>CAKAOJ020000008.1:5227500-5745000 GCA_916701645.2 Sebastolobus alascanus
GAACGGCAGAAAGATGTAGTGTAGTAGTAGTAGTAGTAGCAGTAGTAAAAGTAGAAGTAGTACCAGTAATACTAAAAGTAGTAGAAGTAACAGCAGTACTAGAAGTAGGCCTAGCAGGGCTATAAATGGTGGAAGTAACAGCAGTATCATACATAGCAGTAGCACTTAAATAAAAGTAGTATCAGCAGTACTGGAAGATGTCGAAGTAGTATGTGTAGTACTAGAAGTAGCAGTAGTACTAATAGTAGATGTAGTATTAGTAGTATTAGAAGTAGCACTATAAGTAGTAGAAGTAGCAGTATTACTACTTGCAGTAACTTGTAGCAGTGACAGTAGTACTGACAGCAGTATTAGCAGTACCTTCAGTGAGTATCTCGATGACATCATCAGCGTTGAAGCTGAGCTCATCCGTGTCCTGGGCGTCGTAGGCGTACAGAGCTCTGCACTGCGGAGACCGAGGTTTCGGTTTGGGAGCCGGTTT
The DNA here is from genome assembly GCA_916701645.2 of Sebastolobus alascanus. Lineage (NCBI taxonomy): Eukaryota > Metazoa > Chordata > Actinopteri > Perciformes > Sebastidae > Sebastolobus > Sebastolobus alascanus. Next base: position 5,227,982 of record CAKAOJ020000008.1, read on the forward strand.
GGGTCGACCCGCTCCAGGAAGAGGCTTAACCTCCTTCGACCGCCGCCGCTGCAGCCTGAAGGCAACATGGGTATTACAGAGAACCGGAGAACAGAGTGTGGAACCAGCAACAAGCAACAATACAACAGGTATTTTAGGTTTGATGGGACTGTGGCTGGTTCCAGTCCCAGGACCGCTGGGTCTGCTGCCAACGTGCCAATGTGCCTTGCACCAGCAAGGCACATTTGATCAAACGTGGTTAGTGGTTATACTGGTGACTCTGGTGACCCTGGTTTATAGTATAATGTTTATACTGGTGACCCTGGTTACATTACTATGGTTATACTGGGTTGCTCACGGCGGTCTCACCCTGAGGCGCCCTGCTCGGGGACGTTCATGAAGCCCATGTCGTGTTGGGCGGGTTGGTTGTTGGGGCGACGCTGGCTCTGGAGGCGGGGCAGACTGGGCTGCTCCATGCTGGACTGCTGCCTCATCAGGGAGCTTCTGGAGGAGGTGGAGCCTCCTCTGGGAGCTCCGCCCCCTCTGGAGCGAGGAACTGAGGAAAAAAAGAATTCATAATTATGAACCAACAATCGGTGACGTCCTGACACCTGAGGGGTAGTTTTCTGGTACCTGAGTTGTACTGGCTGGTGGGCGGAGCCTGGTTCCCCATGTAGTGACTCTTGCGTTTGTCCTTCCTCGTCGGCCCTACAAACAGATAGGAAGTGAGGGGGAGCACACAGGAAGTTGTGGTAGAATTTGTGACGAGTTGGGTCAGAACTTACTGGAGTTTTTGGGCAAACCCTGTCCGATGGAGACCTGCAGGACCTTCCCACTGGGCTTCAGGACTGCCTCATCCCCCTGACAGGCCTGGAACTGGATCTGTCTGGACCCTGAAGAGCTGAACGGACCCCAGCCACCCTTCTTCACCTTAAACTCCAGACTGAAGGACGGAGACAGACGGAAGGATACGGCTGATATTCATGTACATTTTGAATTAATTTAGAAAACCGTCACAGCTGCCAGATGTGTTTTCTGGAGTACTTATATTAGTACTTAAACATTACATCATGGCACCAGTGTAAAGAACAACCTGTAAGTATTTTTTATATTGGAGTAAAAATAAATGAAATAGTCACGGAATAAATAGTTCCTAAAATCAAATAGTTACTGACAGGTTGTTGAATTTGAGCGGGAGCTTCTTCTGAGTTTTCTCCAGATAACGTTTGACCAGCAGACTGAGGAACTCTGTTTTAAAGACACTCTGAAGAACACTGTCGTACTCTTCCTCGTGGATGATGAAGAAGTCGTCCTGCAGAGTGCTGACGGAGACAGGAAGTCAGACAGGTAGGGAGAGACAGGAAGTCAGACAGGCAGAGAGACGAGATAGTTTTCTCTTCTAATATGGGAAATAATGTATGAGGGGCATAAATGTTCTGGTCCTGGTTCTGGTGCTACTGTAGTTCTAGTTCTTTTTCTAAGTCTAGTTTCAGTTGTAGGTCTGGCCCAGTGGCCTGCTCAGAGAACTAGTCTTGGCCCTGATTCTATTTCTAGTTCTGGTTCTTGTTCCAGTTCCAGTTCTAGTTCTGGTTCTTGTTTTAGTTGTGATCCAAGCTCTACTTGTCCACCTATTTCTGGTTCTGGTCCTAGCTCTGGTTACAGTTTTGTCCCTGGTTGTAGTTCTTGCTCTAGTTCTGGCCCTGGTTATAGTTCTAGCACCAGTCCTAGTTCTAATTCTAGGTGTGGACCTGGTTCTAGTTCTAGCTCCGTTGCCGATTCCAGTCCTAGTTATGTCCCAAGTTACAGGTCTAGCGCTAGCCCTGGTTCTAGTTCAAGTTGTAGTTTTCGTACTGGCCCTGGTCATAATTGTAGTTCCAGTTCTAATTATTGTCCTGGTTCTAGATATGTTTCTGGTGGTGTACCTCAGGGAAACAGACTGGACCTTGTTGACCTCAATCTTCCTCTTGAGAACCTCTTGGATCTGACCTTTATCTGGACCCTGCTTCACCTTCTCTCGACCAATCAGGTACAGGAACTTTGGGGTCAGGATGAGGTCACGCTTCACGGTCTGTGGAACAGCAGAAACACGGAGCATTCAGTCAGGAAGTGTATCATAAACTAAGATCTCTGACACATTAAGGGTTGTTCCAGTCTTTCCCTTTAACCGTCCCCCTTCTCAGTCTGAGGCAGTCCTCCAATCAGAGAGCTACATGGGATTGTAGCATAAAAACTTGTGGCGCAAAACGTCATAAGAAATCATAAACTGTATATAAGAAGTGGACGTCGTCACCGGGACGTCACCCATTGGTTTGTGGACTGCCATTTTGAAGCCTCGAGTTCGACATTTTGGTCGCCATCTTGGTTTTTGGCCGTCGCCATCTTGGTTTTTGGCCGGTGCCATCTTGGTTTTAGTCCATCTCCATCTTGGTTTTTGGCCATCACCATCTTGGTTTTTGGCCGTCGCCATCTTGGTTTATGGCTGTCTCCATCATGGTTTTTGGCTGTCTCCATCTTGGTTTTTGGCCGTCACCATCTTGGTTTATGGCCGTCACTATCTTGGTTTTTAGTCTCATCCCGATCCCCAGTCTCATCCCGATCCCCGGTACCCCATATTCCCGCAGTACCCCCCACAGGACTCCCCCGGGGACACGGTCGTAAGCCTTTTCCAAGTCCACAAAACACATGTAGACTGGAAGGGCAAACTCCCATGACCCCTCCAACAGCCCTGCAAGGGTAAAGAGCTGGTCCACTGTTCCACGGCCAGGACAGAATCCGCATTGTTCCTCCTGAATCTGAGATTCGACAATCGTCTGAGCCTCCTTTACAGCACCCTAGAATAAACTTCCCCATAAAGCTATGTTGTATGACCGAGCATAAATCTGACGACACATCTGCAAGACTTTGTCATTACAAGTTTCACACACAACGCCTGATATCCTAGAAACGTGTTCTAGCACTCTGCCATTTTGCATGATTGTAAACACTTGGAGGAGGAAGGATGAGGGCGACTTAGTTTTTACCCTGAATCTTCGGTCAAACTTCACCACGACGTCAGCGAAGTCGATCCTCTCTCGGCGGCCCACAAACTGTCTGATCTCTGGGTGGGTGTCCATCCCGAGGTAGTCGCCAACGAAGTTCCTGTTGATGCTGTTTCTGCGGCGCTCCTTCTTGTTCAGCAGGACGTCAGAGGCTGGAAGAAACAGAAAATCACTTAGTAGAGAGGAAGACATAAAGTCCACCACAGACTTAACCCACTTATGGAAGACAGTCTTACCTTCCTCCCTCATCTTGACGTACTTGCGGACAGCGATGTGTTTACGCCACGCCTTCTGGATGACGCGAGCGTAACCGTTATACTTCCTCTCCCTCATCTCCTCCAACAAGAAGAGCTGCAGAGAGGAGACAACAAACATAAAGATAGAGACAGACCCTGACTGAGGGTTTCTGGGAACTATAATACCCAGAATGCCACTGTGTCAGAAACACAACTAAATTCAGTAAACAGTTCCTGTTAACAGAAAAGTTTACTTTGAAAGTTTACAGCGGGATGAACCACTTCCTGTGTGGGAGTGTTTCGTACCGACTCTGGAGCTTTGATGAAGACTTTGGCCTTGCCCAGCTGGTACTGGTCCTGGTCCATGTGGACGGAGTTGAGAAGGTGCATGACTCCCTGACGCTCCTCGCCCTTCCAACGAGGCCAGGTCTCCTTTGTCAGGATGGCGTACCTGCAGCACACAAATCTCTATGAGCATGTTTGAAGCAGCAGGACAGTGTACAGGATGTTACCCTGTTTGACCTCTGACCTCTGCAGGAACTTGTTGAAGACCCGTCTGTAGGCGTATCCAGCCCGGCGGACCCTGATGTTCTCTCGAAGGCCCAGATACTCCACCTGGTGTCTGACCCGGTTCTCCTCCCAGTCCCGGGGACGTTTGGTCTCATTGGGTTTGATGCAGCGGATGTAGTGGGGGGTGCACTTCATCAGAGTCTTGACCAGACTATTCGCTTGTTTCTAAAAGGAGGGGGTACCGTTTTACCTGTTGCATCTTACTGTCTTACAGTCTCCACCTGTCAATCACAATGTCTCTCTCACCTTGATCTTAATGCTGGCGGTACTCGGACGCCCTCTCTTTTCCGCATCCAGGTTATCAGGGAACAGAGCTCTGATGAACGGACTGACCACAAACACACCACAGACAGGGGTCATTGTGAGGTCATCACACACACACACACACACACACACACACACACACAGAGTACTTACAACTCGCTGCTCTGCATCAGCTCGATGATGTCATTAAACAAGACGTCTCTGTTCCTCTCACAGAAACCGCTGACATCATACGACACCTGGACAGACAGACAGACAGACAGATAGTTAGACAGGTGAACACCTGGACAGACAGACGGTTGAACACCTGGACAGACAGACAGGTGAACACCTGGACAAACAGACAGACGAACACCTAGACAGACAGACGGGTGAACACCTGGACAGACAGACAGGTGAACTAGCTGGGCAGACAGACAGGTGAACACCTGGACAGACAGACAGGTGAACACCTGGACAGACAGACAGGTGAACACCTGGGCAGAAAAAAAGATAGGTGAACACCTGGACAGACAGACAGGTAAACACCTGGACAGACAGACAAACAGACAGACGGGTGAACGCCTGGACAGACAGACAGGTGAACACTTGGGCAGACAGAGAGAGATAGGTGAACAACTGGACAGACAGACAGGTGAACACCTGGACAGACAGACAGACAGACAGACGGGTGAACACCTGGACAGACAAACGGGTGAACACCTGGACAGACAGATGGGTGAACACCTAGACAGATAGACGGGTGAACACCTGGTTGGACAGGTGTGCTGCGTACCTTCCCGGCGTAGTGGTGGACGATGAATCCTTTATTCCAGCTACTGAAGTGTTCGTGGGATCCAATCTGTCCCTGAAGCTTCTGCAGCAGTGTCTGATCTGCTCCCTCACCTTTAGCGTGCATCGTAGCACACACGTCATCCAGGATGCTCATGATCCCAAGAGGATTCTGGGTAACGACCACAGAAATGATGCCATGAAAAACAGGAGCTGTATATATATTTATATTTACTTATGTTTAAGTCTTGTAGTTTGTTGACGTTCATGATATCTTGTTTTTAACTTTATGTGGTGAAGACAGCTGATTGGCTGACTCACCAGTTTGGACTCGATTAGGTCACAGACCACCTTGTTGTTGAAATACTCGATGGGCTTCCATTGGATCCCCTCCTGGACGTATTCTTCCTGCAGAGATTCAGCTTTCATGTTAAATCTTTTTATTCTGAAACATTTGTGATAACAGAAGAGAAACAGTGGAGGACCAGAGACAGAAAGTAGAAAGGATAACTGAAAATTATACAGGAAATAACCAGAGAAGAAGAACGTGGAGAAAGGAAGTAGAAAGGATAACTGAAAATAATACAGGAAATAACCAGAGAAGAAGAAAGAAGTCAAGTCTCATAACACTGATGGAGTCACAGGTTCAGTCTGAATAAGAGGGATTAGTAATGTGATGATGTCATGCTGTGATGATGTCATGCTGTGATGATGTCATGATGTATCACCTGTTCTGCCTTCAGTGTGAGCTCAATAAAAATCTGCTGCAGCTTCTCGTTCACAAAGTTGATGCAGAACTGCTCGAAGCCGTTTTTCTGGTAAAGACGAAACAAAAGTTATTCAACTAATAATCGGATCATTCGAATCAATCAATCAATCAATCGATCGATCAATCAAACTGTAAATCAGTCAGTGAATAACAGAAAATATCCCACAGAGAATATTCCCATCTGTAAAACACATCTGTATGGCAAGCAATTAAAAAAAAGTAATTCGTATACAGTATATCCCACAAAATCAATTTGTATGTAATCCAAGTAATCTTGAGCCAGGAAGTATAAAGAGCGATAAATGCCGCGTAGGGAGGAGGTCGGGGTGGATGGGTGGGTAAAAAAAAAACAGACTTTCACCAGGAGACCGCTGTTGGTGCCCCGTGTGAAGCCAGAAGTCAACCTTAATTTATTTGTCACGTCTTATTTTAACCCAAACCACCATCTTTACCTAAACTCAACTAAGTTGTTTCCTGTGAAAACAGAAGTTTATTTTGAAAAGACTGTATGGATGTAACGAGCAGAAATTGACACGTGTTGCTGGACATTGAGGAATAACTTTTCGTAAGATATCATCTGAACCGTTTTATGAGGATACGTTGCACTTTTTCAAAGTGCTGTCTGGTGTTTTTTTCTTGTTTCAGGGTTCAGAATCAGGTTTACGTTCAGCGTTAGAGAACTTATTACGTCAATGAGGGTCCTCACAAGTATAGAAGCATAAATGTATGTGTGTGTTTATACCTGGAAGATCTCGAAGCCGTAGATATCGAGGACTCCGATGTTGAGATCCTCCTGGTCCTTCTGCATGGCTTTATTAACACACTGTCACACGCACACATCAAATAATCAATACAGAATCAAACAAAGTGGGAAATCAAACGTGAGCGTGAAGCGTTGAAGTGGACTGACGTCGACGAGGAAGTCGAAGAGTCGGGTGTACAGAGCTTTGGTCAGGGCGTCTCTGGAGAAACAGGCCTGCTCGGTGTTCAGGGTGACGGAGATGGACTCGGTCTTCCCGCCCCACTTACTGTCCATATTCCTGCTGGTCAGTTTACTGCAGAGACCGTCCTGAGGGATCCCTAACAGGAAGGACGGGAACGCCAGGACTGACAGGAAGACGGACAGAGACGGTTTCACCATCAGGGACCCAACAGAAAGTCTGTTTACAGTTAAACTGATCAAGCTGAGATCTTCAGTACGCTTAAATTCCCTCTTTACGGTTCATATCAATATGTGTTTCATGTTTTGAGATATTATTTAGTGTATGTTGTTTAGTGTGTATTGTGTAGTGTATATTGTGTAGTAACTTACAGTCCTGGCTTTCTACCACAGCGTAATTGTTTTCCTCTCTGAAGCCGATGTTTCCAAGATGAAGAATTCCTGCAACAATCTGAAGAACTGAATCCTGTTCCTCCACAGATAGACCCACTACTGACATCGCCTCCTGAGAGATAGACAGACAGTCAGAGAGACAGACAGTCAGACAGTCAGACAGTCAGACAGACAGACAGACAGACAGACAGACAGACAGACAGACAGACAGACAGACAGACAGACAGACAGACCATAGTATCAGAGAACTCCTTCTTGTCGTTGATGTCCTCCACAGTGTAGGTTCCTGATTGGTTGAGGTAGAAGTAATAGTCGGGGGTCGTGACCCCGAGGTTCTCCCTCTGCTCTGAACTAGCCCCCTCCAACAGCTGAGGACAGAGGTCAAAGGTCACAGAGAGGTCACAGAGACTTCAGGGGCAATACGTAAAAACATTTTCTTGTTGTATTAAAACCAACACAGGTTCTTCTGTTTACGTACAGGGGACACAAATAGGATTAGAAAAGAAGAGACGGGATCGGGAGAAGAAGCAGCGAGATCAGGAGTTGGGAGAGGAAGTGACAGGATCGGTAGAAGAAGCGCCGGGATCAGGGGAGTAAGTGACGGGATAGGTAGAGGAAGTGACGGGATCAGGAGAAGATGTGACGGGATAGGTAGAGGAAGTGACGGGATCAGGAGAGTAAGTGACGGGATAGGTAGAGGAAGTGACGGGATCAGAAGAAGAAGTGATGGGATAGGTAGAGGAAGTGAAGGGATCAGGAGAAGAAGTGACGGGATAGGTAGAGGAAGTGACGGGATCAGGAGAAGATGTGACGGGATAGGTAGAGGAAGTGACGGGATCAGGAGAGTAAGTGACGGGATAGGTAGAGGAAGTGAAGGGATCAGGAGAAGAAGTGACGGGATAGGTAGAGGAAGTGACGGGATCAGGAGAAGATGTGACGGGATAGGTAGAGGAAGTGACGGGATCAGGAGAGTAAGTGACGGGATAGGTAGAGGAAGTGACGGGATCAGAAGAAGAAGTGACGGGATAGGTAGAGTAAGTGACGGGATCAGAAGAAGAAGTGATGGGATAGGTAGAGGAAGTGACGGGATCAGGAGAAGATGTGACGGGATAGGTAGAGGAAGTGACGGGATCAGGAGAGTAAGTGACGGGATCAGAAGACGAAGTGACGGGATCAGGAGAGTAAGTGACGGGATCAGAAGAAAAAGTGACGGGATAGGTAGAGGAATTGACGGGATCAGGAGAGTAAGTGACGGGATCAGGAGAAGAAGTGAAGGGATAGATAGAGGAAGTGATGGGATCGGGAGAAAAAGTGACGGGATCGGGAGAAGAAGCGACAGGATAAGGAGAAGAAGCGACAGGATAAGGAGAAGGAACGGTAACTAAATAAATCACACATGTTGTAGTACTTATTGTAGTACACATTGCAGTACATGGTAGTACATGTTGCAGTACCTGGTAGTACATGTTGCAGTACCTGGTAGTAGATGTGGAAGCTTCTCTCTCCAGAATTCTGTGAAACTACTCGACTTTTCTCCAACAGAAAGTTGGAGATTTTTCCTCCATCAGGAGCTCCTCCTCGACTGAACTGGATCTCAAAGTATTTACCCTGACAGGAGGAGATTGTACATGTGTTAGTAGTATATATTAGTAGTATACTGTTTACTACTGTATATGATATACTGAATATATTTATACTCACAAATCTGCTGGAGTTGTTGTTGCGGACCGTTTTGGCGTTACCGAAGGCCTCCAGCAGAGGGTTGGACTGCAGGATGATGTCTTTAACATGCTGCACACACACACATAGTAACCATGGTAACAGTAGTAATAACAGAAGTACTGTACTACTACCAGCAGGAATAACAGTATTACTAGCAGCAGGAATAACAGTTGTACTACCAGCAGGAATAACAGTAGTACTAGCAGCAGGAATAACAGTAGTACTACTACCAGCAGGAATAACAGTAGTACTACAACCAGCAGGAATACACCAATCCAAATCTCTCCTGATTCTAATTCCAACACCTAAACTCTGAGTAACTGGACCACAACCACAAGCAGTACCATGACTAGTACCATGAGTAGTATATGAGCAGTATCACGAACAGTACCATGAGTAGTACCATAAGCAGTAGCAGTACCACGAATAGTACCATGAGTAGTACCATAAGCAGTAGCAGTACCACGAACAGTACCATGAACAGTACCGTAAGTAGTACCATAAGCAGTAGCAGCACCACGAACAGTACCATGAACAGTACCATAAGCAGTAGCAGTACCACGAACAGTACCACGAACAGTACTGTAAGTAGTACCATAAGCAGTAGCAGTACCACGAACAGTACCACGAACAGTACCGTAAGTAGTACCATAAGCAGTAGCAGCACCACGAACAGTACCATGAACAGTACCATAAGCAGTAGCAGTACCACGAACAGTACCACGAACAGTACCACGAACAGTACCGTAAGCAGTAACAGTACCACGAACAGTACCACAAACAGTAACGTAAGTAGTACCATAAGCAGTAGCAGTACCACGAACAGTACCACGAACAGTACCACGAACAGTACCGTAAGTAGTACCATAAGCAGTAGCAGTACCACAAACAGTACCAGGAGCGGTACTCTGTGTACTGACCTGGACTTTGTCTCCTCCTCCGGACACTTTGGACACGTAGCTCATGATGTATTTGGCAGCGACAGTTTTTCCAGCTCCGCTCTCGCCGCTGACAGGAAACAGGAAACAGGAAACAGCGTTAGTCTCAACACAACACCTTCAGAAGGTGTGAAGACAGAAAGAAGGATAGTTATTAATAACTGTTAATGCTATTTAATAATATTCAGGAGGGCTAACGTTAGCCAGCTGTCAGAAGGCGGCGTTAATCTGGACCTTTCTACCGGTAGAATGGCGTCACGATGACGTCATGACCCGCTCACTGAAGTGGGCGGGGCTCAGGTGGAACAACATGTGACTCTGAGGTCTAAGTCCCGCCTACCTGATGATGACACACTGGTTCTCGCAGTCAATCATCATGTTTCTGTACACGTTGTCAGCCAGAGCGTAGATGTGGGGGGGGTTCTCATACTGAGCCTGGAGGAGGAAGAGGATCAATAATCAATAATCATTAATCAATAATCAATAATCAGTTATGTATTGTATGTAGAGTGTGTATTATCTCACCGCTCCCTGGTACAGCTCCACTTCTCTGTCGGTGAAATACGGAAGTTGTTTGAACGGATTCACAGAGATCAGAACTGCACCGATGTAGGTCTGACAGACAGAACCGGGTCAAGGACCAGGACAAGAACAAGAACCAGGACCAGAACCAGGATATATCATACTTTCTCTCAGTTTTTCTTATTATTTCTAGCTCATAACAATGTTTAATAATGATTATAATATTAATAATAATAATAATTATATATATATATATATAATAATAATAATTATAATAATAATGATGAGACGTGTGTGAGGATACGAAGATGTAGTCGTCCATGTATCTCTTCTTGAGGTTCTCCGTGATGGCATCCTCGTTGATCTTGGACAGCAGCACCATGTCGTCCACGCCGCTTATCTTCACGTTCTGAGCCAGCCAATGGTAACGCTCCTTACTACCCTGAGGGGGCGGGGCATAAACAAAGAGACGGTCAGCTGATCACGTCAATCAGCTAAAATATTAAAATCACTCAAATATTAGTAAAGACTCAGACAAAAAATTGTAAAATATCCGAAATATCAGTAAAATATCCTAAGACAAATATAAGTTAAATATCAGAAAAAAATATTAATAAATTATCAGACAAAAATTAACAAAATATGCAAAAATATTTGTAAAATATCCAAAAAATAATTAAAAGTAGCTCCACCTTAACCAGCTGTAACATTAAAGTGATGACCAGATAAAATATCCCTAAAATATTAGTAAAATAGCAGAAAAATATTAATAAATTAGCTCCACCTTTACCAGCTGCAACATTAAAGTGGTGAACACATTAATGCATCAATCATTAGAATAATATAATATAATATAATATAATATAATATAGATTATTCTGCACATTGAGTACTTTTACTTTTGATACTTTAAGTACATTTTGATGCTGATACTGTTGCACTTTTACTGAAGTAACTGTTTGAATGCACTGAATTATTTGCATTGTGGCATTAATACTTTTAATGAGTACTTCTTCCCCCTGAGGAGAGAGAGGTGTGTGTGTGTGTGTGTGTGTGTGTGTGTGTGTGTGTGTGTGTGTGTGTGTGTGTGTATGTGTGTGCGCTGAACAAACACACACAAACACATACACACACACATACCAGTTGATTGGTCGTCTCTCCCTCCTGAAGAATTCCCAGCATTCCTTCTGTCCTGTGGGATCATGTTGAGGAGCGGCGACGCCCCGACGTGCTCGCCTCGACACGCCGCGCTCTCTGTGTGTGTGTGTGTTTGTGTGTGTGTGTGTGTGTGTGTGTGTGTGTGTGTGTAGTAGATTAAAGTCATAGTTCGTAAACTAATAAATACATAAAATAAGTAAAATAAATATAAACACAGGATACATGCATGAAGGAGGTTAAATAACGCTCCAAACTTACACTAAATGTTGGCGAGGAAAAACTGTCGTGGCCATTTTCAAAGGGGTCCCTTGACCTCTGACCTCCAGATATGTGAATGAAAATGGGTTCTATGGGTACCCACGAGTCTCCCCTTTACAGACATGCCCACTTTATGATAATCACATGCAGTTTGGGGCAAGTCATAGTCAAGTCAGCACACTGACACACTGACAGCAGTTGTTGCCTGTTGGACTGCAGTTTGCCATGTTATGATTTGAGCATATTTTTTATGCTAAATGCAGTACCTGTGAGGGTTTCGGGACAATATCTGTCATAGTTTTGTGTTGTTAATTTATTTACAATAATAAATATATACATACATTTGAATAAATCCGCATATTTGTCCACTCCCATGTTGAAAAGAGTGTTCAATACTTGACTAATCTCCCTTTAAGGTACATTTAGAACAGATAAAAGAATGTGTGATTAATTTTCAATTAAATATTTTCATCGATTGACAGCCCAAATATATACTATATATATATACGTATATAAAATATTATATCTGTAATGATTGATCAATTAATGAGTCGATAATGAAAACGATCACTAGTTGAAGCTTTAAAACAGTTTATATTAAATGTGGATTCCCTGAAGCTGATTCTGTACTTTGGCTCCTGTTGACCCCCCAGAGTTCATGTACTCTCAGTACTGCAGTACTACGTGTACTAGAAGTACTTTATTAATATGATGTGAGTTTAACTTTAGTCATTCAGATGTTAAAATGTCTTTAAAATATCATATAATTAAAATATGCTTCAGTTCATCAAATTATGTAAAACTACACCAGCAGTCAAACCTGGAGCTTTGTGACCCCTAATGGACAATATTATAATAATAAAAAGAAGAATAGTAATAATAATTATTATTATTATATAAGAACAAGAATAATATAATATTAAATAATAATAATAATAATCATAATAATAATAATAATAGTACTAAGAATTATTATTATATAAGAACAATAATGATATAATATTAAATAATAATAATAATAATAATAATGATATCAATAATTATCATTATTATATAAGAACATGAATAATATATTAAATATAAATATATATTAAATAATATAATAATAATAATAATAATAAGAAGAAGAAGAAGTTCTGTGCAGAGAGCTGCTGAGAACAGGATCGACATTATATTATAAATACAGGAAATAAAATCAGATAAAAAATGATGAAATAAAAATGAAACAAAAGAAAAATAAAGAAAGTAAAAGTTAAAATTAACAAGCAATAAATTAAAAATTTGGCCCTCGTGGCTTCCTGTAGTCTCAGTCTGAATCGTCTCTCTGAGGGATTCCAACCGACATCTGATTTAATAAATGTTATTATTTATTATTTATTTATTTTTTATTATTATTATTTTTTAATTTGTTTTGTTTACAAATTTAATTATAATTTGTTTCATTTATTTAATTCAATAAGTTATTTTTTAAGCGTTGATTTATAAATTAAAACAAATTAAAGGTTTATTTTATTTTTATTTATTAAAGTTCTTAAAAAAACAAACCTGCAGGGTTCAGTAAACCTGAACCCTGCAGGACGAGGACACAGGACACAGGACACAGGACACAGGCCACAGGACCAGGACCAGGACCAGGACTCAAACAGTGTAAAGTCATATATAAGTGAACTCACCATGTCTGCTGCTCCTCCTGCTTCACTTCCTGCTTCAGAGAAAAGTTGAGAAATCTTCAGTCAGTCTCAGGTGGATCCGGATCCAAGTGGACTTGGACTGATGCCGGATCAGCTCAGTCCGGATCAGGTGGGTTCAGATCAGTGAATCAGACGAATTCTGTTGATCTCAGCAACATTTTCTTCTCATTTTGTTTCCCGTCTGTTTTTCTTCCTTCAGTCTTCAGTCTCTCAACTCTCTGCAGGTGTGGGCAGGTAGAGCCCCGCCTCCTCCTCCTCCTGCTCCTGCTGCCGGTGGAACTCTGGGTAATGTAGTCCTGACAACACACCAGCTGGAGCTCTGCTGCCCCCAAGTGTCCAGAAACAGGATTACACTCACCTCTACATTACTTTATTTCTGCACGCTGAAGAACTTTTATCCTCAAATTTATTCATAAAATGTTCAATTAAGAGTTATTACTATTACTATTATTATTAATATTATATATATATATATATATATATTATTTCATTTATTATTATTTTAAGTTATTTATATTCTAACTTTATTTCTTGTCTTATATTTTTATGGAATTAATTCAATTCTGTATTTTGTTTATTGATTGAATGTTTTCTTCAGTTTAAGCTATTAAATATGATTTTGTGATGTTTACATGAGTCATTTAGTGTTAAATAAAAGCAAAAATAAAATATTTATGTTTATTTTTAATATTTACATTTCAATCATCTCTCTTTGTATATTTATATATTTATAATATTTGTTTTATTGTATTATTTCTGCTGTAGGTGTCCAGAGGTGCTTTACAGATAAGACTTGATTGATCGATTGATTATTGACAGTACAGATGTGTGTGTGTTTTAAAACTGAAAACTATAAATAAAGAAACTCAGATTTGGTGTCTTGATTTGATATGAAATCCAATATGATCACTGAAAATATATTTTTATTTCCTAAGATTCCATTTGAGGAACATGATGAATATTTTTTATTATTTTCAGTTTTGTTGAATTTTGTTTTGTTTATTTCATATATTTAGTTTTATATATATTTAGTTTCAGTTTTTATTTATTTAGTTTTTGTGTTTATATATTTAGTTTATAGTTATTTAGTTTTAGTTTGTATTTATTCAGTCTTAGTTTATATTTATTAAATTTTTGTTTTACTTATTTAGTTTTTAAATTTAGTTTACAACGTTTAATATTTATGATTTGAAATCAGTGCGGCCAGACTGGACTTTTGAGCTGATCGGGGAATGTAAAAAACACTCTGATCATACCTCACAGTACAGGAACATCTGGAAAGATCATCTTTAGATCCATCAAACAATCGTGACCAGAATCAGCTGGATCCTCTGTAGTGTGGAAGCGGCATTAAGATGGAAAAACTATTCGTGTTGGAGACTTTTTCAGACCATCTTCTTCTTGCTTTCTGCTTCTTCTTTTTTCGTTGGCTCATCATGTCTGAATGTTGAGAAATCTTCAGTCAGTCTCAGGTGGATCAGGATCCAGGTGAACTTATACATATATTATATTATTATTATTCGGGCTGTTTTCACATACAAAGCTTCTATTGAGGGTTATGTTTTAAACTCTGTGCTGATGAAAATTTATCAGATAATTTAATCTTCCAAAACTTTTAAAAACTTTTTAAATTCCAAAAATCTAAACAAAGAATCAAATCATGCTGAAAGTAAAACAATAAAAACAGAGTTTGGTTGGTGATCAGTCATGAAACTGGTTTGTTTTAATGGGTCAGAGGACAAACTGGTCTGGGATCAGTGGTCTACAGTTAGTTAAAACACCGCCATGGTCCACCTGTCCTCCATCAGCTTTAGTTCCCACAGTAACAGGCTCTGTCTACCTGTAAAAACTGTCCACCTGCTGAGCGTTCACAGTTCAAACTAAAAACTGGGCTGCTCTCTGATTGGCCAAGAGTCCGGCTGAGCAGCCAATCAGGGACGTCTGCCCAAATATGGAAAAGAGGAGAGAAGAAGAAACCAATGAAGACAAACAGGAAACAGAATTCTTCCAAAGAAAAGACAAAAAGATTTAAGAGAGAAGAAGAAGAAGAAGGAGAAGGAGAAGAAGAAGAAGTAAAAGAAGGAGAAGCTGGAATAAGAGAATAAAAGAAGAAGAAGAGGAGGACCAACAGAGGGAGGCTCATCGTCTCTGTGGTCCAGATATAAAACAGGAGGATCATCAGTCTGAAGACAGTCTCTGCATTTGTTCATGGCAGCTCACATGCGCACGCGCACACAGACACACACACACACACACACACACACACACACACACACACAAGGGGGGGTGAGGTCACATGATCCCGTTGGTGAGGTCACATGATCCCGTTGGTGAGGTACTGGAAGCCGTCGTACAGCTTGGTGGTCAGAGACCTCATGGATCCGTCCACCAGCTGGTCCACAAGCAGCTGCAGCTGCTCCTCCGTCAGACTCATGTGGAAACGTTCCTTCAGACCCCTCAGGGTGCTGGAGCCGTGGAAACAGGGCAGCTGGGTGCCTGGGGGGGACGGGGGGACACAGGTAAACAACAGTGTGTGTGAGAGAGAGCGAGAGAGAGAGAGAGAGAGAGAGAGAGAGAGAGAGAGAGAGAGAGAGAGAGAGAGAGAGAGAGAGAGAGAGAGAGAGAGAGAGAGAGAGTGAGTGTGTGTGAGTGTGTGTGTGTGTGTGTGTGTGTGTGTGTGTGTGTGTGTGTGTGTGTGTGTGTGAGTGTGCGTGTGCGTGTGCGTGTGCGTGTGTTACCTTGCTGCATGATCTCCACTATCTGCAGCACCCTGTCCATGTGTTTCCTGGCTGCTATGAGACCCTGAAGCATCAACATCTTGTAGTAGTTAAACATGTCGCCGTCTGGACCGCCCATCACCTGACACACACAGAGTACCACGGTACAGGGTATTCAATATATTGTGATACTGTAAGAAAGGCGATATATTGTGATTTCTTTAATCTAATTTTAGTAAAACTAACATAGTATAAAGAACACAACCATATGCATAAGATCTGAGTAAAACATTTTTTTAGTTAGTTTGAGGTTTTTTTTATGCAATCAGAACAGCAGGATCTGCATTTACATTAATCACAGTCTCTGTAACATCCACCATTATAGCACTACTTCGAGAGGACACATCTCTTTGCAAATTAAATAAAGTATTGAATGAATTAATCTTTGCATGAAGACTATTAATTATAAATCGATACAGTATCACAAAACATAATATTGTGATACTCGATATTTGCGATATTTTCTTACACCCCTAGTGTGAAAGGAACCAAAACCTCTTTTTTTGCGTAAATAATTAGAAAAATAATTATGCTGGTTAATATTTAGTTATTCCTTTGTGCTTTGCACTGCAGGCACACTAAATAAAACCCAACTTAAGCCTCTCTTGTTAAAGGACGATTACAACCTCCTAAAGGACGACTAAAACCTCCTAAAGGACGACTACAAACTCCTAAAGGACGACTACAACCTCCTTAAGAACGACTACAACCTCCTCTATCTGTTTGGCGATGCCTGGAAGCTGCTTGACATCCTCCTGGATCCACCTTCTCACATATATTCACATTATATGTATTAACTTTTGTCATGGATTGTCTATGTTGTATTTTCATTATGTTGTTACTCTGTACACACGACATCTATTGCACGTCTGTCCATCCTGGAAGGGGGATCCCTCCTCTGTTGCTCTTCCTGAGGTTTTTTCCATTTTTTCTCCATGTTAAAAGCTTTTTTTTTTTTGGTTAACTTTTTCCTTGTCCGATGTGAGGGTTGCACTGTCAAGGACAGAGGGTGTTGTATCCTGTGCAGATTATAAAGCCCCCGTGGCAAATTTGTCATTTTGGGCAATACAAATAAAAATTGACTTGACTCCTAAAGGACAACTACATCCTCTACAACCTCCTAAAGGGTGACTACAACCTCCTAAAGGACGACTACAACCTCCTAAAGGACGACTACAACCTCCTAAAGGACGACTACAACCTCTACAACCTCCTAAAGAATGACTAAAACCTCCTAAAGGACGACTACAACCTCTACAACCTCCTAAATAACAATTACAACCTCCTAAAGGACGAATACAACCTCCTAAAGGACGACTACAACCTCCTATAGGACGAATACAACCTCCTAAAGGACGACTACAACCTCTACAACCTCCTAAAGAACGACTACAACCTCCAAAAGGATGACTACAACCTCCTAAAAGATGACTACAACCTCCTAAAGGACGACTACAACCTCACTACAACCTCCTAAAGGAAGAATTCAACGTCCTAAAGGACGAATACACCCTCCTAAAGGACGAATACAACCTCCTAAAGGAAGAATACAACCTCATAAAGGGCGACTACAACCTCCTAAAGGACGACCACAACCTCCTAGAGGACGACTACAACCTCCCAAAGGACGACTACAACCTCCCAAAGGACGACTACAACCTCCCAAAGGACGAATACAACCTCCTAAAGGACGAATACAACCTCTACAACCTCCTAAAGAACGACTACAACCTCCTAAAGGATGACTACAACCTCCTAAAAGACGACTACAACCTCTGAAAGGATGACTACAACCTCACTACAACCTCCTAAAGAACTACAACAAACTTCTAAAGGACGAATACAACCTCCTAGAGGACAACCACAACCTCCTAGAGGACGACCACAACCTCCTAGAGGACGACCACAACCTCCTAAAGGACGACCACAACTTCCTCACTAGAACCCCCTAAAGGAACCTTAGAACCTCCTCAGTCACCATTATCTGATCTTACGACTGATGAAAAGCTGCTGAAGATAAACTCACATCCACGAACTCGGTTGTGAGTTTGAAGGCGGACGTTTCAAAGCCGAGGTTTTTGGGAGAGCTGGACAGGATGAAGCCAAAGTCGATGTGGATGATGTGACCTTCAGCGTCCAATAGGATGTTTCCGTTGTGCCTGAGAGGACAGAGTCAAGGGGGTTAAAAGACTTAATCACTGAGTGTAGTGTGAAGAGGAGGAGGCGGGCAGACATGTGATGTCATCACCTCACCTGTCTTTGACCTGCAGCAGGTAACAGATGAGGCTGTATCCGGCGCAGCTCTGGACAAAGTTCCTCTGAGCGGACAGGAAGGCCTCGGTGGTTGGAGTGCCGTGTTCCTGCAGGAAGTAGTCCAGCAGAGACAGCTGGCTCTGTTTCTTCACCTGGTGGAGGGATACCGCGTTCATCACGGGCTCAATCATCCCGCTGTCCGACGACAACACCAGGATCTTATAGGGCTTTATCCAGAGGGGGACACGCTCCTGCTCCCAGATAGACTGCACCAGGATGTGAACACAGTTTTATTACTTATATGTATATACATAATTATATACTGTATGTCTTTAATGGCAGTAATACTGTCTGTCTCCCTGAACAATAATTTCTAGATTTAGAGGAAGAGAGGGAGGAGAGGTTTGAAGGGAGCTGGGGAAGAGGAGGAGGATGAGTTTACTGTGTTTCATTGGTGTGTTCTGATCATGTG
Source organism: Sebastolobus alascanus (assembly GCA_916701645.2). Lineage (NCBI taxonomy): Eukaryota > Metazoa > Chordata > Actinopteri > Perciformes > Sebastidae > Sebastolobus > Sebastolobus alascanus. The sequence continues at coordinate 5,246,733 of CAKAOJ020000008.1, forward strand.
ATGTTGGTGATGTCACAGCGTTACCTTGAGCTGCTGCAGCACCTGGGAGGCGAGCAGCTCCTGCCTCAGGTCGTCTCCACATTTCACAATAACAGACAGAAGCCTCCAGTGAGGGAGGTGACCGTAAGGAGATCCTTCTCTGATCCTCCTGCAGGAGAAAACACACGAGTCAACACTATATTAGTACAGTACAGTACTAGTTGTACTAGTACAGTAGTGGTAGTACAGTCAGATATATACACTACAGACAGAAATATAAATGACAGTCAAAAATATACACTACAGACAGAAACATAAACTACACTCAGAAATATACACTACAGTCAGCAATATACACTACAGTCAGCAATATACACTACAGTCAGAAATATACACTACGGTCAGAAATATACACTAAAGTCAAATATATAAACTACAGTCAGAAATATACACTACGGTCAGAAATATACACTACAGTCAGAAATATAAACTACAGTCAGAAATATACACTACAGTCAGAAAATATAAACTACAGTCAGAAATATAAACTACAGTCAGAAAATATAAACTAAAGTCAGAAATATAAACTACATTTAGGAATATAAACTACAGTCAGGAATATAAACTACAGTCAGAAATATACACTACAGTCAGAAATATACACTACAGTCAGAAATATAAACTACTTTTAGAAATATACACTACGGTCAGAAATATACACTACAGTCAGTAAATATAAACTACAGTCATAAATATAAACTACAGTCAGAAAATATACACTACAGTCAGAAATAGGTCACAGGTTTTCCTGGGTAAAGAGTGACATATTCCTGAGAATGTATAGGAAAACAACCATTTTCTTCACCCCGAGCTTCACTTACAGGACCTTCTCCTCCCAGGGCTCCTTCAGGGCCACCGCTGACGGGTCCTCAGGGTCTCGTTTAAACGTGGTCGGGGCCTGAGCCAGCTGCTCTGACAGGCGCCGCCTAAAAACATGCAGAGAGGACGGCATTAAACACATATTCATTATCTGCTGCAGATGAGGTGGAGATTAATTAACTATTCTACAGAAAGAAACTGAGAAACAACCTGACAGTTATGTTCCACTCAAAAATATTTCTAACAGTAGTTTATATTTCTGACTGTAGTGTATATTTCTGACCGTAGTGTATATTTCTGACTGTAGTGTATAGTTCTGACTGTAGTTTATATTTCTAAATGTAGTTTATATTTCTGACCGTAGTGTATAGTTCTGACAGTAGTGTATAGTTCTGACTGTAGTGATTTGTGGATTAAATATTAAAGAACGTGTGTGTACTGTATGTACTGTGAGTACTGTGAGTATATAGACCTGATGTCTCCAGCAGCGATGAACACCGGCTCTTTGCTCTCCAGACTGGTGATACTGTCCACTGAGAACTGACTGATGTTATCACAGCTGTTGGTGTGGATCTCTGGGAGCTGCAGGGAGGAAAGGCAGACAGTCAGACAGACAGACAGTCAGAGAGACATGAAGCTGATGGTCATGTGGGGTCTGTCAGTCTCTCACTGTTATTAGTGGTTATTAGTTATTACTCTGTTAGTATATTATTAAAACCCCTGTGGTGTTCCTCAAGGCTCCGTCCTCGGCCCCCTTTAGTTCTCTGTATATTTTCTTCCACCAGGACATTTAATCATTAATGTTAAATTGTTCCCACCAGGTTCTAGTTCTCCAAGTCTCTCTAAGTTTTCCCACCCCTCACCTCCACCTGCAGCTCTCCGATGTCGTCCACCGACCACGCCTCGTCGTCGTTGTCGTAGTTGGGCACCGTGGAGAAGCTGCCGGCTCTCTGATCGGCCGTCATGCCGCAGTCCGGCAAGTTCTCCACGGAACGAGTGCTCCTGATCCGGTTCTCCGGGATCCGGATAGGAACGCTGGACGTCTCAAAGTTCTCACACTCCAGAACCTCCACGTAGATCAGGTACGGAGCCTGAGGGGGCACAGAAATCAACACAGGTCACGTTACCGGCTGAGTGTGTGACGTCATGTCAGTGTTTGGATTCATAACAGAAGCTGATAGAAATATTACACACACACATACAGTATATACTGTATACTGTAGATGTGCCTCTAACCTTGTCTTTGGAGTTCAACACAACGGCCTGTGTGTGCGGCACTCGGACCACGTGGTGGTCGAAGGCGGCGGTGGGCAGCCAGACTCGAGCCGGCAGTTTATGGTTGAGCAGCGACAGCTCTGAGATCAGCCGCTGAGTCTTCTGCTCTTTGGTGGGCAGCGTGGCCAGACGCTTCCCGATACCCATCAGAGACTTTATGAACTCCCTCTGAGGAGCCAGACGCACCGGCTGAGTGAGAGAGACAGGGAGAGAGAGAGACAGGGAGAGAGAGAGAGACGGGGAGAGAGAGAGAAACAGGCAGAAAGAGAGAGACAGGTAGAGAGAGAGACAGGGAGAGACAGAGAGAGAGAGACAGGTAGAGAGAGAGACAGGGAGAGACAGAGAGACAGATGAAAAAAGCTTAGCAGGAATATTGTCTTTTTAGGAATATTTGATACTGAGAGATCTGCTGATGCATCTGTTGGTTTCTACTGAACACATAAATATTAATAATGTACGTAGTGACACACAAACACAGAGTGAATCAGTGAGAGGAAACCTGACGTCCTGATTGGTTCACCACAACATCACACAGCTGATTGGATCCAACAGAAACATGAAGAATCACTGACGGGAGTCCACAGACGAGCAGCTCCGCCAGGTGTTCATTTATTTATTTATATATTCACATCTGAGCTGAACGTCTGTGGACTGAACCAGAACCAGAACCAAAACCCACAGCCTCCATCACAGACTTCATTTCCCACAATGCACCCTGGAGGGAGAACATGACGCTGGTGAACTTACGGGACCAGTCTTAAACTCCAGACTGTCTGAGCTGGAGCTGCTGTCCTGAGGAGGTCAGAGGTCAGAGGTCACAGGTTTTAGAGGACGAGGACGAGGATTCACATTAAAAACTCTGATTTAAGCTGGACATGCACTGTACCATTTTAGAAATGTTGTTGTGTACTTCCTATTCCTACTGTACGAGTAGTGTAATTTGCGTTAACACGTTATTATCTCGTTAACTTTGACAGCCTTAAAAAAACATATGGTGATAACACGTTCGGTCATATTGTCCAGCCCTAATGTTTCTATATCAGACTCCTCAAAACTTGTAGTTTCAAGAGTTCAAATCACTTCTGACACTTACCATAATACTTTATTTATCTTTGTATTAATTCCCTTATTTGTTCACTCTTCTGTTTAATTTTCTCTTTTATTTATTTATGAATTTATTTATTATTATATATATTTTTTATCTATTCTATTCTATATCTAATGTTTCTACATCAAACTCCTCAAGACTTGTAGCGTTTTACTTTTCTGGACTTCAGGAGTTCAAACCACTTCTGACACTAAAAAACTGAAAACATTTAAACTCAAAGATGAAAAACAAGGTTTTCTTTTTATTTAGATTTAGCGTCGTTTTCATGGTGACGGAAAAGGTTTTAGTCCGCTAAATTAAACGTGTTTAATGAACTCTGGGTTAAACTCACTCGAGGATCCTGGTGTTACCTCCCCTCTGTCGTCTCATGTCTACAAGCTGCTACCAGATTAACACCTGAACCAGTAAAGAACCAGTGGGCTGAACTGGTCGTTACCTCGTCTCATGTCTACAAGCTGCTACCAGATTAATACCTGAAGCAGTAAAGAACCAGTGGGTTGAACTGGTCGTCACCTCGTCTCATGTCTACAAGCTGCTACCAGATTAATACCTGAACCAGTAAAGAACCAGTGGGTTGAACTGGTCGTCACCTGGTCGTCACCTCGTCTCATGTCTACAAACTGCTACCAGATTAATACCTGAACCAGTAAAGAACCAGTGGGCTGAACTGGTCGTTACCTCGTCCTGGCTGCTCTCCACCTTCGGGTTGCTGGCCGTCCTCTTCAGGTTGCTGCTCAGACTGATGCTGACCGTGGCGTCGGACTTGGAGCGCTGATGTGTGCGTTTGGAGGGCGACAGCCCGTGCTCTCCTCCCAGGGGCCCGGGGCCGGCGGCGGGGGACAGAACGGGACAGAACGGCGTCAGAGTCAGAGGGTCTCTGCGAGCTCGAGCCCCCGCCGGTTTAAGTTCGTCGGACAGGATGAGTTTCCTCAGTTTGGTCCCTCGAGAGTGACGCTGGGTGGAGATGTGCATGTCAGAGGAGTACGCTCCCAGCAGCCAGGCACACTGCAGGCTGAAGGAGATGCTCTGTCTGCAGCGGTGCACCTGAACACAACACGCAGGGGTCTAAGGTCACATTACAGTAGAACAGGAGAACACTTCAACTTCACAACTTAATCTTTACTTTGGTTTTGAGGAGCTGCAGCGTTTATTCATGGACAAACTGAAACCTACACTGAACATTTAGTTCCAATAACTCAAGAGCGTTGTAAAGTCCAACAGTCAACATTTATTAAAAAAAGATAGATATAATAATTTCAAAAACTCGCAACATGTTTTTATGTAACTAAATATTCTGAATCAATCCATATTTTTGCAGGCGTTTAGCCTTTCAAAAACCACATTTTCACTGTTAATATTAAAAGTAAATGTAGCCATTAATTAATTGATAAAATGTGACATAAATTGATATTTCTGTTTTAATTTGCTTCTTTATATATTTATCTTTGTATTAATTCCCTTATTATTAATTTACTCTTCTGTTTAATTTTCTCTTTTATTTATTTATGTGTTTATTTTTATTATTATTTTTTTATTCATTTATTTATTTTTGCATTCATTTTTTATCTATTCATTTATTTTTATTTATTTTAGCATTTATTTTTTATTTATTTTTGCATTTACTTTTAATTTATTTTATATTCATTATTAAATGTATGTATTTTTTGTATTTATTAATGCACAATTTTCCCTTTGCATTTCACCCCCAAACTTACTTATTTCTGTATTCTTTTCTTTAAACATTTCTGCCTCAACGTAAATAAATAAATACATACATTTAAAAAATAAATATAAAGTGCAAAAATAAATAAATTACAAAAATAAATTAATAAATAAATTAATACATTTAAAAAATAATAAAAATAAACACATAAATAAATAAAAGGTAAAATTAAACAGAAGAGTAAATTACTAAGGGAATTAATACAAAGATAAATAAATAAAGAAGCAAATTAAAACTTTTTATTTAATTAAAAAAAAAGTCCTATATTGTGTGACTGTACTGCTCTAGGTGCCTCGGGGACAAAGTGTTTTGAATTGAACGAGGAACTTTTCGTCACTACTCGCTACAGAATGAACAGGATTCAAAAGAATCAAAGCTGGACGCTGATCACATGCTGTTAAGCCCCGCCCCCTGCCCAGGCCACACCCACCACATATGGCTTGATGGCGTCCCCGACGTCCTCATCCATGTGGATGTACATGTTGAGCAGCTGCGGCAGGTAGAAGTCTACCTCCTCGTGGGGGAAGCTGAAGAGACGGTTCCCGATGTACGCCTGCACGCCTGGCTCCTTCGAGTTGTGCAGGTAGGAGATCGCCATGGAAACGTCGAACAGCTTGGACTCAAACAGGCGCAGCAGCCACGACTGTTTGGAGGGATTGTGTCTCTGCCGCCGCCGGGCGCTCTTCACCGAGCCGGGTGCCGGGCCCTCGGGGTCGTCCGCCGCCTCCTCGCGGATCTTCATCGGTTTCACAGCGACGCTCAGAGCGGCGGCGGGGGGAGCGGGGGGCTCCGGGTCCGGGTCTGGCCCCGTCCCGTTCTGCAGGTCGGTGACGTCACCGTCCACCTGATTCAGCTTCACCTTCTGCAGCACCTCCTGACACGCCCTGTCGGCCACCTCAGCATCGATCACCAGGCTGAGCTCGCCCACGCCCTCGCTGATCACACCCAGAGGGGGCGTGACGGCCTGGGGGGCGCCGCCGGAGGACGAGGGGGTGGAGGGGAGGGACAGGGAGGGGGAGGAGGGGGTGGAGGCACAGGGGCTGTTCTGATCAGAGGGGGCGGGGGAAAGATCCGGCTCCGTGTCCTCCATCATGACCGCTGGGATGCTCCGCCCGCCTCCGCTGAAACAGACAGAGGAAAGGTCAAAGGTCATGTAGGCTACATATCAGGAGTCATCCACTACATTTGTCAGGGGCCCGTCATCCCGTGTGTGTGTGTGTGTGTGTGTGTGTGTGTGTGCGTGCGTGCGTGTTGGATCTGTTGGATGTTCAGATCTGACAACATTCACCAGTTCACAGAGGTTAACTAATCACCATTTTCACTAATGAATGAATGAATGAATGAATGACTGAATGAATTAATTAAACAAACAAACATACAAAGAAAAAAACAAACAATCAATCAATCAATCAATCAATCAATCAATCAATCAATCAATCAATCAATCAATCAATCAGTGTGTCAATGTTTCTCAGACATCTTGTGTTTAAAACACAAACATATTGATCAGTGAAACAACACCAGAATGTTTTTATGTTAAAAACAGACTGAAACAGTTTCCAGTTTATTGTTTCTGGATGTTTTCACTGCACCACACTTTGACTGTCTCACATCATTCAGCATTAAATAGTTACTGAAACGGTGAAACAGCTGCAGAAATGATGCTATACCAATACATATTATCATTATTATTATTATTATAAATTATTTTAATTAAAGCCCGACCGATACAGGATTATTGAGGCCAAAAACAATGTTGATATTTGAGGGTTTAAAGAATCAGTAAATGATATATCGGCTGTTTTAATTCTTTACACAACCCGTAACATAAATAATTATTATGCTAAAGTTTCCTTGTATTAGTTTTGTGTGTTTTAACAATTGAGATGGAGAAAGGTGCTGATCAGACATTTTAGAGTGAAAATAAACTTGTCTCTCTGGTGGACAAACTACAGTATATAAAGAAGAAACTGTTTCTAGACATTTCTTTACTTCAGTTTGTTGTCAGCTGACATAAACACAGATATAATATATGATATATATATATATATATATATATATATATATATATATACATACAGGGAATGAAATTAGCACCTACCAAATACAGAGTAAATGTTAGCTGTGGCAGGTCATTTTGAGGTACTTGTTACTTTACTTGAGTATTTCCATTTTGTACTACTATTCTTATTCTACTACTACTTTCTACTTCTACTCCACTACATCTCAAAGGGAAATATTGTACTTATTACTCCACTACATTTATCTTTAGATACTTTACGGATTCAGATTAATAAAACTAAATCTAATCAACTAATAAATGCTGATGTATTATTATAGATTAAACTACCAGCAGTATATAAAGTCATTAAAAGTAGCTTCACCTTTACCAACTGCAACAATAAAGTGATGAACAAATAAAATATCCCAAAAATATTAGTAAAATAGCAGAAAATATAAGTTAAATATAAAGAAATATTAATAAATTATCATACACAAATTATTAAAATATGTGAAAAATATTCATAAAATATCCCAAAAATAATTTAAAGTAGCTCCACCTTTAACCAGCTGCTACATTAAAGTGATGAACAAATAAAATATCCCAAAAATATTAGTAAAATATCAGAAAATATAAGTTAAATATAAAGAAATCTTAATAAATTATCAGACACAACTTATTAAAATATGTGAAAAATATTCATAAAATATCCAAAAAAATAATTTAAAGTAGCTCCACCTTTAACCAGCTGCTACATTAAAGTGATGAACAAATAAAATATCCAAAAAATATTATTAAAATAGCAGAAAATATAAGTTAAATATAAAGAAATATTAATAAATTATCAGACACAACTTATTCAAATATGTGAAAAATATTCATAAAATATCCCAAAAATAATTTAAAGTAGCTCAACCTTTAACCAGCTGCTACATTAAAGTGATGAACACATTAATGCACCAATAATATAATATTTTTTATTCTGAATAATGAGCAGGCCTACTTTTAATTCCGATACTTACTTTTGTACTTGTACTACAGTAATTCAGTTTGAATGCAGGGCTTTTACTTGTAACAGAGTAGTACTTCTTCACTGTAGTATTACTACCGTTACTGCAGTAAAAGATGCGAGTACTTTAATTTAAACACTGTTTAAAGATGCAGTTTGTTAGCCCACGTACCAAGAGTCAGCTGATGTTAGCCTAGCCTAGCCTAGCTTAGCACAGAGCTAACTCACACATAGGGGAAAGCTCATGAGCTTAGGTTAGCTTTTTATTTAAAGCTAAACAGCTGTTAGCATTAGCTTAGCCTCTCAGTGTGGAGATCAGTCATCAACATACTGTTAGCTCAGCTTACTGTAGATTAATTTAGTTGAAACGCAGTTAACGAGCTAACTAACCTTTAGCATCGTCCTGTTGTTGGTTACCTTAGAGATTAAACGGACTACACAGAAGCTAACTAGCTGTTAGCTCATTAGCATTAGCTCGTTAGCATTAGCCGTCAGACATCAGGCCAACTGTTGCTAACTCCGCTCGGCTTGTTTTTAAAGCTGTATGCTAAGCTAAGGTTAGCTCCGGTACAATAACAGGTTAGCTCTCCAGGAGCAGTGACGCGTCTTGTGTGTTTACAGGTGAGTCCGTCTTACCTGGTGACAGTTTAGTGGGTTTGAAATGATGTTTTATTCCCAGTTAGTCTCCTCCATTGATACTCTCTGACCGTCATGTCAACAGCGGCTGAACTCCAGCAGGGGCCGCTGGCTGCTAGCTGCTGCTTCTCTTCTTCTGCTAATGTTTTTTCCCGTCGGTTTTTCCGGTGCAGTAGCGCCACCTGGTGGACTGGAGAGCAGTCAGAAATATTTAACCAGAGGAGGAAGAAGTACTCATATCTTTTACTATAGTAAAAGTACTAATACCTCAATGCAGAAATACTCTGTTACAAGTAGAACCGATAAATCACACCCCCAAACACCCTCTCTCCCACGATGTGCAATAAATAAGTGCAATTAAAAAGTGCAATACTCAATACATACCTCTGTGCAATAGAAAAAACAAAAAAGCCTGTGCAATACTTGTATATATTTACAATACACCATATTTCCTTTATTATTATACTGTATATTATTGTAAATACACTATTATTTCATTTTATTTTTACTTTATTTTATTATGTTAATCTTTGCTACTTAACTTACTGTTTCTTTCTTAATGGATCTTCCCAGCAAAAAGTATTTCACACGATTGTACCTGTATAACCGGCGTGACAATAAACATCTTGAATCTTGAATCTTGAATCTTGAAAAAAGGTAAAAGCATAAAAGTATTAGCATCAAAATATACTTAAAGTACCAAAGTACCAGTTCAGTATATAGTCTGAGGTGTTGTAATGTAAATAAAGTTTATATCTTTTTTTAAATGTTACTTCTCTAATTTATTTAATTTCTCATTTTATGTGTATTGATTTCATTCTGATAGCTGTTGAGAATTAACCTTCTGAGGATCAATAAAGTCCTACTACATTTATCTGACGGCTGGAATTAATTACTCTAAGAATTTTATTCTAAGTAAAAAATATAAATCACTATTTCTATTTTACAAAACTGTAATTTGTTTAAAGTAATTTATTTATACTTTTCACTCGTGTTTTATATTTCTATTATTGTGTATATATTTGTATATAAAATTGTATTTATATGTATATAAACTGTTTATATATTATTATTATTATTATTATAGTATTTTATTTATACTTTTCACTCATGTTTTATATTTCTATTATTGTGTTTATATATATTAATATAATATAATATATAATTGTGTTTATATATAAACTGTTTATATATAATATATTATATTATTATTATAATTATAATATTTTATTTATACTTATCACTCATTACATATTTCTATTATTGTGTATATATATATATATTATATAATATATAATTGTTTTTATATATAATATATTATAATTATAGTATTTTATTTATACTTTTCACTCATGCTATATATTTCTATTATTGTGTTTATATATAAATATAATATATAATTATGTTTATATATACTATAGTATTACTATAGTATTTTATTTATACTTTTACTGAAACTGGGACTCACATCCTGCTGCTTCACACAACCAGCAGCCTCCAGTATCGTCTCTTTAGTGGTTTATTAAAGTCTCTGAGGAGGACGGACTGTTTAATGATTACACAGTGACTCAGCAGACTGAAGATATATGAGCTGAAGCCAACAGAGCAACATTTTTCATCATCACCCCAGTCCAATGTTTTTCACAGATAATAAGTTTGTTAAACAACAGCTGTGAGAGTGTTTATCATCCAGTCTGAACTCAGGATGAACCTTCCTCCTCCTCCTCTTCCTCCCCTCCTTTTCTTCCTCTTTTCCAGTTTAGCTTCAGCTTCTCTGTTATTCAGAGTTATTTCTCTGAATTTAAAGAAAACAGCTGCAGTTGTCATAAGTCGGGGTTCATTAACCCTTCTCTCCCTTCACAATTCACTGTTTATATATTATTATTATTATTATTATAGTATTTTATTTATACTTTTCACTCATGTTTTATATTTCTATTATTGTGTTTATATATATTAATATAATATAATATATAATTGTGTTTATATATAAACTGTTTATATATAATATATTATATTATTATTATAATTATAATATTTTATTTATACTTATCACTCATTACATATTTCTATTATTGTGTATATATATATATTATATAATATATAATTGTTTTTATATATAATATATTATAATTATAGTATTTTATTTATACTTTTCACTCATGCTATATATTTCTATTATTGTGTTTATATATAAATATAATATATAATTATGTTTATATATACTATAGTATTACTATAGTATTTTATTTATACTTTTCACTCATGTTTTGTATTTCTATTATTGTGTTCATATATATATAATACATCATTATTATAGTATTTTATTTATACTTTTCACTCGTGACTGATATTTCTATAATTTTGTTTATATATATAAATATAATATATAATTGTGTTTAAATAAATATACTATTATAGTATTTTATTTATACTTTTCACTCGTGGTTTATATTTTTATTATTGTATAGTGTATGTTATTAATGTCTGTGCAAAAACCAATAAAGAAATTTGTTGTTTGTTTATGAAATAATGTTTAACTTTGTTCAGCTTTGTTGTCCCGTTTTTAGCCGTATGTCTATTCCTGCCTATTTCTATATCCAGAGTCAAATTCCATGTGTTCACACTTACTTGACCGTTTAAGTTTTTATTTATTTATCTATTCATTTATTTGTCTATAATACATTTATTTAAAAAACAAAACAAAAAAAAAAACTTAAATATAAACTGATTTTCATGATAAATGTGCAGATGAAAGAATGAGACAGATGAATTTTCAAACAGAACTTTATTTAAACAGTATGTTCTAACAGAGTGAGCAGCAGACAGACAGCTGACTGAAGTCAGAGGTCAACAGAAGACATCCTGAGTCTCAGGCTGACAGCTGATTGGTCCCTTTGTTACTCTCACAGGAAACTTTATTTATTCTTATTTAACCTTTATTTTTCCAGGAATATTTTTTCTTTTTTTGGAAAAGATGGCCGCATAAAAGAAACAAACACGCAGCATGATCTACTCAATCTACCAGATTCAAAGATGAATTTGCATGCAGATATCAAATATCACCATAATATAGCTCATAGAAGTGTCACTTCAATTCATTTTTTCCTTTCAGCAAAAAGAAAAACACATTTCATATGATATGATGTTTAAAAGACAGATTGAAAAAACACGCCCTTATTATTTAATTGATTAAAGTAACAATCTGATAAACACACAGCAGGAGGAAAGTTAACCAGCCACAACATTAATAATATGATATTAAATGATTAATAATAATATGACACTAATGATTAATAATATGACACTAAATGATTAATAATATGATACTAAATGATTAGTAATAATATATGACACTTAATGATTAATAATAATATCACACTAAATGATTAGTAATAGTATGACACTAAATGATTAATACTATGACACTAAATGATTAGTAATAATATATGACACTAAACGATTAATACTATGACACTAAATGATTAGTAATAATATATGACACTAAACGATTAATAATAAACCTCCGTCCACTCCACAGTGTTAGATTGTGACTTAATAGCTCCAGTTAATAGCCTATTAGCATTAGCCGGCAGATATCTGGCCAACTGTTGCTAGCTCCGCTTAGCTTGTTTTAAAGCTGTATGCTAAGCTAAGGTTAGCTCCGGTACATTCACAATTTCAGATGAAATTCTGAAATTCTCCTTTTCTTTTATGTATTTCTTGTTTGTTTCACAAATAATTCGGATCTTTTTAATATGTAAATAAAGATGATCAGAAGCTTTTATTATTGATGTTTTTTAAAGTATTTTTTTAATATTAAATTTATAATTTTAAATCATATTTATGTGTCTTGAGTTTCTTTATGTTTTATGGAAATTTTTTGCCTCGTTGTTAAAAGGTGTAAATAAACCTGAAGAAGATCTGACCTCCTCAGTCTGCTGGTTTCTTATCGTCTTATCTATTTTATTGTTTTTCTTATTTTATTTTCATCATTTCTATCAGTCTCCAGTGGAATATATTTGATAAGTAATGACAGAGCACATTAAAGCACTTTAAGTTGAACCACAAATAAAGTTTGATTGATTGATTTGATGTTAATGAGTCATTAATTGATTTATTAACGGTTATGAAGCGTCGTGCTGCTCAGAGAGAAGATTTCTCTGGAACTTTATTCACGTGACGTGTTTCTAGAGCCAGATGTCAGACGTACAGTCGCCTCCAGGATATCGGAGCTCGTGAGCGAGAGCCGGACCGCCGGGTTCTTTACCGAAATCGACCAGGAAGTTTTCATTCACAGAGAGACCTCCACAGACAGAGTCCACATCGATCTGCATCATCACGGACCCCTCTCTGCACAGACAGACAGACAGACAGGCAGGCAGACAGACAGACAGTCAGACAGACAGACCTGTGACCTTTTGTTCTGGGTCTATATGAACCTGAATCCTTTAACTTATCACCTTAAAATCCCACAACTGTAGTGTATTTATTTATATAATCAGTAGCAGCAGTAGTAGTAGTACAGTATTACAGTGGTATTACAGTATATTGCAGTAGTACTGCAGTACTGTCAGTACTCACTTGGTCATGTCAGGGTAGAACTGTTTGTCCCAGCCGCTGTACAGAGACGTCGTCACATAAAGTCTCCGACCGTCTAAACTCAGCTGCAACATCTGAGGAGCTCCAGGGACACGCCTCCCCTGAGAGACAGACAGGTGGAGAGACAGACAGGTGGAGAGAGAGAGAGAGAGAGAGAGACAGGTGGAGAGAGAGACAGAGAATCAATAATCAATCAGAAAGATCAATAAATAAATAATAAATAAACTCCAGCAGAAGATAGAAGACAGGATGTTGGACAGACAGACAGGTCCATCCTGTCCCGTCTCACAGCCTCCTGTATCACTGCCTCCGGTCTCAAAGCTTCCCGTCTCGCTGCCTCCCGTCTCGCTGCCTCCCGTCACACTGCCTCCCGTCTCACAGCCTCCCGTCTCAAAGCTTCCCGTCTCGCTGCCTCCCGTCTCGCTGCCTCCCCTCTCACTGCCTCCCGTCTCACTGCGTCCCGTCTCACTGCGTCCCGTCTCACTGCCTCCCGTCTACCTGCCTCCCGTCTCACTGCCTCCCGTCTCACTGCCTCCCGTCTCACTGCTTCCTGTCTCACTGCCTCCTGTCTGTGGTACCTGGATGATGCGTGGGGGGGGCTGCGGCTGGTTCTCAGGGTCTTCGAGGACTCTGACTGGACCGTCGCTGACGATACTTCCTCCCAGAAACACCTGGAACAGACAGACAGGTTAGCTGTCTCACTCTGAGCTCTCACCTGTTCTGATCACTGGACAGGTGTGACAACATTCAGACCTGGCCGACCAATCGTGGGTTCCTCCTATTTGTGATGTCATACTGTCTGATGTCACCGTGGAGCCAATTACTGAAGTAGAGATAACGATCATCCAACGAGATCAGGATGTCTGTGATCAGACCTGCACAGGTAGACAGACAGGTAACTAGTCAGACAGACAGACAGACAGACAGGTAACCAGTCAGACAGACAGACAGACAGACAGACAGACTCACCAGGCATCTCAGGTAGCGCCCATCCCTCTACCTTCTTACTGGGAACACTGATCACCTTCTCTGCAGCCCAGTCTCCTTTCTGAGGACACAAAAAGTCAGAACTACAGCAGTGCTTTTGAGCTAAATTTTAATATCAGCATGCTAACATGGAGTCTCTCTGGGTTCTAGAGCCCCGTGGTACTAACTATATCCTTACTTGGATCTACAAACCTATAGTACTAACTGGAGTCTCTCTTGGTTCTAGAGTCCTGTGGTACTAACTATAGCCTTAATTGTATCTAGAACCCTGTGATACTAACTATAGCCTTACTTGGATCTAGAACCCTGTGGTACTAACTATAGCCTTACATGGATTTAGAACCCTGTTGTACAAACTATAGCTTTACTTGGATCTAGAACCCTGTGGTACTGACTGGAGTCTCTCTGGGCTCTAGAGCCCTGTGGTACTAACTATAGCCTTAATTGTATCTAGAACCCTGTGATACTGATTTGAGTCTCTCTGGGTTCTAGAGCCCTGTGCTACTAACTATAGCCTTACTTGGATCTAGAACCCTGTGGTACTGACTGGAGTCTCTCTGGGATCTACAGCCCTGTGGCACTACCTACAGCCTTACTTGCATCTAGAACCCTGTAGCACTGACAGGAGTCTCTCTGGGTTCTAGAGCCCTGTGATACTAACTACAGTCTTACTTGGATCTAGAACCCTGTGGTACTGACTGGAATCTCTCTGGGTTCTAGAACCTTGTGGTACTAACTACAGTCTTACTTGGATCTAGAACCCTGTGGTACTGACTGGAATCTCTCTGGGTTCTAGAACCTTGTGGTACTAACTATAGCCTTACTTGGATCTAGAACCCTGAGGTACTGACTGGAGTCTCTCTAGGATCTAGAGCCCTGTGGTACTACCTATAGCCTTACTTGCATCTAGAACCCTATGGTACTGACTGGTGTTTTGTAGAATCTGAAGACTATAGACTGCAGAGCACATCCCACGTAGCCCTCAGTGGCATTGGGGTCATGGAGGAACCGGATCTCGAGGGGAATAGCACCCTCCTCACCCAGATCGAGTGTCTGCAGCTTCTTGTGGGTGGTCCAGTCCCAAACATGGATGGAGCTGCCGTAGAGTCCTGGGACACCAACAACAAAGAAACTTGTATGAGCGGAGGATTGATTCGGTTCTCAAAGGTCTCAAATCTTGTCTCATTTAATGGAGACCCTGGAGTCTACATAGAGCCCTGTGTTACAGACTTATTACTGGGATCTAGAACCCTGCGATACCAACTGGAATCTTACTGACTGCAGAACCTAGAACTCTGTGGCACTTGGCTGGATTCGTACTGGCATAGGAACCTAGAACCCAGTAGCACTTATTGGGGTCTTACTGGGATCAAATCAAAGGACCATGTCTCTGTGACTGGAGTCTTACTGGGATCATAAACTAGAGTCTTGTGTTACCGACCAGAGATTTACTGAGATCTAGAACTCTGTGGTGCTGACTCAAGTCTTACTGGGACCACAATCTAGAGGCCCATGCTACTGACTGGAGTCTTACTGGGATCTAAAACTCTGCGGTATTAACTGAGTCTGAGAAGAACAGGAACCTAAAATGCTGCGATACTTACAGGGATCAGAACCTAAAACCTAGAAGGACTGGGATAACAGTCTGTAGATGACGATAAAAGAGTTATAGGAAAGAAAGGATCTGGGGGGGAACAGGTGTTTCTTCCTGACCCACCCTCTTTGACGTGGGCGGGATTAAAACCGTCAGCCAGAGCTTTGGGTGCGCCCCATTCAGTGCTGATCATCACGTTGTGCCGGGGTTGGTACCAGAAGTCATATCCAAAAGGCACCGCATCACCCGGGTTCTCCCAGTTACCGACCACCTCGAACGTCTCACCGTCCAGCAGGGCAAAACCACCTGAGAGGACGACAGCAGGTGTAACACTGAGACTGTCCACTAGAGGCCACTACAGTAACATCAACAGAGTCGGTTAAACTGTTTTTATTAAACGTCACACTGCTCCTTTGACATTCACTTTGGGGTGTTTTTAATGTATATTATATCCGTCCGCTGGTTGTCTCACCTTTGCCGTTGCCGGACGGGTCTCCAATACAGCTGATCATGATCTGACCGTTGCCTAGACAGTGGCTGGTGTGAGGGTTCGCCAGGTCGCACTTCCAGTACAGATCGACAGGCTCCACTATCTGAAGACACAACCACATCACATAACCACCACTCAGTACGTGTGATTTCAGCGCCGATAGTCCAGATCCCGATTACTGCTGACGTGTCACAGATCTGCCTGTTGATCTCTGATAAACAGGAACCTGAATCCTTTGGGCCGAGGACTCCCTCCCAACCTCCAGGGAATAATCTATAATGTTGGTGTTTTTCTAGTACCGTGACCTGAAACTGGGAATCACATCCTGCTGCTTCACACAACCAGCAGCCTCCAGTATCGTCTCTTTAGTGGTTTATTAAAGTCTCTGAGGAGGACGGACTGTTTAATGATTACACAGTGACTCAGCAGACTGAGGATTTATGAGCTGAAGCCAACAGAGCAACTTTTTTCATCATCACCCCAGTCCAATGTCTTTCAGATATTAAGTTTGTTAAACAACAGCTGTGAGAGTGTTTATCATCCAGTCTGAACTCAGGATGAACCTTCCTCCTCCTCCTCTTCCTCCCCTCCTTTTCTTCCTCTTTTCCAGTTTAGCTTCAGCTTCTCTGTTATTCAGAGTTATTTCTCTGAATTTAAAGAAAACAGCTGCAGTTGTCATAAGTCGGGGTTCATTAACCCTTCTCTCCCTTCACAATACACCACAGCAACTTTAACTCAGAACCACCCGTTAATGGACAGGAACAAATATTAAATGGAGTTCCCTCCTGATCAGTACACAGAATATGAACGTCATCATAATAAGACAATACGTCAACTATAAGTCAAGACAAAGCTGTTATTGAGCCAAGTAGTTCTATGTGCACAGTGGCAACATGAGAAGACCAGTCTTCAATTAAAAACCCACAAACACACAGGCAAAGAACCGGTATAAATATGGGGTGGGGTTTTGGGGTCCTTCCCCAAGAAAAATTTAAGGTTTTTGACTTAAAACTATGTAATTTTACATCATTTTGGACCATTATTATTACTATAGATAACGCCCAAAAAGCTTAAAAACAAAACTTGCTATAATAATTATTTTATTATTTATCACAGCCTTCGTCTGAACATTTAATTCTTCTGGCAACATTTGTCAAGTAAAATCCTATTCTGTAAATCAATACAGCATATTCAGAAAACTTTTAAATACTGTTTCATTAATGATATTTATTCTAGTCTATAGCCTAGACCCTATGTTCCCAGATCCAGACCTCCAGACCCCCTATACCTGCACACCTGAACAAGCTGATGCTCAGCCCTGATCCAACAGTAAGAGCTGCTGAGTTGCATCAGGTGTGATCAAAACATAACACAATGAGTATATTATTAACTACTATTGTTGTGTTATTGATTTATGTTCCACTGCTAATAAACTGATGATGATGACAGCGGTGTGTATGGTAGATGGGCTACCGTCAGGGTCTGAAATTAACCTTTTTCCTCACTGTGTGCCACTGCAGCAGGTCACTGAACATTTCTACCGGCCACTTCTGAAATCGGTGTAGAACGCTTTAGAAACACTGAGTCAGTGGTACCAGACAGTAAAATATGGAATATATCATGTAACCTTGATCCCTGTTTTTAACAGGAATTGCTTTTTATAACAATATAATAATTTAATATAAGGAAATCCTGTCCTGACCTGGAGCCAATATTTAGCCTGTTATCTGGCAGGTGGCAGCTGCTCATTTCATTCCCTGGCTACCACAAACACACTCACATGTTATGGATTCACACTTTATAGAAAATTAACATTTATAACACAGGCAGCGACCGTCTCCTGGTACTTATTCAGCAACTACCAAACACTTATTTGGCACTCAGTTAGCGTGATAAACATCGTTTTATTGGTGTTTTATCATCTCGCATTAATAAACACAGCTCCGCCCGGTGTTCTAACAGAACGACTGCTAAATGATTCTCTCTCATCACCGATATTACTGATTTTGCAGGACATGAACAATATATCTCTACATTACAGCACCCTCGTTTCCCCCCCCACCCCCCCTCCCCGTGCCGTGTGTCAGCTCATCATACCGCATTTTTTTAGTCTCATGAGGCCCCCTGGATCTCGGGGCCTGGGGCATTAAGGCGCCATTGACTATGAGGCCCCATTGAACCCCCCATTCTCCTAAATCTCTTTACATTCAGGGCCCCTCGACAGGAGCCTCCTCAGCCTCCTTAACATTTCAGTTTATGGTGTGTTCAATGGTTCATATTACCAAACTAATTTGCAATTAATTAAATCACAACAAACGACCACAACGACACAGTGAACCTGGAGCTTTCAGGGGCCCTGAGGATCTGAGGAGTCCAGCTCTGGTTATAGCCAGTAGGGAAGGTTTCCCCCACTCTGTTGTATAAACATAGGAAGTGAAGACTGAATCCATCAGAGAAACAAGCACCAACCTTCAGATTAGTTCTGTTTTCATGTCAGAAAGAAAAGGAAGTTGTGTTCCCCGCGAACATTGAGCTAAAGCTAAAGATTAGACTTTGTAGAAACCTGATTAAATCAGCCCATTTTCTGATCCTTGGTCAGTTTGGGATCAACTCCTAAGACACCTTAGAGGAACCAGGTAGGTGCTATACTGACTGTGGTCTCCGTGATCATTTACATAGTGCCTAATTCCCTCTTCCTGATTGGCAGAGCGGCACCACTGAGCGGCGCCAGTGCCAGTGAGCGGCGCCAGTGAGCGGTGTGTACCTTGTGGATCTGCGGTGCTCTGGGATCGGTCCCGACGTCGACCACGTAGACTCTGGAGGAGATGAGCGACGGGAGAATCAGACGGTTTCTTTTCTTGGAGGTGTCGCCGAAGCAGCTGCTGCAGGCGTTCCAGCCGGAGTGATGCAGCTCGTCGCGAAGGTTCGGCATCGGCAGCCGGTGGATGACCTGCGAGGGCAGAGGTCAAAGGTCACACAGGTCAAAGGAGATCAGACATTATTTATTTGTACATAACAATGAGAAGAGTATATGGATTGTATTATTTAACAGATAAGTAAAGACTAAGAGAAAACAAAAACCTGAAAGAGGAAGAGGAGGAAGAGGAAGAAGAGGAAATGACAGCGAGATGTCTGAGTGGTAAACTAATCCAGCAGGAAGAGAGAGCTGCTGAGAGAACAAAGGCCAGAAATGAACTGATGCTACGTATCAACAAGCTTCACTGATTAGTAGAAGTAGAAGAAGAACGAGACGGGATGCAGCAGCGGATTGAACAACCCGTTGTACCTGACAGTAGGTGGAGGACTTCGGGTCGACGTCGACGGTGGCAAGGTAGTCGGGTTTCAGGATGTCAGTGTTGCGGTAGATACAGGGCAGGTAGACGATCTCCTCCCGAGGACCTTCAACAAGAAAAACTATTAAAACTCTTGCTGTTATATATATATATATATATATATACATACAGTATATACAGTATATATATATATGTTGAAGTCAGTCAGACAGACTCACCTTTCATGGCGTCCAGTGGGCTGCGGTATCCTGGTCCACATCCTGAACAGCTGGCTGAGAAAACACATGAAAGGTCATGAAACCACCTCAATACTGTTACTACATGAGACGTCACAGAGGTCAGAGGTCAGACTGATGCATTCTGGGAAACAGTTCTTCAGAGCTCTGCTGGAGTGTTTGTTTTATACACATCAGGAATGTTTTATAAGTGAGTCAGGAGGTTCCTAATTACAGCTGTAATTAAATAGTTTACATTCCATGATGAAAAAAAATCTCACTCAGCAGCAACAACACAATATGAAGCATGAAGCATTTCAATAACCACAACACTTAACAAGTCTACAGCCATGCTAGAAGCTCTGCACTTCATCACAGCGGTGCTCTGAGCTAAACGCTAACAACCACATGCTAACGCCCGTTTTTAAAAAAGGGGACCGGAGGGTGTGCTTTAGTTATCGGGGCATCACACTGTTCAGCCACTCTGGGACCGTTTATTCCAGGGTGCTCTGAGGATCCGGTGCGATGCGGATTCCGTCCTGGTCGGGGGAGTTTGCCCATCCAGTCTACATGTGTTTTGTGGACTTGGAGAAGGCTTAAGGCCTTGTCCCCCGGGGAGTCCTCTGTGGGGTACCGGGGGCGTTGCTACGAGCCATTCGGTTGGTATTCTCGGCAGGAAGTCAAACACGTTTCCAGTGGGCGTTGGCCTCCGCCAGGGTTGTCCCTGGTCACCGATCCTGTTTGTGATTTTCATGGACAGGATCTCAAGGTGCAGCCGGGGGGAGGAGAGTGTCCGGTTTGGGGACCTCAGAATTGCGTTTCTACTCTTTGCAGATGATGACGTGGTTCTGTTGGCTTCATCAGACCGTGACCTTCAGCACGCACTGGGGTGAAGCGGTCGGGACGAGAGTCAGTACCTCCAAGTCTGAGGCCATGGTTTTCTGCAGGAAAACGGTGGACTGCGCCCTCCGGGTTGGGAGTCTTTGTCCCAAGTGAAGGAGTTCAAGTATCTTGGGTCTTGTTCACCAGTGAGGGTAAAATGGAGGATTGGATTGGATTGACAGGCAGATCGGTGCAGCGTTGTACCGCTCCGTTGTGGTTAAGAGGGACTTGATTTACCAGTCCATCTATGTCCCAACCCTCACCTATGCTCATGAGCTTTGGGTAGTGACCGAAAGAATGAGATCCCATATACAAGAGGCTGAAATGAGTTTTCTCCGTAGGGTGGCTGGGCTCAGCCTTAGAGAGAGGGTGAGGAGCTCAGACATCCGGAGGGAGCTCGGAGTAGAGACGCTGCTCCTTCACCTCTAAAGGGACCAGCTGAGATGGTCCAACGTCTGATCAGGATCCTCCTGGACGCTTCCCTTTAGAGGTTTTTCTGGGTACGCCCAGCTAGTAAGATGCCCCGGGGTAGACCCAGAACAAGGTGGACTGGGAACGCCTCGATATCCCCCAGGAGGAGCTGGGAAATGATGCTGGACAGAGGGACGTCTGGACTAGCTTGTTTAGCCTGCTGCCATCGCAACCTGATTATATATATATGTATATATAAAAATATATATACATATATGCATACACACATATATAAACAGACAGACCCTTCATGGTGTCCAGTGGTCTGTGGTATCCCAGTCCACATCCTGAAAACATAACAACACGTGAAAGGTCATAAAAACACCCTGACACCATAATTACTGCAGGTGTACTCGCTTTATACATGGGAGTACTTGTTTTATACTCACGAGTACTTGTTTTATATACAGGAGTACTTTTTTTATACACAGCAGGAGTGTTTGTTTTATACTTGGGAGAACTTGTTTTATACACAGCCGGAGCAGGACTGTTTTGTTCTATACACGGGAATACTTGTTTTATAGACAGTCGGAGCAGGAGTGTTTGTTTTATACATGGGAGTACTTGTTTTATACACAGCCGGGGCAGGACTGTTTGTTTTATTCACGGGAGTTCCTCGTTTTATACACAGCCGGAGCAGGACTGTTTGTTTTATACACGGGATCACTTGTTTTATACACAGTCGGAGCAGGAGTGTTTGTTTTATACACGGGAGTACTTGTTTTATACACAGGTGGAGCCAGACTGTTTGTTTTATACACAGGAGTACTTGTTTTATACACAGCAGGAGTGTTTGTTTTATACACAGTAGTTCTTGTTTTACTTGTTTTATACATAGCAGGAGTGTTTGTTTTATACACGGGAGTACTTGTTTTATACACAGCCGGAGCAGGAGTGTTTGTTTTATTCACGGGAGTACTTGTTTTACTTTTTTTATACACAGCAGGAGTGTTTGTTTTATACACAGCAGGAACAGGAGTGTTTGTTTTATACACAGCAGGAGTGTTTGATAAGTGATTCCAGCTAATCTGAGTTGGGAGGTTCCTAATTACAGCTGTAATTAAATCGTTTACACTCCATGATGAAAACAAATCTCACTCAGCAGCAACAACACAATATGAAGCAGGAAGCATTTCAATAACCACAACACTTAACAAGTCTACAGCCATGCTAGAAGCTCTGCACTTCATCACAGCGGTGCTCTGAGCTAAATGCTAGCATCATCATGCTAACATGCTAATGTTTAGCAGGTATACTGTTTGCCATGTTCATCATCTGAAGCCTCTTTCACACATAGTTCCCAGTAAATTACTGGGATAACCTTTCAGGCACCGCTTCTGATTTTCACTATTTACACATTCAGGAACGTTTCAACTCCGTCTCACAGCAGTTCGTGAAATAGTCCAAAAATGTATTCTATTTGACTCATGCACGTAGATACGAATTTCCCTTTTTTTTCCTGACACGTTGTTCAACAATAGATATTTCGTACGTTTTCCTACAAATGTCCAGCAACACGTGACGCACATGTCAATTTCCACTCCAGTCTTTTCGAAATAAAACTATTTAGTTAGCTTTAGGAAAAGATCCATGGATGTATTAAGAGAACTGGATACAGCCACGTTCATTCCTATGAAAGTTGCTCAGTGGCGCATGAAGCCTAATTGGCTCGACTTCCGTCTGGAAAAGTACCCGGATCTTGGGCACATGGAACATGCGCAGTAGCAGCCGCTCGGTCACATGACACGGGGTCAAAATGTCACGTCATCACGGCTTGCCCTCCAGCCTCGGTCTGGGTCTCATTCACATGAACGGAGGAAGGGAAATAACTCTGGATTCGTCTATTAGTGCGTTTTACAACTTTAAAAACTTATTTTTTTAGATATGGACTTTTTAGGTGTTCGTACTGTGAAGTTGATACACTTAAACAAAAAATGATCCTCTGAGTTACAGACGTCTATTTCCCAATGTAAGTCTATGGGAAAAAGGCTTTTTCGTGACGGACACGGAATTTGTAGTACCACCGTTTGGCCACTACGAAAGTTGGGATCAACGACCGGCGCTCTCTGTCAATTTCCAATTTAGTTAGCTTTAAGGAAAGATCATGGTTTGGGTTAAAGTAACACCGGAAGTGCTGTAACTTAAGTACGGGAGTTACGTGACAATTTATTATTTAGTATTTTGGAGGGATTATTGATCATTTTTATCAATTCTTGAGTGGTAAAAAATGGTTAAATTTAGCACCAAATCTGTGTAACAAATGGTATCAACCCAAAAATTGCTGCAACAACTTATGAGACATAATAGAGCATGGGAATGACCATCATATACTTCTATCATAATGTTCTAAACCTTTATACACTTTTACAATTAATTTTAATTAATTCATTAGTTAAAGGGACTATTTGTAACTTTTCACGCGCATAAATCATAACGGGTCGGAATCCCATGCGCGCTCGCGTGTGGGTACGCGAGCTCGCAGCAGCTCTGCTCCTGCTGCCTGCTGCCTACACACCGCGCTCGTTCTCATCCGCTCGGCTCACTCCAACTCCACGTGAACGCGCGCACACTACACACTGCAGAGAGTTAGTTTAGCTCTGAGAATATCTAGTGAATGTGCAGTGGACGTTTTTGCAGAAATAAATGCTGCCGCTCCTCCAGACCAACAGAGGTTTCTCGTGTCTTGTGAAGTGACGGGGCTCCGCAGCGAGTTACGTTATCGTCCCGACCGGGTGTCGGTCTCTCCCCCCCCCCCCGACCGGGTGTCGCTGTCTCCCCCCCCCCGTTCCCTCCGCGGTCCGCAGGCTGAGAAAGGAAAAGGCAGCACTAGAATCAGCATTGATCCATGGAGAGACCTTCGTCTGGTCAGCTAACATAACTGCCAAGCAGGTGAAATACAGAGTGATATTGTGTGTTAGCTTATGTGTGTCGCCTCACTGTTTAGACCGGTGCTCGTTCATGTCAATGTAGCGCGAGCACAAGCGCGAGCGCGAGCAACAGGACGCTGACTTTCGTTGACATTGCGGCCAAAGGTGACGCTGTGAACAAGCAATTTCTGATTCTTACATATAGCCCCCTTTAATGTTTATTTCTGATTAATGACTAGTACAACTTGACACACAGTGCTGAGCTGCATCTCAAATTAATCTTCAGGTTCCCAGCTTTCTGATGACGTACACCACTTCTATGTGACATCTACTGTTGACCTGCTATCTCCCCCTAAAGACCCCCTGTACCCCCTAAAAAAGACTAACACAGGTCTCTTGTGGGTCTCAGAGGGTTAAAAGAGTGAATCTGTACAGTATTAATAACTGCAGCTGATAAATGTGGACCAGTAAAAGTATGAAGAAGAAACAAACAGGTTCTCTCAGTTTGAGTTATTTAAACTCACCGTTCAGCTTCTGACTCATTTGATTCAGACCACAAAGAAA
This sequence comes from Sebastolobus alascanus, assembly GCA_916701645.2. Lineage (NCBI taxonomy): Eukaryota > Metazoa > Chordata > Actinopteri > Perciformes > Sebastidae > Sebastolobus > Sebastolobus alascanus. Next base: position 5,271,309 of record CAKAOJ020000008.1, read on the forward strand.
GCTGCCAAATAATTATTACAATGTCTTTGATGTTTATGGCCTTCACAGTTAAAACATGTGACCGGGTGTTATACTGACACGCTCTCATCGTTAAAGTACACAAGTATTATCAGCTGAATATTATTAAAGAACTGTGTTTCTACTTTGTTTGTTTTTAGAAACGAATGAGAATCTGAACAGTAGACTGGAGGAGATTTTAAGAATCAGCCGACACGTCGTTATCTGATTTTATCAGCATCAAAGATCCACTATCAGACAGGTTAGAGAGGTATCACTACTGCACAGATTTACCAGCTCTCTGCTGGAAAAGAACCAGAAATATCCTCTTTTTATTTTATATTCCTCGTCCAGGCCTGCTGCCTACATTGCCCCCAATGCACCTGGACCTCTGACAGTTAGGTGGGAGACACTACACTACTTAAAACCCCATCCCATCCACCGCCGCTTTACCTCGCCATCAGACAGCCCTTTACCTCACCATCAGACAGCCCTTTACCTCACCGTCAGTCAGCCCTTTAACTCACCGTCAGACAGCCCTTTACCTCACCGTCAGTCAGCCCTTTACCTCACCATCAGTCAGCCCTTTACCTCACCGTCAGACAGCACTTTACCTCACCATCAGACAGCCCTTTACCTCACCGTCAGACAGCACTTTACCTCACCATCAGACAGCCCTTTACCTCACCATCAGACAGCCCTTTACCTCACCATCAGACAGCCCTTTACCTCACCGTCAGTCAGCCCTTTACCTCACCATCAGTCAGCCCTTTACCTCACCGTCAGACAGCACTTTACCTCACCATCAGACAGCCCTTTACCTCACCATCAGACAGCCCTTTACCTCACGTTACCCTCACGTTACCCTCAAGTTACCCTTAATTAAAGTGCAACCGATGTAATGATTGCAGGCCTTGTCCCTGGTTAGGCTTTTAAGAAAAAAAAAAAAATACCTAATCATACATAAAGTCACGTAATACAACCTAGTACATCATGTAAAGGGTTTGCTATGATTCAAGATGTTCAGACCCTCTGAAGCAGATTTATGTGAACTAATGTGACCTCCAGCAGTGTTATATAACACACACACACACACACACACACACACACACACACACACACACACACACACACACACACACACACACACACACTTAAAGGAACAGGACGCTGTTTTTCTGCAGCTTTTTGAGCTCCAATCATCCGTCGATTAATCGAGAGAAAATTATCGATTATTAGTTTAATCCAGTGTTGGAAATTAACATTTTTAGTCCATCTGTATCTAAAACCTAGCAGCCACTCAGTAGATTATCAGTGTTTTACTGGCTGGTGTGTGAAGCAAATCCAGCAGCCACTTAGGTGAATGTTTTACTGGCGTCTGGTAGTCGCTTTCAGTCCAACATGAGCTGATGTTGCAACGGAATGACCAACTGACTTTCACTTCTTATCAATATACGTTGTTTGGCAGCGCGTCCTCTAGTGTCCTCGCCGGACCTGTTGGACATGTCCCGCTGGATTTAACATTATAGACGTGACCACTGACTATTAGTGGAACTATTTAGCCATAAATTCACAGACTGACCAAACACGGTCCAGACATTTACTCGGTTTGGACCCAGTCTGGTTAGTTTAGTTTATTTCTATAAAAAATAAATTAAAAAAAAACCTGCAGGAAAAATTTTATTTTTGAAAACTCTCTCTGAAGCTGCGTCAAGGACCGTCGGATAGCGGCTGAACAGGAAACTGTTTTAATGGAAGAAACAATGAAATTCCCATGATCCTCCACTGCGTCCGTGTTGGTTTATTATTATTATTATTATTATTATTATTATTATTCTATAATTATAATTATTATTATTATTATTATTATTAAATCCAACATGACACAAACAATAAAAGTTAAAATAATTTCTGTAGTGGTTCAAAATCTAATTCTGTAAAATAAGACTTTATTACCATGATTATTTATTAACCTGCTGAGAACAAAAGTGTCTCATATTAAATGTTTCCTGACTGAAACATTTAAACTTTAATCTCATATTTGATGAGTTTTAACAATCACAGCTGTCAGATCAGGTCTGAAACTCAACATGAAGAGTGAAGTTTCCAATAATCACTGATTAAACTATCAATATTTACTTAAAATGGAGCTTTTCTGCAAATAAGTTAGGATGAAATGTTCAAAACACTTTGCAGGAAACTTCTTAGTTTCTAAAATAAACAAAGACGAAGTGGATGCATGATGAAACAAACAAACTGCTGCAGAGTTTAGAGACTTTAAGTGACTTTGTATGAAGTAGATTTGACGGAATGCACCTTTAATTCTCTCCTGAGCTGCAGTGAAGTGAGACTCTGCAGCTGCAGAAAAGATCTTTTCAATGAACGACAGGAAACAGAACAAAGTTCACCAGCTCAGCCTGAGGGCTACTGCTCTGCTCCAACCAGATTCCATGAGAAAAATGTGTGATCTAAGCAGCTGATACCAGCAGAAGCTGCAGAGCAGTGGATGAATGAGTGAGTGAGTGAGTGAGTGAAAGAGTGAGTGAAAGAGTGAAAGAGTACAGGAGGAATGATTATAGAGAGTTCAGCTCACCCATGTTGAAGCTACTGGTCAGATCAGATCCTGCAGGTCCTGCTGGCAACCGGTCTGGACTCTCTGGGATCAGGATCCACTGTGAACTAAACTGGGAGGGAGGAGCCAATCAGAGGAGAGGGGCGGGGCTTACATGCCAGTCGAACAACCTTCATGTTAACCCTCTAAAGCCCACAATGATCAGGTTGTAAAATCACTCAGATTCTTTATGGGATTCTGAATTAACTTTAACAACATTAACAAGAGTTATATTATTATAAATTATATATATAATAAGAGCTCAGTTCATTTAACATTTTATCACCTGTTTTACTTAAAGGGACTATTTGTAACTTATCACGCATAAATCTTAACGGGTCGGTATCCCATGCGCGCTCGCGTGTGGGTACGCGAGCGCGCAGCAGCTCTGCTCCTGCCTGTTTGCACACCGCGCTCGTTCTCACACGCTCGGCTCGCTCCACCTCCACGTGAACGCGCGCACACTACACACTGCAGAAGAGTTAGTTTAGCTCTGAGAATATCTGGTGAATGTGCAGTGGACGTTTTTGCAGAAATAACTGCTGCAGCTCCTCCAGACCAACAGAGGTTTCCCGTGTCTTGTGAAGTGACTGGGCTCCGCAGAGAGTTACGTTATCGTCCCGACCGGGTGTCGGTCTCCCCCCCCCCCCCTCCGTTCCCTCCGGATCGGGAGGAAAAGCCAACACTAGGATCAGCATTGATTCATGGAGAGACCTTCCTCTGGTCAGCTAACATTACTGCCAAGCAGGTGAAATACAGAGTGATATTGTGTGTTAGCTGACGTGTGTCGCCTCACTGTTTAGACCGGTGCTCGTTCATGTCAATGTAGCGCGAGCCGAAAGCGCGAGCGCGAGCCACAGGACCTTGACTTTCGTTGACATTGCGGCCACAGGTGTCGCTGTGAACAAGCAATTTCTGATTCTTACATATAGCCCCTTTAATTAGAAACTCATTTAATTTCGGTCCATTATATTTTTTTAAAGTTAATTTACTTATTTTTTTCTGCCTTTCTTTTTTTAAATGTAGTTTTCTGTTTAGTTGATGGTCATGACCCAGAGTTCACTCAATGAGATTACAGGTGTTAATGATTGTTTGACCCTGAGGTCAGTTACGTGTTGCTCTCCTTTCATAACAATAATGAAAACTTTTAACTTTGTACTTTAACAAATCACTGTCTTATTTTACAGAATTAGATTTTGAACCACTACAGAAATGTTTAACTTTTATTGTTTGTTTCATGTTGTATTGAATAATAATAATATGAATAGTAATATTAATAATAATAATCATAAAAGCTTTTTAACTTGACCTTTTACTGATTGTTTCATGTTGGATTGAATAATAATAATAATATTAATAATAAAAGCTTTTTAACTTTACCTTTTACTGTTTGTTTCATGTTGGATTGAATAATAATAATAATGATAATATTGTTAGTTTCCTGTTGGATTGAATAATAATAATAACAACAATAATAGTTTGTTTCATGTTGGATTGAATAATAATAATAATAATCATATTGTTAGTTTCCTGTTGGATTGAATAATAATAATAATAATAAAAGCTTTTTAACTTTACCTTTTACTGTTTGTTTCATGTTGGATTGAATAATAATAATAGTTTGTGTCATGTTGGATTGAATAATAATAATAATAATATTGTTAGTTTTCTGTTGGATTGAATAATAATAATAATAATAATAATAATAATAGTTTGTTTCATGTTGGATTGAATCTGTGTGCGAAGAGTGTGTTACCTGGATGTAACTCCACTTCTATGAGGATGAGCGCCGTCATTAGTAACCAGCGGAGGCGAAGGTCGTGAGGGACGCTCAGTTCTCCCAGCTGAGCCTGAATCCTGCTGACGGGCTGAAAAGAAGTTAAGTGGCCCCTGAGCACAGCCCGCCAGGGGGTCCGACCGCCGAACCACACGCCAAAAAGTGTTTCCAAACCGGATGGAAGCGTTGGACCAAAAGTGAGACACAGAACAAGACACATATCACCGAGATACACTCAAAGTCTCTATAAAGATAAAGATGGTAGACGTGAAGCAACCAGATGTTGTCACGTTGGTCCTGGTCCCACCTGAACCTGGGGAGCACCACCCACCCAACACCTCATAACCTGGGCCGAGCCGCCAGAGAGCACTCAAAAAGATTCCCCAAAAATACATACATACATATATATATATATATATACAAAAATACCAGTGGATCAAAAGCCCAACTGCACAGCAGTTCGTGAAATAGTCACGAATTTTAATGTATTAATTTGTGTATATAGACACGAATTTCACATTTTTTTCATGATGGTCAGCACGAAATCAATTCGTATGTAATCCATATAATTGTGAACCAGAAAGTATAAAGAGCAGCGAACGCCGTGTAGGGAGGAGGTCAGGGTGGATTGGGGGGGGGGGGTCGTAAAACACCAGACTTTAACCCTGGAGACCGCTGTTGGTGCCCCGTGTGAAGCCAGAAGTCAACGTTGATTTATTTGTCACGTAACATCTGTAAGTTACGCCACTTCTGGAGTTGTTTTAACCCAAACCACCATCTTTTTTCCTAAACCGAACTAAGTAGTTTCCTGTGAAGAGTGAAGTTTATTTTGAAAAGACTGGAGTGACAATTGACACACGTTGCTGGACATTCGTAGGAAAATGCATGAAAAACAAGAAATAGCTTTTCGTATGATATCATCCGAACTGTTGAATGAGGAGACGTTGGGTGTAGAAGTGGAGACAAAATGGAGGATCTGACATCAGTTAAACTGGATTCACTTTGTCTCAGGTTGATCCGTCAGATGATAGAAGTGACGACGGTTGTGATGTTTCCTGATGAGCCGACGATAATCCCATCAACGAGGAATCTCACTCTGCTGGTTTCTGTTTTCACTTAAGAGTTAAGATCACATAGAAAACAGAAACCAGTTGCTTCTGTTCAGCTTCTGTCTGAATGATGACACAATGATGTTCAGATTTTTCATTTATTAAAACATAACCGAACACTTGTTGTTGTGCCACAATCAGGGTTATAATTGCTGTATATAATTTACATCATGTGGTGCGTTCATGTCCAGCTGGTTTCTGTGAATGTGCCACATGATAAATGTCACAAACAAGGAGCAACCAACCCCGCTGCACTTCCTCTAATGTCCACTAGATGCTGCTGTATTGAAGTGAACAGGAAACCCTCCAACGTCTCTACAAATACAAAATCCTTACAGTTTTTACATCTTCTGCTCTCAGCAGATTCACTGAGCTCAGTCTGTCAGTCTGAAGGGAGAACTTCTGGTGCGTTATCACATCTGGACCGGATCATGAGGTACAACTTAATCATTCATATCCACCTTATTCCCCCATGATGCCTTGCGTGAACTATGGGCATAACTTCCGGTGTGTCGTGTCACTGAACCAGAATCTCCGTTTTCCATGGTAACGTTACGCTAGTCCTCTCTCCTAGAGCGATTGTATTAATAAATCCAGTAAAACATGTGTGAACACCACCTATTACAGCTCAAACGGGATAATGTGATCATAGCTCTGCCTTCTACTATGGAGGGACGGGAGGACGACCTGAAGAAGTGACCTCACTAGCACTAGCATATTTAGCTACGTTATTGACTGTCATTAAACCAACGCTACAATGCTGTGTCCTCCCTACACATGAAATCATAGCTGATGTTCTCCTGGCACTGCTGTAAGTCCTTTAAGGACCCGACGTCTATTCTCCGCTGCTCTTTATAGACCAACCACCGAGTAGGATACGGGTTTTCCTCTGTTGGCTTTTAGTCGACTAAATGAATTGAGCACACATAACGAGTCTGGTTGTCTGGTTGTTAGTAACAAGTATCAGAGCTCCACAAGGACATTTTAGAAAATACGTTAGTTAAATATCTGTTAAAAATAAAAGCAGGATTTGCTAAATTGAAGACGAATTACTTTTCAAAAGAAGCCCCGTTGGTGGTGGTTAGCCACTATGGTTAGTCTACGATGAGACTAACTAGCTTACTGCTACTTCCGCTACCTCACCGGAAGTTACGCCCATAATCATTTCTACATTAACGCCCCCGAGAATAAAGTGGATATCATATATGGGTAAAACTCAACAGCTCACCTGGGCTGGTTGCTACCTGTTTGTCTCATCTTAGCTCGACTTTGCCTCGCTGCCAAAACTTTCCGTGGTTTCAGTAAATTACAGGGATGATAACCGGCGGTAAACGTCCCAACAGACAACTTCAGCTTTCGTCCATCCTGTCGTCCTCCTCTCCGTCAGCCTCTACGCCTTCAGTCCTGCTCTTCACTGTTATCTTCCACTCATCACCGACCTCCTCTCCTATCACTATCCTGGTCGCTCGTCTCTCCTTGCTCACCTCCTTCCTGTCCTCCTCTGTCTCCTTTCCTTCCTCCTCGCTGTCCTCCTCTAGCTTCTTCACCTCCTCTTTCCTGTCCTCCTCTGTCTCCTTCCTGTCTTCCACGCCTTTGATTGTGTCCTTTCCTTCTTGCTCTGTGTCCTCTGGCTGACCCTCCTCCTTTGTTTCCTTCCCTTCCTCCTCCATCTCCTCCCTGTCCTCTTTCCCCTCCTTTCCTTCTCCTTCTTGGTCCTCCTGTTGCTCCTCTGATGCCTCCTGTCCTTCTTGTTCTTGTTCCTCCTCCTCGGTGTACTCTTGGTCTTCCAGCTCCAGCTGCTCCGGAGAATCGGCCTCCAAAGCTTCGGCCCCCAGCAGGATCTCCGTCAGGGTCTTGAGGAGGTCCAACTGGATCTCCTCTGGTTTCTGACTCATCTCCTTCTCCACCACCTCCTGGTCCTCCTCTTTCCGCCCCAACAGAAGGCCCGTCAGGTGGAACGACTTCTTCCAAATCTGTGGGAGTTTGTTGAGCTGCGTCAGGGCCTCGACCAACCAGTCGACCAGCAGCTGGGCGACGTTTGCTTGGAGCTGGTGGGGCGACGTCTCCTCGAGCTCCTTCGGGTTTCCGGCGGCGAACTTCGCCCAGCGTGACTGCAGGAAGCGCTGCAGAACCGGCTTCACGCAAATCTCCAGGGGCTGAAGATGGAAGGAGCAGCCTGCAGGGATCACAGCCGGGAGGGTACCCGACCCGCTGATGGAGGAAAGGAATGGATCTCCCATGTGTTCCCGGTGTCGGTCCAAGATCAGCAGTGATTTACTGAGCTGAGCCGGACCGGACACATGCTGCAGCCAGACCTTGTTAGTCCAGATGTCCAAGGCTTCTTCCACTAACAGACTCTCTGGGCCGGACTCCAGCAGGATGAACTCGGGCAGGGCTTTCTCAGCCAGCTGCCTGTTCGCCAGCACCACGGACGGCAACATGGTGCCATCGGCCAACACCGTCAGGTACACGGTGACCAGAGGTAAAGACCCGGTGAGCTCCAGCGCCTCTGAACGGCGAGTCTTGTCCTGCACTAACCTCAAATCCACAAAGAGACACAACTCGTCCATCGCAGCCACGTTGCTTTCTGACAGCTTGTTGACCTGGATCACCTTCTGGGTGAACCCCCTGAAGGACTTGATCCTGGCCTCCATGGAAAGCGGCAGAGTGCGAGCCAGCGTGGGCGCCCTGCCGACGCTCCGAACGCCCAGCCGATGCTGCAGCATGAAGCTCACCGCCCAGTCGTAGGAGATGCGGAACGAGTCGCTGAAACCTCCCTTCTTCTTCAGCGTGGAGGCTTTGTGGAAGAGGTTGCTCTCCGTGATCGGAAGCTGCTGCTCACGCATGGACAGCACCCACGCCACCATGCGGTCCCCGCCGTCGGCGTCCATCTTCTGTTCCTGTTCCGTTTGCTTCAAACGCTTCCTGGCCTCCTCCAAGCAGGACCGGATGAGCTGCGTCTCGGTTGAAAACACCCTGGAGGCTTGGCTGAGTCCGTCACACAGAGCGAACAGGGCGATCCTCAGCTTACGGGCGGTGAGGTAATCATCACGCTCTTTGGAGGCCGACGACATGGTTGCTGGTTTGGCGTGGCCGCTCGTTGTTGATGGCAGGTCAGAACTTGGACATTTTTCTTCTTTGATAAAATCTTCCTTAATATCTTCAGATTCTTCATCAATGTCATCCAGATCTTCCAGTTTGTCATTGTCAGAGAAGTCCAGGTCCTCCACCGGCGCCATCGCCCCGTCCACGCTGTCCTCCACCTCCTTCACCATGATCGCTCCACTACAGAGAATCATAGTTCAAGATTATTACCAACATGGAAGCACAGCAACAACTTCTAACACCGTGTCCTAACTGGATGCGACGCAAGCGTCAGCGACAAAATCAGCTTGATTACATTGTGTTCTATTGGAGTGTCCTAACTGACCGAGCTGCAGCGCGACGCAGTGACAACAGCTGGTGAGTGAAACATCCACATTTAGTCTTTATTAACTTAAATTGTGGTATGGAGAAATCAGTGATAATTAGATTAGATTAATCTGTTGTTTAACTCGTATCTCAGCACTGCCTGTGCTGTTGTCGCATCGCGGGCATGAGCAAGATGCATGGCGGGCTATATTCTATGTTATTTCCAGTAAATATCACAATATAAAACGTGTGTTTTCTGTTTAAAAAGTACAAACGTAGAAAGCTGGTACTACTAACCCATCTTTGAAGGGGTTATGTCTCCAGTCTGATATGGAGCTCACAGCTGACCTGTACGTGGTTTGTTTACATGACGTAACAGGTATTCAGTGTGGACAGAGAGCGTCCGATGCTACGCGAAGTGGCGCGATAGTCGGACGCTCACATCCAGTTAGGACACGGAGTTACAAAACATTGCTCATGTTTCCTTCAACTCAAGTTGTGATTAGAGCCAAAGTTGTAATACTTACACCCAAAAACAAACGTTCCAAAATGAACAGGAAATCAAATTCCTTAGAGGAATAAATGTTTTTATGTGAATACGTTTTGTGAAAAGATTACCTTATTCTGTCCTTGAGGAATCCAACCCTTGTTGATCCTGTTAAAAACATCAAACATCCATTTTTAATTGTGCAAAGTTATAGAGAAATGAAGTCCCGCCCCTTCCTGTGGACCACCATGGGACCCTATTTCAAAAAAATATGAACAGTAGTAGAGACTAATGTTAATTTGATCCTGTTTGAATTGCTCCATGAATCACACATATGATGTTTGTACATTTAAAACATAATTTTTCAAGTCCAGAAAGTCTCAGTTTGTTGTGGTATCATTTAGTTTAGTACGAAACCGCTATGCTATGCACAATGTCCGAAAATGTAAAAAAAAAAAATAAAGTTCTGAAAAATGTCCGAAAATGTAACAAAAAAAAACGATTCTGAAAAATGTGAAAAAAAAAGAATATGCTGAGAAATGTGAAAAAAAAAAAAAGTCCGAAAAATGTAAAAAAAAAAAAAAATGTAAAAGAAAAAAGGTCTGAAAAGATTTGGAAAAAAGTCTGAGAAATGTAAAAAAAAAAAAAAAGTCTGAAAAATTAAAAAAAAAAAAAAAGTCCGAAACATGTAAAAAAAAAAAAAAAGTCTGAAAAATGTAAAAAAAAAAAATCCCAGTAGGAAACACACAGACATCGTAGCTTCAGAGAGAGACGTCACTACCACGCTGTTGGGTGTGTCGTCTTTCTAATGACGTATTTTCACAGTCTGATACTTCAACAGTTTTACAACAAACTGAGACTTTCTGGACTTGATAAATTATCTTTTAAATGTTCAAACATCATCTGTGTGATTCATGGAGCAATTCAAACGGGATCAAAAAAATATTGTTCTCTCTCCGTTGACTACCGTTCATATTTTTTCTGAAATAAGGTCCCATGGTGGTCACAGGAAGGGGCGGGACTTCAGCTCTCTATACCAATAAAATTTGTAATAAACAAACGTGTTAACCTTTTGAAATCATCTGTATAAATACTGACCTTTGTTTAGAGGCGACAGGCCGTGATATTCCCAGAAGCAGCTCGGCTGTTTACACAGGTTCGCTTTACAGACGACGCAGCCGTACACGCTCTCGTGGCGGATGTTCTTTATGTGGCAGCTCTTACACCTCTTGGAGATGCTGCTGATCTTCCCCATCCTGTGTCTTTGGTTGACTGGTTGCTTCACCACCTCCACCCTCGTCGAGCGGGAGCTGGCGATCTCCATGGTCTCAAAGTATTTCTGAGCACACTTGGCGAGCTGGTTGCCCAAACGCTTGCGGAAGTTGACCTGAGTAAAAAGGCCGTCTTGCACCCAGACGGGTGGGTTCTCTTTGCGGCTCTCCCGCAGCACGATGAAGGCGTTGACGATGCTCAGGTTAATCAGGAACCAGAAGAGGCCTCGCCAGTGTCGGTCCTGGGGGATTCCTCCCAGCGGGTTGCAGGCCAGCAGCTGTTTACAGATGTCGACCCCTCGCATGTTCTCCTGCAGGAGGCGGAACGCCATGGGGCGGTTTATGGGGTCCAGTTCGCCCACTTTGGTCTGAGACCTCCTCCAAACAGTGTCCTGTTCACCCGGAGCTGCATTAGTGGACAGGCAGCCCATCTCTTTGGTGTCCCTCCAGCGGGTGGCCAGCAGGGGGCCAAACTGTCTCTGCAGGAAGTCGCCAGGTGTGTCTAGCCGGCTCTCGTCCCACAGCGCTCTGGGCAGGATGGGGTTGTGTGGAGGGAAGGAGCTGGAGGCGTAGATGCCCTGGTCTAGAAGCTTCTGCATGAGAGGGACAGATGTGAGCGTACTAGCCAGGTAGAGTTGGTGTTGTTTGTCCTCCAGGTCCTTCACCAGCTCCGGCACCACCGTGAAGCCCGACTCCTGGCCCACCTTCTCCCCCACCTGGATGAAGAAGCGGTGGCAGTAGCCGGACTTGGAGTCGCAGAGCAGCCACACCTGAGGCTGGGTCTTTGGACCCCCCTTGGCGTGGCTCTTCTCCTCCAGGCTGGGCAGCAGCGCCCGGTCGATGGACAGGCAGCAGTTCGGCCTGTAGGCGCTCCACATCCTTCCGCCCAGGATCTTCAGCATCGGCCTGAAGACGTGCAGCGAGTCGCTGGGGTTGCTGGTGCCGCGATACTCGTCTGTGGCAAAGCTGCCCATGCGGATGTTGGCGGCGATCTGCTTGAAGCGTTTGAAACTCATGGAGCGGTAGAAGGTGTAGCTGTTGTCGTAGTGATTCCAGGACCAGTATTGCGACGGGTCGGGAAGGTTCTGGATCCCCATCAGAATGACCAGGCCGATGAAACCTTTAATCTCGTGGATGGTGACGGGGACCCAGTCTGGGGAGCTGGAGCCCAGGAACTGGCAGGTCTTGACGTGGGCGTTGGTCTCGTTGGTGATCAGCTCCATGAGCGCCGCTGGGAAGACCAGGTTAAAAAAGTCAATGGCGTCAGGGCTCTTGGACAGGACGTGACACGGCCCGCTGCTCTGCGTGAACGACACGATGCTGGACTCGGAGCTCTTTGACGGATGTTTCCAACAATCTGCTGACCTCCAGGACGGATCAGGCAGGTCGGGGTTCTGGACCGGTTCCTTCTCTCCTGAGGAGCGCTGCTCTTCATGGAGGCAGAACTGGATGTCCGGTTCAACATAGGCTGAAAGAAGAGACAAGTTAACTTTATTTAACATCTTAAACAGTCATTTATCATGATTTATAGAAACATCAATATCAAAATTAGGGCTGTCAAAGTTAACGCGATAACGCAAAATCGTTTTAATGCCACTAATTTCTTTAACGCATTAAAGCAACTTGTGATTTTTAAGTTGTAGCGGCTCAGTTTTATAGTTAGAGTGAAGATACTGGCATCATATGAAACTAGGAAACCTGATGAATCCATCATACCAACCATGTCATACTAGCTTGTCATGAAGGAGGTTAAATAACGCTCCAAACTTACACTACATTTTGGCAAGGAAAAACTGTCATGGCCATTTTCAAAGGGGACCCTTGACCTCTGATCTCCAGATATGTGAATGTGTGAGATTTTTTGTCCAGAAAAAAAATCAGAAAATTGTCCCAAAAATAGTCTGAACAAAATGTCTTAAAAAAGTTTTTAAAAAAGTCTGAAAAAAAGTTTTTAAAAAAGTCAGAAAAATGTTCAAAAAAAAAAGTCTGATAAAAAAAAGTCAGAAAAATGCTAAAAAAAAAAAGGGTCTGGAAAATATCCGAAAAAGTATGAAATAAGTTTGAAAAAAAAGTCCATAAAATGTTTAAACGGACATTTGTTTCGAATATTTTTGGGACTTTTTTCGACATTCCTTCGGACAAAAACCCTCACACATTCACATATCTTAAGGTTAGAGGTCAAGGTTAGAGGTCAAGGGACCCTTTTCATATGATACCATATATCTTCACTCTAGCTTTAAAACTGAACCTACTAGAGCCTCTGAAACACAGTAAAGTCAGTCGGGATCCCGGTTCTCAGGGGGTTAAAGTTGAACTGTGAAAACAGGTCGACACCAACGTTGGTTATCGGTTGAAATATTTACTTTGGACACAGAAACAGAGAAGTGAACATGTGACCAGCTGGAAGTCTGTGTTATATAACAGAGCTGATAAAGTGAGTCTGCTGCTGCTGCCAGGAATCATTTATCAGACGCACACCAAGGAAAACAGCTAGAGATGTAATCTCATTATTATGACTTAAAGGGATAGTTCAGATGTTTCTCAGTGGGGTCTCAGTCTCAGTAACGCAATGTAATGCTGTGGGCGGGGGCAGCAGCAAAAAACATTTTAGACACCTAAATGAATCTATGTCAGTTTATCTGGACACTATATTTAGAATATTTTCACCACTTTACCTCGTCAGACAGCCCTTTCTGATGGGGAACTGAAACCGTTAATTATGCTCTCTTCAGAGCCAACAGTCTCCATTCACAAAAACAGTAATTTTACCTCTCAGAACACAGGAGTTGCTGGTCTACCGCTGCATCGATCGGTTAGTTAGTTTGTGTTATGCTGTTCACACCAAGAGCGAAGTGAATTTTTGCCTCACTTTACTCAACGCACCAGAGAGGAGGAGGAGCTTGTCTCCATAGATACCAACAACTTTTCCTCCATCAACCATTGAAGAAATAACCACTGTTGCTGCTTTGTACTTGTTGGTGAAGTCCCAGATATGTCAGAAAACCAAACACCGTCGTGTCTGGGTTCATAACATCATCCGGCGGCGAGCTGTATTCACATACAGTGTCATTACACTGACTGTATCTAGCAGCAGCACGTCTCTACTGCGGTGTGAACCCAAAATAAACAGATTGTGCTGTGATTTAATATCAATAAACAGATCAAAATGATGCTGAAATATCTACATAATGATGCTGATTAGTAAAAAGTCTGAATTCATGCTTTGTCAGGTCTGTTACCAAGACGACAAGCAAACAACTTTTAAAATGCTTGTTTTCTGAATGGAGTTTGGATGGATCAGTGCCAGGCTATGCAGCTGCTCCATCAACACTCAACATAAAGTCATCTAGAGACGTTGTTGTTTCTACCAGAGACAGTCTGTGGTTTCTACACAGAGTTTGGTCCGGTCTCTGTACAGATATGATGTACTATCGTAGCTCTGGGTGACCACAGACACATACAAGATTCATTTCCTCCATTTCTGATTCAACAACGTCAGGACGTCAGTGAGGACAGGAGGACAATCTCAACGCTGATAAAAAAAAAATATCAAAGGAACAAAAATCTTAACGATACCCGTCCCTCGTCAGAATTAAAAAAGGTTGTTTCTTTAAAAACTGCTTAATTTAGAGCCAAATAAATATTTATTCATCATTCAGTTTTTATTGGAAACTTTATTATTCATGTAGTCTGCTATAAGACTGACAGTATTATATTTTCTCCGTTTAACCCAGTTTATGGTTCTTTCTCTGAAGAAATGAGGAGATAAAGTGGTGTGTGTGTGTGTGTTAACCCTTCAGTGTGTGTGTGTGTGTGTGTGTGTGTATGTGTGTGTGGTGCGTCCTTACTCCGGGGCCGACAGGTGGCGCTGTGGTGCTCCGGGTTCATCAGCAGGTGATCGGCCATCTGATCAGCGGTCTGAGGCGTGAAGTCACAGTGAGAACACTGCAGCAGGAACACACTGAGACACAGGAGACACCTCAGGTTATCATCTCAGGGACATAATGACAAAAAAAAAATTATGAATAAAATAATAAAAAAAATAATAATAACTAAATAATAAAATAATAATAAAGTAAAAAATAAATAAAATAATTTTGGCTGGCAATCAATTAAAATATTTAATTTAAAATTAATCACACATTTTTATCTGTTCAAAATGTACCTTAAAGGGAGATTTGTCAAGTATTTAATACTCTTATCAACATGGGAGTGGACAAATATGCTGCTTTATGCAAATGTATGTATATATTTATTATTGGAAATCAATTAGCAACACAAAACAATGACAGATATTGTCCAGAAACCCTCACAGGTACTGCATTTAGCATAAAAAATATGCTGAAATCATAACATGGCAACCTGCAGCCCAACAGGCAACAACAGCTGTCAGTGTGTCAGTGTGCTGACTTGACTATGACTTGCCCCAAACTGCATGTGATTATCATAAAGTGGGCATGTCTGTAAAGGGGAGACTCGTGGGTACCCATAGAATCAATTTTCATTCACATATATTCATATTCATTAATGTCTCCTGATAGAGGAGTTTCCGTGATGAAGAGCGACACCTGCAGGTCAGACAGAGTCACTGCAGACTAACAGTCACACTGCGATGGACAGTAACGTTGAGGTTTCTCTTTGAAGTCCTGATAGAGACGATAAGAAAGTCTCATAGTTATTGATTAGATCTGATTATTTCTATTTCAGTTGACTCTATTCTGTTTTTCTATCAAGTCACTATGGTGGAAGGAACCTGCCAAAATCAAAAATAAATAAATAAACAAAATGACTCGATAAATAAATAAAGAAGCCATTAAACGCAACAAAAATAATATTAAAAATAAATGTATCCATTAATTAATTGATGAAATGTGACAAAAATTTATATTTCTGTTTTAATTTACTTCTTTATTTATTTATCTTTGTATTAATTCCCTTATTTATTTACTCTTCTGTTTAAATTCCCCATTCATTTATGTATTTATTTATTTTTTAATTATTATTATTTTATATTATTTATTATGCATTCATTTTTTAATTGTTTATTTATTTTAGCATTATTTATTTATTCATTTTGCATTTATATTATATTTATTTTTAAATGTATGTACCTATTTATGTATTCATGCATTTATTTATGCATGATTTTCCTTTTGCATTTCACCCATTATTTCCCCAAACTTATATATTTCTGTATTCTATTCTTTATACATTTCTTTATGCATTTCTGCCTCATTGTGCAATTGAGGAGGATAAATAAATTAAAATGAATTTAAAAAAATTAAAACAGAAATATCGATTTATGTCACATTGTATCAATTAATTAATGTCTACATTTATTTTAAATATTATTTTTTGCTACATTTCATTTGTGTGTAAAAATGTAGTATAAATACTCAAGTAAAGTACAAGTACCTGAAATGTGTACTAAGTACAGTACTTGAGTAAATGTACTTGGTTACATTCCACCACTGAGGTTTTATTACAGTAACTATGTTTAAGTTCAGACGTGCAGCTTTATCACTAGTTTACTTCCAACAGAGTAGAGCTGGGACATATGGATCAGTGATCAGTGATTGATCAGTTATTAGTGATCACTGATTGATCAGTTATCAGTGATTGATCAGTTATCAGTGATGATCAGAAGAGGGTCTCACCATGGAGGAGGCAGTCTGTGCAGAGGAAGAACTTTTTCTTTGGAGCGCGGTACGTGATGACTGAAACAACAACAATCACAATCAGCTGAGCTGACAGTAATACTATTACTGCAGTACTGTGTGTAGTACTGTGAGTATTACTGAAGTACTGTGTGCTCTTACTGGATCATGTGGGCAGCGTAGGCTCTGGAGCAGCAGCTGCTGTACGGACACAGCAGACAGCGGACGTGAGTCGGATAGTGAGCAGAGAAGTCGGAGGCGTTGGTTCCACACTCCAAACACACCAACCGGTCTCCGTCATACGAGGGACTCCTGCAGGACACCAGACCATGACACAGTCTACCTCAGTACAGGTACAGGTACTACCACTATTCTGAGTCTCACCTGTTGACGTGGACTCTATTATTCTGGGTCTCACCTGTTGACGTGGACTCTGACTATTATTCTTGGTCTCACCTGTTGACGTGGACTCTATTATTCTGGGTCTCACCTGTGGACTCTGCGGTTGGCCGGTCTCTTGGTTGGTGATCGAGGTGATTTGAGGAAGGGGGGGCTCTTCTGGATCGGCGACTTCTCCGTCTTGATGTTGATTGGCTGGATGAGGGAGGCGGGGCTCTGGAGCAGCCGGCTCCCCGCTAACGTCAGAGGCCTGATCTTTCCGTAAGTCCTGATGGTCACCTGGAGACACATGACGGGGTCAGGACCTGAGTCCAAACTATCGTTGTAAGAGGTTATGGGTTTAATGAGCTGACCTTTGACCCCGGCGGCAGTCCTTCCAGCTGACCAGGTCGACGGAAGCTGCGATGGTTTTCCAGTTTGTGCTGCATCTTGTCCTTCAGGAAGACGAACTGAAGACGACACCTGTTACAGTGGAAGGCCTGGTTCACCTGAGACACAGAAGACAAAGGGACACAGAGACAGACGGGGTGGTGTGAAAATACTGAACCAAACTGCCAGCAGCGGTTCTGGGAGTTTTTTACTTGTAGTGGAGTACTTTCAGGATCTGAATACGTCTTCCCCACTAACTACAGGTTGGACAGGTGACTGGCCTGTTAACATCACATGTACATGAGACAGTGTGAGTGGTTACCTGGTGTCTCATCAGGTGCTGCTGGTAGCTGGCGGGGTTTCTGGTCACCTTCAGGCAGAAAAGACACATCAGGAAGCGAGAGTCTCTGTGGAAGCTGGCGAAGTGCTGCACGACGTCCGAGTAGAAGGACGAGCGATACGAACACACCTGCAGGTCACACCTGAGTTAATGAGGCATGAGGACAAACAGGTGAATGAGGTCAGAGGTCAGATATCAGTGGTCAGACTCACCTGGCAGACGTAGGGCATCTCTCCTGGTTTGTGGTTGGACTTCATGTGGTTCAAGAAGGCCGGCTCGTTCTCAAATGCCCACTCACAAATACGACACATACCTGAGAGAGAGAGACAGGTAAGACCTGAGTCACGTCCTAGTAAAGACAGGTAAGACCTGAGTCACGTCCTAGTAAAGACAGGTAAGACCTGAGTCACGTCCTAGTAAAGACAGGTAAGACCTGAGTCACGTCCTAGTAAAGTTGCACGACAAGACAGATAAGTCCCAAATAGGGATGCACCGATACCACTTTTTTTCAGACCGAGTACAAGTACTTACATTTGGGTACTCGCCAATACCGAGTACCGATACGAGTACTTCTCTGTGCAAAAAGACCCTCGTTAACAGCCAGCTGGAGGATGTGAGCGAAACACGGCAAGCTGGGGAGTGCGAGAGGACCCGAAAGATGGTGACAAGAGGTTAACGTCACGCTGCCATAAAGTGGTATCGAAGCCGTTTTGCGAGTACGAGTACATGAGCACAGTATCGGACCCGATACTGGTATCGGTGCATCCCTAGTCCCAAATAAAGACCAATTCAAGTAAGACAGGTCCCAAGAGAAGACAAAAAGTCCCAAGTCCAGCCCAGGAACACATCAGTGTTATATCTGCAGGTGTGGTTCTTACAGGAGGAGAGGGCGGGGCCATGCACCTGGTCCTGGTGGCTCTGCAGCTGAGCTGGAGACGAGAACTGTCGGTAACAGAACTTACAGCACTTCCTCTCATCACCTGCTCCTCTTCCTCCAATCAGCTCTGAGTGGTGGAGCATGTGCTGCATCAACCTGCACACACACACACACACACACACAGGTGAACATACAGTCCACTGCACCTGCATCCACACATCCCAGGTGTGCCCAGGTGTGTTCAGGTGCTCGTTGGTCCCACCTCAGGTTGTTCTCGGCCAGGTATGTGCACACCTGGCAGGAGAAGCTGGAGGTTTTGATCCCCAGTGGGAGTGGCTTCCTCAGACTCAGGTCGCCCTCAAAGGTCCCGTAGTAGAACTCCTCCACGCTCATCACCACCCTGGGGGGGTCGGAGGCCGGCGCTGAGGTCATGTAGGTGGTGACGATGGAGGGGGCGTGGCCAGGAGCTGCCGTACCAGGAGACACACAGAAACTGTCACGGAGAGTGGTAATCATGGCAACACAATGTAGTCGTACTGTACGAGTTTGGACCAGCTGTCATCAGGTAAGCTTGATGCTGACACTTCCTGCACCCTACACAATAAAAGTCCAGCAGCTCGTAATGAATTCTGTAATTAAAACCACTTTGTGTTTGGATCATCGTTGGATAAATAAGTGGTTTTGAAGCATTAATCAGAGGATTCACATCATCAACTCCAACGTCTATATGAATAATTCTGGTATCATAACAATCAGAACTGTACATGTTTAGAGTGAATATCCCTGTGGAATGATTAGAGTTTTTCTGATACCGATACCAGTATTGGAAAGGTGTCCAATACTGCCCGAAATTTGGGAACGGGTATCAGTGAGTACGCCAGTCTATGTGGCTAGCTACTCCCCTATTCGGAGAGAAAAAATTACTGTTTTTCTCTGGAGTCTGGTGGCTTTGAAAACAGCAATATAACAGCTACAGTTCCCCGTCAGAAAGGCAAGGTAAAGGGCTGTCTGAGGGCGAGGAGAGGCGGTGAAAATATTCTAAATATAACATACATTTAAACTGATATTGATTTTTTTTAGGTGCCTAAAATCTGTTTTTCTGCTTCTCCCGTCCAATCCTTAATGATGAGCTTACTGTGCTAACCTACGTCACTGCTTCCTGCTAACGGCTGAGTGGACAGGACGCAGACGGACCCGCCCTTTAAGTAAAGTACTATTACCTCAAAATTGTACTTAAGTCCAGTACTAGAGTTAATGTACTTAGTTACATCTCACCACTGAGTACCATAATCAATAACGGCTCTACTCCTACCGCTGCTGAATGGAGTGATTCTGGTGACTCCATTGGCCGAGCCAGAGGGAAGGGCGGGGGAACCTGCCAGCTTCAGGGAGTTGACTCCGCCCACCTGGGTCATCTGAAGGTTAACTGAAAAAAAAAAGGTCCATCAATAATCAATCAATCAATAATCAGTCAGTTCTAATCAGATATAGTCTGACTTACCGGGTCCTGGCGTGCTGGTGCGGAAGGTCAGCGTGGTGGGCAGCTGCATGGCGGTGAAGGTGGAGCCTCTTGAGGGGGCGGGGCCTGGTTTGGTCTGGACCGCCTGGCCCTGGGAAAGGACCGGGGAAACACCCACGCTGGGCCGGACCAACTGACCCAACGACTGCGCTGTGGGGGACAGGAAACGGCAGCGATGAGCGACCAGATCAATAATCATATTTCTTATTGATTAATGTGTGATGGAGTTCAGGTGTCTTACACTGGATCAGGGTGAGAGGATGGACCGTCTGACCCGGCTGCAGGTTCAGCAGCAGAGGAGTGCCGCGATTCATCACCGGGAAACCCTGTACGGTGAACACATGACGTCACAGACATGAAAAGAAGCTCCATCACAGTAAAATATACACGTGACTCAACTCACACTGCTGACCGCTAGGGTGGGAAAAAAATAGATCACCTATGTATCGCGATTTTTAAAAAATGATTCTGAAATAGATATTTTAATGCCAGAATCGATATATTTGCTTCATTTGAGTCTATGTGGAGGTAGAAGGAAGTTGCCGCTTTTATTGTTGTAGTTTGAGTAACGTGATGTCATATCTGTTCCGTATCCGTCAAACAAAACTCTGTCACGGATAGGAAACTTTATCGTATCGCGGTAACGTGCGGTCGAGCTGGCCGTCGCTCTCATCTCTGTGGTCAAATGGACCGACGCTACACCTGTAGAGCACCCATATACTGACATTTATGTTAAATGCATTCAAACGGCCCCGATGGAGCTGACCATGGATGTATAAAGAGAACGGAGCAGACGAGAGAGCTAGAGACGACCTTGGAGAAGTTAGAGGAAGTATACACGTGGGACTACGACCGGTTTTCCAAATAAGGTGTTAACAAAGGGAACTGTATATACAAAATACATATATGGAAATAAGATTGATTGGATTATATTCACCAGAAGTATAAAACATTACATGTCCCTTATAAATTAAAAAGAAAATACCACTAATTTGTGAGGGAAATGTCTTTATTCTTTGATTTTTGGGTTGCTCGATAAAAAAATGTAATAAATAATTCCTGACAATGACTGATATATTTGACTTCAGGACATCTCTGACTACATACATGCTGAAAACATTTTACTGGATTCATTTAGAGATTTTCCAAAGTAAAAGTCCCTAGAAGTGTATGATTCAACTTTTTCTCATGGTTTAGAGTTAAAAAAGTTAACAAAAATCACAATAAATCAGAATATAGAATCACAATACTTAAAAATCACAATACATATGGAATCGGAACCCAAGTATCGTGATAGTATAGAATCAGGAGATAGGTGGATTGTTCCAGCTCTAGTGCTACATGAGGTCAATAAGTGTGTATGAAGACTAACATAAAGGTGTGTTTGTTTTCTGTACCTGCGTGGTGAGGAGGATGGGCGAGGCGTGGCGCGTTCCAGGGGCTGCTGGGAGGAGGAACGTCCCAGCCGCCGTCTGCGTCAGGATGAGAGGCGTGGCCTGATGCATCATAGGCGGGTTTGCAGCAGGTGTGGAGGAGGCGGTGAGGTGGGAGACGGAGGAGGAGGAGGTGATGATGGAGGGAGGAGGAGGAGGCCTCACAGAGGAGCAGATGTACTGAACGAGAGGTGAAGCTGAGGAGCAATAAAACAAAGACTGAGATCAACGCCCACCGCCCGGGTCATTATGCACGACGATGATGATGAACACACACACACACACACACACTCGGATACCTGTCGGAGGTGTGATGGAAGGAGGAGTCCTGGGGGGCGGAGTCTCAGAGGCTGGAAGAGGAGATGGAGAATCCTCCACTAGAGAAACAGACAGGTGTTATTATTGTTTATTACACGGCTTTGTTGAATACTCCATTCTGATTGGTCAATCACGGCGTTCTACTGTCTGTTATTTCTTTATAACAGACCGTTGCTACGCATAACAGACTGTTGCTATGTATAACAGACCGTTGCTACGTATAACAGACCGTTGCTACGTATAACAGACCGTTGTTACGTCTAAAAGACCGTTGCTATGGGCGCAGCTCTAATGTCGGACTCTGGAGGACCGTTTTGGTGTCAAATTATCGCCCTGTCAGGGTTTATTTCATGACCAGCTCGTGTGCGTGTCTCTCACCTGGCTCGCAGTAGCTGTCGAAGTCCACCTCGTCTTCCTCCACGCTGTCATCCACCTGTTGCCATGGCTCCAGCTCCTCCTCGTCACACTCCATAAACAACTCTGTATCCATGTTTCTACGGAAACCACAAGATAGAGAAGTGAACGTTATTTGTTTGATATATTGCACCATCAGCAGTTCAGTTTATTATATTTTGTTTAAATAATCTGAATCTGAAAAGCAACTAAAGTTATTAAATAAAAGTAGAGCAGTAAAAAGTACAATATTTCCCTCTGAGATGTAGTGGAGTAGAAGTATAAAGTAGCAGAAAATGGAAATACAAAGTACAAGTACCTTAAAATTGTACAGTACTGGAGTGAATGTACTTTCCAAAATACAATAAACACTGTAATTATATATTGTTGTTATTATTATTATTATTATTATTATTATTATATCTGGCTATAAATATCTGGAGAAGTGTTGTCTTTGTGTTCAGGTGCATCTGTTACTAGTATTGTTGTAGTATTGTTATTAAAAAAATAATTGTAACGTAACGTTATATATAATGTAACGCGACAGTTGTGGGTGTTGTAGTGTCGCGCTGCGGCCGCAGGGGGCGCTGCGCTCCGCCTCCTCCTCCCCGGGCTTTGTTTTCCTTTCCCCGCGGGAGGAGCGTTCACGTCCCGGCAGCAGGGAACTTTCAGCCCGGGCGGGTACAGACACATTAGAGGGTCCAGTTAGACCATTTAGACCTGGATACCGGGATAACTGCGACCACAGAACCGGGCTGACAGCGCGGTCCAACCCGCCGCGGCGCGCACCGTCGGCCGCGTCACGTTTGGAAACAACAGCGTGTCTGCACCGCCCCGCCGGCAGCAGCGAGCTGACACAGCGAGCGCTTCCTACATGTACCCGTTGGGCCAGCGGACCGGAGCTGCGTGTTTACCCGGGCTGGTCCGAACCAAGCCGAGCTGTGCTGGGCTTACCTGCCGCTGGAGCTGCAGAGCACAGAAGGGTTCGCACAGTTCTTCTTCAGGCGCGCTCCGGTTCAGGAGGTTGGAGGCGGGACTTCCGCCTGCTGTCGCTGTCAGAGCCGCGGATTGGCTCGCAGCGGTTGTACGTCACTTCCTGCTCAGACAGCGCCGCCTCTGATTGGTCGGTGGGAGTTCCCTCCAGCTGCAGAGAGCTGCGGGTTTTCAGGCTGGAGGGTTAAACGGCTCCGCAGCGGGCGGCAGGATTCCGGTAAACCGGACAGACAACAACAAAAAATAACAACACAACTAACAAACACAACAACAAAACAACACGGAGCCAGAGAGGCGCCAAAACAACACCACAGTCTCAGGGCAGGACGCCATCTTGTTTTGGTTGTTTTGTGGCGGGGCGGAGCTACAGAGTGACGTCAGGAGCGAGGCTGGAAAAAAATCTTCAAAATAGCGTTGAAAAAACAGATTTACAGGATGAAGTACTGCAGTGATTTATGTTTTAATACAGTTACTGATTATTAAATTATAATTAATAAATTAATCTTAAATTCAATACAGAAATTATAAAACACAACAGCGCCCAAACTGAAACATACATTTAGTTAAAACTATTTAATCAGTGGAGGAATGTAACTAACATTTACTCAAGCACTGTCCTTAACTACAAATTCAAGGTACTTGTACTTTACTTGAGTATTTCCATGTTCTGCTACTTTCTTATATATATATATTTTATTTATTTAAAACAATACTAATAACAGATGCATCTGAACAGAAAGACAACACTTCATCACTTCATATCCAAATATAATAATAATAATGATAATGATAAATAATTACAGTGTTTGTTGTATTTTGGAAAGTAACTAGTACATTTACTCAAGTACTGTACAATTTTATGGTACTTGTACTTTGTATTTACATTTTCTGATACTTTATACTTCTACTCCACTACATCTCAGAGGGAAATATTGTACTTTTTACTGCTCTACTTTTATTTAATAATTTTAGTTAATAACTTTATAGAATAAAAATAATGTAGTTTTACTTTTGTACGGCACTTTGTAGGCGGATGTTTTACTGGCGTCCGATAGTCACTTTCAGTCCAAAATGGCGGAAACGTAGCTCTGCTGCTGGGCGCTGGTGTTGCAACGGAACAAACAATTGACTTTCACTTCTTATCAAAATACATTCTTTGGCCTGTATTCGTCGTTCAAAAAGGGAAACAGCAAGAGCGAGGACGGCGGATATACAAGCCGTTGTTATGATACGTACATGAAACAAAGCGGCGTCTGGCGGCCATTTTCACACCACTCTCACTCACCACTTAGCTTCATTCCAGATGTTCATGTTGCTGTTAAAATATCCGTGTGTTGGAATGATCAGATGAGATGAAGATGAAAAATGAGAAGAGCCTTCTGTGTGTGTTCTCTTGACTTTACTTGTTGGCTTTCCTCACTTCCGTTTCTCTTCTCCTGCACTGATTGGTTTAAGCTGAACAGCCAATCAGAGTGATTTCTCTCACTCAAGAGCGCCGCCGGCGATTCAACATATAATAATAGGAATAATAATAGTAATCTTAAAATAAATCTGTTGTTTGTTCTTTGATGTGAAACTTTTTCATGCGGCTGTTTTGGCAAAAGAGATTGTGAATCTCAATGGGTAAAGGTAAAATGAAAATAAAAATTAATAATTAATAATAGGCTACTACCACTAGTACTACTATTAATAATAGTAATAGTAGTAGTTATCTTAAAGTAGATGTGTAGTTCCTGGAGAGTTGACATGTTGTAGATCCAGTGATCCTTCCTGTCCATTAGTTCTCTAACTGATCCCAGAGCAGCTCTGTGCTGGATAATCTACTCTAATTTCAGTTAATCTGTCCCCTCCCCCGTCCTCCTGGTCCTGGTTTCTCCTCAGTCTGTTCTGACCTGCAGGGATGAGAGCTGCAGCTCCGGGAGGATTCCTGGTGCTGCCGTGGCCCGGCAGCGGCGGCTCGGACCCGGATCCGGAGCCGGTGGACGAGGGCTGGGGGGGGCTGCTGCTGAGATGTGGCGCTCTGCTGGGACTCACTCTGATCTGTAAGATTTATCTTCTGATTCATGATCAATAACTTGTTATTGCAGAGAACAGAGCGTTTATATTTCTACTTCATGTGAAATATTTATTTATTATTTTCTGTACCAGGACGTTGAACCCGTTAGACAACAGTCATAAGTTAGTGGATAAAACAGAATGTGTTACACAGCAACAGAGTCTCACAGCAGTTTGTGAAATAGTCACAAAATTTAATCTATTTGATTCGTGTATGTAGACACAAATTTCACATTTTTTTCGTGATGCTCAGGACGACTTTCATCAACGTATTTTTCTTGTGCTTTTTCCTACGAATGTCCAACAACAGGTGACGTGAATTTCCTCTCCAGTCTTTTCAAAATAAAACTACTTAGTTAGGTTTAGGAAAAGATCGACTTGGTTAGGTTTAGGCCACAAACTACTTAGTTTGGGTTTCGCGGTTTGGGTTAAAATAACACAGGAAGTGGCATGAATTAAGTACAGAAGTTACGTGACAAATAAATCAACGTTGACTTCTGGTGTCACACGGGGCACCAATAGTGGTCTCCTGGTGAAAGTCCTGTGTTTTTAGACCCTCCCATCCACCCCGACCTCCCCCATACGCGGCGTTCGGGGCTCTCTAAAAAATGTGAAATTTGTGTCTATGTACACGAATCAATACATTCAATTTCGTGACTATTTCACGAACTGATGTGCGACTGGGCTGGTGAATGACACGATAATGCGCAAGGCAAAACCGCGCAATAAGAAAGCCGTTCTTGCTTTAAGCGTGTCATTTGCACGCCATGTAGTCTGTACTGAATGCAATGTAAACGCATCCACGTAAATATGCTACACTCAGAGCTAGAGTCGTAGAATAAAAAGAGAGAAAGACGGCTGATGGAGGGGTCCAACAAACACAGGTTACTTATATAATATGTATATTATATTATTATGTTAATATTATATATTATATATATTATAACAACAAAAGTTGTGTGACGGTGTGTGACGGTGTGTGCAGGTGTGGCGGTGTTGAGGAAGTGGATCGCAGGTGGAGTGTGTTGCTGTTCGTCTCGTCTGGATGGAAAGACGATTCTGATCACCGGAGCAAACACCGGCATCGGCAAAGAGACCAGCAGAGACCTGGCACGCAGAGGTCGTCTTTTATGTTTTGGGGACACATGTATACAGTGATGTTGTGGGGACATGCATGTTTACAGTAAAATTGTGGGGACATACATGTTTACAGTGATGTTGTGGGGACATACATGTTTACAGTGATGTTGTGGGGACATACATGTTTACACTGATGTTGTGGGGACATATGAAATGAGTATATAGTACATATAGTACTGGTGTCAATCAAATTACGACTAATTCAAATTAAAACTACAATGTTTGATTTATTAGTTGATGCTTTTGTTTTCTGAGCGACGAAAGAACATCATCAGTTTCCATCATTACCACCAAACTTCACTCAAAAATGTGCTGATTTAAGATCACATGTTTCATTTACACACACTCTGGCTGCATGATGACATCAGCAGAGGTCAGAGGTCATAGTAAAGTTCAGTAAATCTCAGAGAAGCTGAAAGCACCTGAGCCGATTACAAGGATTAATACTTCCGGTGTGTGTTGAATCAAACACACTCTGTCACCACCCGGGTGGAGACTTGGTGTGTTTGATTGGTTGCAGGGGCCCGGGTGGTGATGGGTGTGTTTGATTGGTTGCAGGGGCCCGGGTGGTGATGGGTGTGTTTGATTGGTTGCAGGGGCCCTGGTGGTGATGGGTATGTTTGATTGGTTGCAGGGGCCCGGGTGGTGATGGCGTGCAGGGACCTGACCCGGGCAGAGCGTGCGGCGGAGGAGATCCGTCAGTCGACAGGAAATGGTAACGTGGTAATCAGACACCTGGACCTCGCCTCTGTTTACTCCATCAGACAATTTGCTAAAGACTTCCTGGACAGTGAAGACAGACTGGACATCCTCATCAACAACGCAGGTGAGCTCACCTGTCTGTATCTACACCTGACTGTCTCTCTCTACCTGTCTATCTCTCTCTACCTGTCTCTCTCTACCTGTCTGTCTGCAGGAGTGATGATGTGTCCAAGATGGCTGACGGAGGACGGTTTTGAGACTCAGCTGGCTGTCAATCACCTGGGTCACTTCCTGCTGACCAATCTGCTACTGCAAAAGCTGAAGAGCTCCGCCCCCAGCCGTGTGGTCACCGTGTCGTCCATCGCCCACAAGGGGGGTACGACCTCTGACCTCTGACCCCTGATGTTTCTCTGTGACAAGGAATTTATATTGATAAGAAGTGAAAGCTAATGGAGAGCTGCAGGAATGAGTCCTAAAACCAGGAAATGAGTCTGCATGATGTCACTTCCTGTTCCCTCGTCTAGAAGTCAACGTGTTTTTAGTCAGATGTCTGAAATAAGGTCTGAGGTTAACACAAGCTGAAGAGATTTTAACGTTTTGTTCTACGATATCAAATACGTCAGTAAATATCCCACTCGTGAATTTTGAAGTCTTTATGTGTCTTTAAAAAGACGGTTGCTAACAAGTGGCTAAATGAGACGACTAAACGTCATCACGCCATCTCGTCCTCCTTTACAGCCTCGTTGTGTATACTCACACTCATGTGACCTTGGTGTAGTTCGTTTATAGCCTAACGTTAGCTTTTTACTTCTGCTGATGACATTCACACTTCATAAATCATAAAGTGGTGTTCATTAGTGGAGATTATCTTGATGAACAATGCGTGTCAGTATCATAAACGTGTCTTTGCTTCTATACTTGTTTGTAGTGATGTTTCTGAGGTTTGTTTTGATTCAGTCTTGATGTTTTTCTTCAGGTCGTATCGACTTTGACGACTTGTTCTTCAGCAGAAAGACGTACAGTTCTCTGGAGAGCTACAGACAGAGCAAACTGGCCAACGTCCTGTTCTCCAGAGAACTCGCCCGACGACTCAGAGGTCCCCACAAACACTAAACACACTCATAGGTCCCCACAAACACTAAACACCAGACACACTCATAGGTCCCCATAAACACTAGACACACTTATGGTGTATTCACACCAAGACCGAAACAAACTTTTAGCGTAGCGCCATTACATACAAAGTCAATGCGGGCGAATGACGTAAAGTGAACACGCGAAATTCGCGTAATACGCGTATTCGCGGGAGATGAAATATTTCAACTCGAGCAGAGAAATGTGCGTGACGCTGTTGAGATTGTCCTCCTGTGGTCACTGACGTAATGACGTTGTTGAATCAGAAATGGAGGAAATAAATCTTGTATGTGTCTGTGGTCACCCAGAGCTACGATAGTACATCATATCTGTACAGAGACCGGACCAAACTCTGTGTAGAAACCACAGACTGTCTATGGTAGAAACAACAACGTCTCTAGATGACTTAATGTTGAATGTTGATGGAGCAGCTGCAGAGCCTGGCATTGATCCATCCAAACTCCATTCAGAGAACAAGCATTTTAAAAGTTGTTAGCTTGTCGTCTTGGTAACAGACCTGACAAAGCATGAATTCATACTTTTTACTAATCAACATCATTATGTAGTTATTTTGGCATCATTTTGATCCGTTGACAACAACATTGCTGCTGTATTTATGCCTAGATGACGTTATGTTGAGTGTTGATGGAGCAGCTACAATATTAGCATAACCTGGCACTGATCATTCCGAACTCTATTTAGAAAATTCGCTTCACTCTTGGTCTGAACATAGCATTAGAGGTCCCCACAAACACTAAACACACTCAGAGGTCCCCACAAACACTAAACACACTCAGAGGTCCCCATAAACACTAAACACCAGACACACTCAGAGGTCCCCACAAACAATAAACACCAGTAGCCTGTGTTTTCTACCTCTTGATACTAACCTCAGTTTTTGTCTACAGGCTCTGGGGTGTCGTCGTTCTGTCTACACCCGGGTGTGATCCGTACCGAACTGGGTCGTCACGTTCATGGCTGGTTCCCCCTGCTGGGGGCGCTGCTGAGCCTCCCCTCCCTGCTGCTCATGAAGACTCCCCATCAGGGCAGTCAGACCACCGTGTACTGCGCCGTGACGCCGGGTCTGGAGGGCCAATCTGGACGATACTTCAGGTAGGGGGGTTGATTTAGTCTAGTTCAGCTTTCTCATACCTTTCATAGTTTTTCTGCAATCACAGTTAAAGTCATCAGAGAGTATAACGGGTGTGTATTATTCTGTAATACAGTGACATCGCCACAATGACTTTTCAACATTTCTCAAAAATACAAATTAGAAATTAATTAATTAATTACAAATTTAATCGCAATTAATCACGATTCTCCATAGTAACCGCGATTGATCGCAAATTAATTGCACATTTTTTATCTGTTCAAAGTGTACCTTAAAGGGAGATTTTGAGCCATTGAAATAGGCTTCATGAAATAGGCGGTGCTAGAAGTTTGGTGACGTATTGAGTACAGGGATAGTTGGTGAACTACAGTAGCTGGTGATCTAACGGCTAATATGCTAGTCAGCCAGGAACATGCTAGAACTAGTCAGTCACAATAGTTCTTTGAGCTTCTTTTTTGTTGTAGATCTGCCTCCAGGGAATGAATCAATGTGACGTCCTCATAAGTCACGAAAACGTTAATTTGTGTTTGTTGTCAGTGACTGTGCAGAGAAGGAAGTAGCCCCAGAGGGGCGGGATGACGTTGTGGCGAGGAAGCTGTGGGAGGAGAGCGCCCGATTGGTCGGATTAAAGGAGACATGCTGACCTCGGCCCTGATGTCTGTGTGCAGCAGGGAAACAGGAAGTGAAGCATCCACAGACTGTGGCGCCCCCATCAGGTGGAATTAGTTTGCTGTTTTGTTATCAATTTGTAAACCATAATTAAAATATAACGAGATAAAAGAGAAGAATTTGTATTTTTCGTTTTTAATTTCCATAAAAACATGGAACTCTTTTAAACAGCTGTGATGTTCTGTGTTAACTGGAGTGTTTGAGAATGCGGGGCCTGATTGGACGGTGTTTTAATGTTGACCTTTGACCTGCAGTGATGTCACAGGTGATGTTAAAGGTTAAATAAAGGTTGGACTGAATGTTCTTTTAGTTTCAAGAAACAGTTTCCTCCAGAGCAGTGTTAAAACATCAACATGTTCCCTTGTTGTTCCCTTTATGTTCCTCTATGTTCCTTTTAAATTTATCTGATGTTCCCTTCGTGTTCCCTTAATTTTTGCTAGATTTATGTGTCGTAAATATTTCTTTTGCAAGTTTGTTTGATTTTTCCGTAATGTTTCCTTCATGTTCCCTCCAGTTTTCCCCTTGTTTTTCGTTACTGTTTTCATTTTCCTTTAACATCCTTAATCTTTTCTTTATGTCCTCCTCCTCTTTTCTTTTTGTTTTTTCTTAATGTTCCCTTAATGTTTCCTTAATGTTTGCTCCAACTGAGTCGTTGATATATGAGGATTTTTGTCTTCAGCTGTATGAATATGAAGAGCTCTGTTTGGTTCATTAAAGGCTGACAGACTGTTTAATGTTTTGTATATTCAGGAAATCAGATTCAGCAGCTTTTTGTTTAACAGTGTGTTTGTGAATTTAGATCAAATAAATGAGCTGACATGATGAAGCAGTTTCATGTTTCTAACTAGCATGAGGACTTCTGATGATGATGATGATGACAGGACATAACATGATTGTATTTTTCTGAATAAAGGATTTGATTATGTTTCATATAAAGTCTCTTATTTTGTAATGACCATATATTAATATAAAAAATGTGAACTGAAGGTTTGATGAAGCTTTATACTGATGATCAACAGCTGTCTGTTAATAAAACAAGTTTATGGAGTTTTAAACTAAACATTTTACATGGAGTATGTTTACAGTGTAGCACCGATACTATTATATATTCTTAGATTATTATTACTCATGCATTAATGTAAAAGCAGGATTTTACTGTTGTAGTTGGTTGAGCTGGAGCTCATTTTGAACTATTATCTAATTATTATTTATATTAAGAATTAATCTGCTGATTATTTTCTCCATTAATCGATTTTTTGGTTTGTAAAAATAGTGAAATATAGATAAAATAGAGTTCAGAATTACTAATACATTTACATTATTAGCATTGTTACTAATGCATTAACATTATTAACATCATGCTAATACATTAATATTATTACTGATACATTCACATTATTAAAATGTATTTGTATTTTCATTTATGACAGTAGTTTCAGAGAGAGTTTAAACTGTAAAAGGATGAAAGAGTTATATGGAGGACCACAAGAGTCACGGAAATAATAATAAAGCGTTTAATTGATTAATAACTAATTGTACAATAAGAAATAGGCATAAATAAATTTTCTTACAAATGTATTTATTAATCTATGAATAAATGGACTAAATTACAAAGTAATTCATTATTTGGCATTTTAATGGGCAATAAAAAGAAGAATTATAAAAAGAATTTAATTCAATTTGTGAATCCAGTTATTTATTTCTCCTTTTAAACTGCATTTTCAGATAGATTTATTTATTTATTTATGAATTCATTAATGTATTTTTAACTGATATACATATTGACTGTTTTATGGTGTTTTTGTAAATCCCTTTTTAATTTTAACTATTTATTTATGGATTTCATTTGTAAATTCTTTTTATAATTCTTCTTTTTATTGCCCATTAAAATGTCAAATAATGAATTAATTTGTAATTTAGTCCATTTATTAATAGATTAATAAATACATTTAAAAATTAACAAATGTATCAATGCCTATTTTTATTGTACAATTAGTTATTCATGAATTAAATGCTTTATTACTATTAATAAATGGACATTTAGTTTTCTTTTGTTACATCATTAAATTATTAAAACTGAAATATTGTGAACAGGAATTTTACAGTTTAGAAAGTTTCAGTGAGAAAAAATGAGATTGTGAAAATGTCCAGATGTGTATATGTGGTACTGTACTGGTGCTGGTACTGGTGCTGGTACTGGTACTAATATTGGTGATGGTACTGGTACTATTATTGGTACTGGTACTGGGAGCTCATTTTAATACATATTGTATATGCCTATGAAGTTGTAGAGTTGTAGAGAGCTGACGTACCAGCAGGTGGCAGCAGAGTCACAGTGACGTTTAACTAAAGAAGAAGTTCTGTTGTGACTTCACATCTGAGATCTGCTGAACAGAAATGAACCAAATTCATTTGATCCTTTTTGATTTTATCACCTTGTTTTGCAACTTTACTATTTTACTATTATAAAGTTATTTTTTTGTATATGTTTTGGATGTTCTATTCTTAACAGTTATTCTATTATTTTTACTTTGCTTCATTTATCTGTTTATATTATCTTGTGAAGCACTTTGTAACATCTGTTTTGAAAAGTGCTGTATAAATACATTTATTATTATTATAACTACGATTATAACGTTGTATATATATAACGTATAAAATGTCTTGTATGTAAATGTAAGAAAATGTATTTGACTTTGACTTTTGAGGAAGAAAACAACACAAAAATAAAACTGTACTTATAAAATGGACATTCAACGAGTTAATAACTCAGTTTGTAAACGAGAATCACCAAAAAGGAACTGAGATGACAGAAAACGTTTTCTGTTTCTGTTGAAATCAGCTGAGTCGTGACTGGATACGCTGAGTCTGAGATGACATCATATCTGTAACCAGGAAAATTACTTCATTCATGATGAATCATACAATGAAGCTGAAAACCTTCCAGTAAATCAAACTTGTGCTGACATAAAGAAAGTTTCCAGTTCTTCTATTTACGTGATATTTAATGATGATGATGCCAGATTTTATTTGAGAGTTTGTTCATATTTATAATAAATCAGAATATAATTGATTTTAGGATTTATTCAGGTGAGAAGAATTAACTGTCTCATATGAAACTTAAACAACAGTAAAATACTGCCGTCTCCTGCAGTACTCAATTCTTACTGCAGTAAAAGTACTAGTGTAGAAATACTCTGTTACAAGTAAAAGTCCTGCATTCAACAGTTACTTCAGTAAAAGTACAAAAGTATCAGCATCAAAATATACTTAAAGTACCAAAAGTAAAAGTACTCATTATGCAGAACAATCTATATTATATTATTGTACAATAATGATTGATGTATTAATGTGTTCATCACTTTAATGTGTCAGCTGGTAAATGTGGAGCTACTTTTAATGACTTTATATACTGCTGGTAGTTTAATCTACAATAATACATCAACATTTATTAGTTGATTATATTTTGTTTTAATAAACTGAATCTGTAAAGTAACTAAAGCTGTCAGATAAATGTAGTGGTTCAAGGTTCTTTATTTGTCATTTGTCAATTCCAGCAAAGCAGTCATTAGCAATGAAAATCTTTGGTCTCAGGTTCCTTCAACTATGCTCATAAAATATGTAAATATATAAAAGGGAAAATCACACAAGTAAATGTAAAAGCAAAATTATAATATAAGGCATAAAATAGTGCAATATACTGTATATAAACATAAGTAAATATAAAATAATAATGTAAATGTGAATTTGTAATTTTGTTGAAAACAGTATTTCAGATGGAAAACTGAATTTAAACAGGACGTAGTATGTATATGCATGATGAGAAGTACTAAAATATATATATACAGAGGTGTAGACAGGAATGTAGTATGTATAGAGAAGTAGTAAATATGTGGGGGTGTATATATATATATATATATATATATATATATATATATATATATATACACTGAGGTGTAACAGTTTGTAAAAAGTGTAGTAAAACGTACAATATTTCCCTCTGAGATGTAGTGGAGAAGTAGAAAGTAGCAGAAAATTAAAATACTCAAGTAAAGTACCTCAAAATTGTACTTAAGTATAGTACTTGAGAGTAAAAGTTACTTTCCACCTGTGTTTACGTGCACACAATGCAGTAAGAGAATGTACGTAATGAAAAGGTGAACATAAATCATTAAATATGGACATTTTATTTGTGATTTTTTTTATATCTGTTGAGTTTAATTTTGCCAGATTTCTTTTTCCACTGTTTGTCGATGTGTTGATGAAATGAAGAAATAACTGAACCTGGATCAGTTCTGTGAGTTGACCAGCAGGACTCATCAGCTGTTGTTGTTGTGTTTTGTGCGTGTTGTGCCTTTAATGAAGCGTGTCAGTAGATAATCTATAGATCAGCCTCCGCCTCTCAGTCTGACCCAGTTTGATGATCTGAGCTCAGAGCGAAACTGACTCCAGATCAGATCAGCCTGTAAACATCTGCCAACATCCAGACCACTCTGAACCGGATTACACTGATCCAGATGTGAGCCGAGGATCACAGACTGGATCCAGACAGACCCACAATATAAAGCCTCATTGTCTGTCAAATCTTTGTATTTTATGGTTGACTTGTTGGTTATTTTACAATTAAAACTATCTCTAGCTGTAAATGTTGTGTTCACTTTCAATGTTCACTTTATAAATTCAGATGTTTGCATATAAAACATATCAAGAGCTTATAAAATGTTATATGTTGTTGCCTGTTGGGCTGCAGTTTGCCATTTTATGATTTGAGCATATTGTTTTATGCTAAATGCAGTACCTGTGAGGGTTTCTGGACAATATCTGTCATTGTTTTGTGTTGTTAATTGATTTCCAATAATAAATATATACATACATTTGCATAAAGCAGCATATCTGACCATGTTGATAAGAGTATTAAATACTTGAAAAAATCTTCCTTTAAAGGGGCTATATGTAAGAATCAGAAATTGCTTGTTCACAGCGACACCTGTGGCCGCAATGTCAACGAAAGTCAGCGTCCTGTTGCTCGCGCTCGCGCTACATTGACATGAACGAGCACCGGTCTAAACAGTGAGGCGACACACGTCAGCTAACACACAATATCACTCTGTATTTCACCTGCTTGGCAGTAATGTTAGCTGACCAGACGAAGGTCTCTCCATGAATCAATGCTGATCCTAGTGTTGGCTTTTCCTCCCGATCCGGAGGGAACGGAGGGAACGGGGGGGGGAGACACCGACACCCGGTCGGGACGATAACGTAACTCGCTGCGGAGCCCCGTCACTTCACAAGACACGGGAAACCTCTGTTGGTCTGGAGGAGCTGCAGCAGTTATTTCTGCAAAAACGTCCACTGCACATTCACCAGATATTCTCAGAGCTAAACTAACTCTTCTGCAGTGTGTAGTGTGTGCGCGTTCACGTGGAGGTGGAGCGAGCCGAGCGTGTGAGAACGAGCGCGGTGTGCAAACAGGCAGGAGCAGAGCTGCTGCGCGCTCGCGTACCCACACGCGAGCGCGCATGGGATACCGACCCGTTAAGATTTATGCGCGTGATAAGTTACAAATAGTCCCTTTAAGGTACATTTTTCAACAGATAAAAAAATGTGTAATTAAATATTTTAATCAATTGAAAGCCCTTATTATTTTATTTATATTTACTTTATTATTTATTTATTATTATTTTTTTATTTATCATTATTTATTATTTTTTATTCATTATTGTATTGTTTAATTATCATTTTATTTTATTTATTTATTATTTTTTTTGTTTTTATTATTTTTATTTTATTGTTTATTTATTATTTTATTTATTTATTATTTTTATTTGTTTTAATTTTTTTTTTTATTATTTTTTTATTATTATTATTATTATTATTATTATTATTATTATTATTATTATTATTATTTTTATTTTTATTAAGAGTATTAAATACTTGACAAATCTCCCTTTAAGGTAGATTTTGAACAGATAAATAATGTGATTAATCGTGATTAACTATTTTAATCGAAGTTATAAACTATGGGTGTCCGCCGGTAGGGGGCGCTGTAGGGCTGCCGAGGAGCCGCTGAGCCAGCAGGGAGTCCGGAGGAGGAGGAGGAGGAGGAGGAGGAGGAGTAACCGGACACCGACTCTCGGAGCGGCTCCTGGCCGGTCAGAACGCAGCGGAGCCCGGCGGCAGCAGCACAGAGCAGCGGGGGCGACGAGCAGAGTCAGACCGAGGATCGACAGCTGAGGAGCGGCGGGGCTGAGGCGGAGGCTCCGGTCCTCCCTGCGGGACTTTAACGCTTCTTAACCCGCTTTTCTCCTCTTCTCCTCCCAACGGTCTGCTGCTCTTTGTGGGGACATAACGGAGTTGAAAGTGGGTGAAGTACCGACAGCCTGACAGCCGCCAGCATGAAGAAGAACAACTCCGGTAAACGGGTGAGTGTTAACGGAACCGACACCGGCGGCTCGTCACGGTCCGTTTTATCCCGTTAAACCGGAGCTCCAGGAACAAAAGCCGTTAGGATTAGTTTTAAGCCTTTATTTTGAAGGCAACAACGGCCCGTAGCTGCTTTAACACTACACTTCCGGGTTTCAGAATAAGAGCGCTGTTGATGTTGAAACAGTTTTTAAAGATAAAAAATAAAAACTTAAAACAGATTAAAACATGCTGTGTTTTTAGATCCGGAGAGAAACTTTAATAATTGTGACAGTTAAAGAGGAAACGTTTGACGTTAATCTGTTGAGCTGCTCCGGTTTCATCCGTTAACGGGAGGAGAAACCACCGGACACCGTTTAACGGACTCACTTATATAACACCACCAACACTCTCCAGTTAAACTCTGGTTAACCCCGATGATCAATAATACACTGTCAATATGTTCATCTGGAGCTTTATCTACACATGTTTCAAATCAAATTAGATTTAAATGTGATAAACAGACAGCATCTCTGAGTAGCTTATTTATTTATGTATTTATTATATATATACATACATACATACATATATAAATTATCATTATTATTATTAGTATTCTATTTATTTAAATTTTATTTTTTATATATTATATATATATAAATTATCATTATTAGTAGTAGAATTTTATTTATTTACATTTTTATTTATTTATTATACATATATTTATATATATATATATATATATATATTATCATTATTATTAGTAGTGTTTTATTTATTTAAATGTTCTTTTTATATATTTACTATATATAGATATATATACATATACTGTATATATATATATATATTTTATCATTATTAGTAGTAGTATTTTATTTATTTGCATTTTCTTTTTATTTATATATTTTTCTTTTCCTATCCTATTTAACAATTTTCTATTTCCTTTATCTCTTGACTTACCTTTTCTGTTACTATTATCATTATTTTTATTATAGTATAATTATTATTTTATTATATATATAATATTATTGTAAGGTCTGGCTATGATCTGAACTATTTGGATGCCATCATAGTTTCTGTTCTGATATCAAACTGTATAAAAACATTTTATAGAAGTTAAGATGAATAACATGCAGTAAAAAAGTTAATTTTAAGTTAAAAATATCAGATCAAAGATCAATAAGTTCAGTTTTCTCTCCTCGGCTTGTACACTCAGGAAGTACAGCTGTGTAGTCATTAGTGCTGTCAGTGTCCTCCACCAACGTAATTATTAGTCGTGTAACACTTGTATGATTTAGTCGACTAATCAATTAGTTGGTTTAATCTGTGAAACTGAGTTTCTCCACAAAGAAAAGCTCGACTTTAAACCTGGTGTTTACCAGAGATGTGCTACAAGTTTCTTAGAAATAAAACATTCAGCATTAAAAAAACATAAAAACGACTAATCGACTAAAGAAATCTTAGTGGACTGAGACCAAAACGACCGATTGGTCAACGAGGCGGTGGCAGGCCTGATTGTATTTGTAGTTTTTCCGTGTAGTTCAGTGGTATTAAAGTTTCTTCAGGTGGTTGGAGACGCTGTGGCTGCAGAATGTGACTGAATCTGAATAACAAAAGACGAGAGTGAATGAGGAGCTGCAGCCTTTTCTTCTTCACTTCAACTCACAACAACAGTCAGAAAACATCAGAAATCACACAAGGGACATTCAGCCTGCAGGACGTCAGTTTAATATTCAGCCTGCAGGACGTCAGTTTAACACCCAAACAAACCGGCAAAGAAAATTAAAAATCGTTCTTCTTTCACATTAAAAAAGTGACGCTTCAACAACCTCCATGTAGAATAAAACTGAACAGTTTGTTCAGACTTTATTGATCCTCTAAGGAAACAATCACATGTTTCAGGTCAAATAAACATTATGTAAATTACACTTCATATACGCAATTTGTGCAAATATACATGAGCAGAAATAAGTTCAACTGTGCAATAAATGATGAATAAAATAATACAATTTCAATTAATTAAAACTTTTTTAGAGACCTTTTAGAGAACTTTAACGCAGTATTTCATATTTATATTTATTTACAGTATACTTATACAGTATATACACTAACAGTAATGTTTTAGTATATATTATTAAGTTTTAGTAAGTTTAATTAAAAAAAACATTTTAAGTTATATATGTATTTATTTTATACATATTTTATCATTTTTATTTTTCAATTTTTTAGTAGTAGATAGATAATGACCTGATGAATTTTAATGAACTTTTCATTTTAAAGTCATGTTGTATGACGAACTGAGTCAGACGTCAGACTTGTTTTCTCTTCAGTAATAAAATTCAGCTTTTTTTGAGTGGAATTTGGTGAAAACGTCAAACTAAAATCTGACTTTGACACGTTTTAAATGTGCTGGCGACGACTGAAGAGGCAGAAGAAATTAAGCTGTGTGATAAAGTATTAAATAGTTCACCTGCTCTGACGATGCTCCCCTGACAGCTTCCTGTTTCCTGTTTCCTGTTCAGGGTCCGCAGGACTCGGCGCCACAGCACGCTCAGCCCGAAAAGGTCGGCTGGATCCGGAAGTTCTGCGGGAAGGGGATCTTCAGAGAGATCTGGAAGAACCGGTTTGTGGTTCTGAGGGGAGATCAGCTGTTCATCTGTGAGAAAGAGGTGAGTCAGAGGGGGGCGCGGCCTACAGGTGACACTCATTGATTATAGATTAATTAGTGGAACTGATCAGCAGAGACGTTAGGTCCTTTAATTATCACCTTGGTGATGAGAGATAGACGACGTTGTCTTGGAGACGGATGGCAGAGTGGGGTCCTCCTCTGTGATGTCATCACTACTCGTTAACCTCGTTAACTTTAACAGATTTAAAGGGACAGTGCAGCTTTTTATTTTACCACTGATTTAACATTTAAACATTAGACTGAGATACACAACCATTATAATAATAATAATATTGAACTATTTTAAACTCCTAACATGACCTGGTTCCAGTTTCCTGATTTTCTCAGTTCCATCTATAGAATCTATTGATTCATCAACAACAATCCTTCCTCCTGAGTACATTAGAGTACTTGTGAGTACTCTGTGTAGTATTTGTCGTGTTCCTCAACATTCTGTTGTTGTTTTGCTTCTGACTGGAAACAGAAAGTTTCTCCTCCACTTTCTACAGCGTAGTTCTGTAGAGTCGAGTTTCAGTCGGAGCCGCAGACACACAGAGAGCTCCAGTTTCACTGCGGCACCACACACAGGGTGGAACGTCCTCACAGAACCTCTATCTACTGCAGAACGTCTTGTTAGAACCTCTATCTGCTGCACAACGTCCTGTTAGAACCTTTATCTACTGCACAACGTCCTCTTAGAACCTCTATCTACTGCAAAACGTCCTGTTAGAACCTCTATCTGCTGCACAACGTCTTGTAAGAACCTTTATCTGCTGCACAACGTCCTGTTAGAACCTTTATCTGCTGCACAACGTCCTGTTAGAACCTTTATCTGCTGCACAACGTCCTCTTAGAACCTTTATCTGCTGCACAACGTCCTGTTAGAACCTTTATCTGCTCCACAACGTCCTGTTAGAACTTTTATCTGCTGTAACTTAGCTAGTGCAAAGCTATGCTAGCAGTTTCCCCCTGCTTCCAGTCTTTGTGCTAAGCTAGGCTAACAGTTCCCCTGCTTCCAGTCTTTGAGCTAAGCTAGGCTAACAGAGCAAGAGCTGCTCTTTAGCTGCAGGAAACAAAGAGTTCAGCGATTTCTGGAAGTTCATCAGCTGTCAAATGATCAGCTGTCACATGATCAGCTGTCACATGACACATCCAAGTGTCATGAAAACTGTCTCACTACCATGTTAGGACGTCTGTCTGTCTCTGTGGGTCGACTCGTTTCAGCCTCTCTTCTTCTTCTGCGGTTCATGAGAAACTGTCTGCAGCTCCACTTCCTGTCTCACAGGAATAGAAACACTGTGTGACACCAGAGAAACCACACACACACAAACACACGCGCACGCGCGCAAACACACACACACACACACACACACACACACACACACACACACACACACACACACACACACACACACAAACACACACACACAAACACACACACACACTGATCACATCTGCTTAATATTTAACAAAATAACACTTCCTGTGAGAGCTGATTTCTGGCGTCTCTTCTTCTTCTTCAGGTGTCAGCAGCAGTTTTATTTATGTTTATTGTTTATTTTCTATCACCTAATTAATTAACTGGTAATGATTCATTGATTAATTGTCAATTGAGAAAGAGTTGTTAATAGTTTAGCCTTCAGCTAATGTACAGCTAGCGGGTCATTGTTGTGAAATAAACCCCGACAGGGTGATGCTGCACGACGCCGGGTCGGGGTTTAGCTCGCTGTACATTATCTCTTACTTACATGACATGTTTCTCTCACAGCGAGTGAAAAGGTCAGAGGTCACTGACTGGAGGCTACTTGGTGATGTAAGCAGCTCCACGGAAAATGTATCATTGATTATCTGACTGATGATGTCAGCATCAAGAGTTGTTACAGCACACGCACACACACACACACAGCAGTATTCATACCTGTCGTCACGACGACTGAGGCTCTCTGTTAGCTTTAGTTAGCAGCTAGCTCTTTGTGAGTGTGTGCGTGTGTGTGTGTGTGTGGTGGGCGTGGCTTCTCTCCCAGGAAGTCTCAGTTTAAAGCTGCTTAATAATGGATGCTGTTTCCATGGAAATTAATGAGCTGAAGGTTACCTGCAGAAACCACTGAGGTGCTGCAGGAGACATGCTGACACCTGCTGTGTATGTGTGTGTGTGTGTGTGTGTGTGTGTGTGTGTGTGTGTGTGTTAGCAGCAGCTCCTTCCTGTTTCAGTTCAGTGTGTTTACCTGCAGATTGTCAGTCAGTCAACATAAACTTCTGATTTATTTAAAGTGTCTATAAAGTTGTTCACTACCTGCTCAGGTACTCTGATCACTACCTGCTCAGGTACTCTGTTCACTACCTGCTCAGGTACTCTGTTCACTACCTGCTCAGGTACTCTGTTCACTACCTGCTCAGGTACTCTGTAGTGAGATGTTCAGATTAATGATGTCACTCTCAGATGTACTGACCTGGAGTCAGGATGTGTTAGCATAACTTAGCATGAGTCTGTGCTACCTGTGTGTCTCCTGGAGTCAGGATGTGTTAGCTTAGCATCAGTCTGTGCTACCTGTGTGTCTCCAGGTGAAGGAGCTGGGTCGGGCTGATGAGGTGTTGGACCTGTCGGACTACGAGCGCTGTGAGGAGATCAGGAAGAACAAGAGTCGCAGCAAAAAGAACCACAGCAAGTTCAGACTGCAGCGCTGCAGCACGCCGGGGAACACGGTACACCTGTGTGTCTGAACACACCTGTGTGTCTCAACATCTGTCTGTCTGTCTGAACACACCTGTCTGTCTGTCTGTCTGTCTGAACACCTGTCTGTCTGTCTGTCTGAAGACACCTGTCTGTCTCCCTGTGAGAACACAGTGATGTTATATTTAACAGCTCCACATTAAATGTGAATAAATCTAGTAAAACGATCAAGTTTACAAATTCAGCTCAAATTTTAACTTAATTTCGATAAAATGATGAAAATAAAACCTGAATTAAGTCTCGTTTCATCCTCTCCTGTTGAGTGAATATTAATATAATAGTAGTATAATAGTATTGTATATAGTAGTATTATAGTATAGTATATAGTAATACATCCTTAGACAGGAAACACTTTATATATTTAGATCAGTTTCTACTCAAAGTGTGAATAAAAACAGACTCAGTGACTGTAAACAGGTTTATGTCCCCACAACATTGGTAACACACACACACACACACACACACACACACACACACACACACACACACACATTCAGCACATATCTGCAGGCCATCCCACAAATACCCAGAATGCCCTGGGGAGGGATCAGGTGTCCTGCAAACAGGTGGCAGCTTCTATTACACACACACACACACACACACACACACACACACACACACACACACACACACACACACACACAGACACACACACACACACACACACACACACACACACACACACACACGCACACAAACACACAGAAGCCTTAGTGGGAGACACATCACCAGATGGCCGAGTGTGTGTGTGTGTTCTGCGCTGTGATTGGTCAACCAGTGTTCTAATGTGTGATGTCATCATTTCCTGGGTGTATTTCCTGTCTGACATAAATCACAATCAGCTTCATAAACGTTAAAGCTGCTAAATTTGAACTTCAGATCATATCTATGGTTGCCTCCACAAGGCTCTCAACATGGTGACGGCTGAGCTGACGGCTAGCAGCTAACAGTGCTAAACAACGTAAATCGCTAAGAAGTGAAAGTCAATAGTTGGTTTCAACATCAGCGCCCAGCAGCAGAGCTATGCGTCCGCCATTTGGACTGAAAGCGACTACCAGACGCCAGTAAAACGTCCTCCTATAAAGAGACGTACAAAAGTAAAACTACATTATTTCTATTCTATTGTCATATTCTACTGAAATAACCTGTGTTGAACAATAAAATATTATAAATATAATAAATGTTTTCAGTCTAAAATGGCGGCTGCAGCTGTTGTCAGAAAACGTGTCAAAGATTTTAGTTTGTAGTTTTCACCAAATTCCATTCAAAAAAAGCTGAATTTTATTACTGAAGAGAAAACAAGTCTGACGTCTGACTCAGTTCATCATACAACACGACTTTAAAATGAAGAGTTCATTCAAATTCATCATCTTCATTATATATCTACTACTACAAAATTGAATAATATAAATGATAAAATATGTATAAAATAAATAAAAAAAACTGAGTTTCGCCTCTTTGCTTCAATACTCTTCTGTCTCCAAAGACCTCTTGTGATCTGATCACTCGAGACACATTTTAAACCCAGATGTAAACAGGGTCTAACTCTGGATGTGGACTGTGTGTCTGTAGGTTCCTAACCTGGTCTTCCTGGCGGTCAGTCCGGAGGAGAAAGAGTCCTGGATCAACGTCCTGAACGCCGCCATCACACGAGCCAAAAACAGAATCCTGGATGAGGTATGGAGAGAAACACAGAGTCCGTTATCGTCTCTGTTCGTCACTAACGACTAAAATCAATTCACTATGTATCGCGTTTTTTTTTTTTTTTTTTTACAATTTTGAAATAGATGTTTTAATGCCAGAATCAATATATGTGCTTCATGCGAGTCTATGTGGAGGTAGAAGGAAGTTACCGCTTTTAATGTTAGTAAATAGCCTACAACTCCATTAAATCCTGTTGATGTCATGCTACTAGCACTACTAGTTTACGCATACAGCTAGCAGGAAGCTGGCAGAACCCGATATGTCATATGAGCGTGCAGGGCGGTGCAGTCCCGTGGGTCTGATGACCGTTCATTATGGCGAGGAAAATAACTCTAGATTCAGCTGTTAGTTAATTTTACTACTTTTAGGACATCATGATTTAAATGAGGGATATTTAAGTGTTCGTACTGGGAAGTTGATTTATATCCTCTGATTTACAGACGTCTCTTTATACATCCATGGACACAGACTCACTGGCGTTTTCAGTCCAAAATGGCGGCAGAGCTACCGCAGCACCATCTAGCAGCTGTTGTCAAAAAAGCAGCAGAGTTTAGTCTCTTTGCTTCTAAACTGTTTGGTGAACGTCACACTGAATGATATCAATATGTGTTTCACATTTCGCTGAGTTATAAAGATGAGGAGGACGGAGGTTTGTGTGTTTTAAATCATATTAATCATCTCCACCTGCAGACCAACTACAATAATTGACTTCCTGTTCAGCTCTGGTTGAGAGCGGTGCTGGTTTGAGTTATATTTATATTTGAGATGATTTAAGGAAGCAGGACTTCCTGTAACTGATGTTAATCGTGTTTATTTCAGTGTTCATCACCGACAGTAACAGGAAGTGTGTCAGAGCTGCTGTCAACGTTCAGTCAACAACCTTCGCCTTTTCCACCAGTCAATACTCTGA
The DNA here is from genome assembly GCA_916701645.2 of Sebastolobus alascanus. Taxonomy (NCBI): domain Eukaryota; kingdom Metazoa; phylum Chordata; class Actinopteri; order Perciformes; family Sebastidae; genus Sebastolobus; species Sebastolobus alascanus. Next base: position 5,315,496 of record CAKAOJ020000008.1, read on the forward strand.
TCAATACTCTCTCTCTCACAAACACACACACTGTGTTCCAGGCTGAACGAACGCCTCATGAACCACATCCACATATTGTTGTTGTTGTTGTGGTGTTTATCATCCACAGTTTCCTGGAAAAGTCTTGAAATTAAATATATATATATGTATATATATATACAGTGAATGTCCAGCTTTAGACTGAATATATTTTTTTGCATTATAAAAAGATAAACTACCTTTTACCTGAAGTTCTGCTTGTGTTGTTTCCAGGTGACAGTCGAAGACTCTCAGCTGTCTCATCTGACTCGAGATAGAGTGAGGATTCCACACAACCGACGCCTGCCAACCAGAGGTCACCTTCTGGCCGTGGTCAGTCTGATCCTCCTTCATCGCCTCCTCTTCCTCCATCGTCACCTCCTCTGTCACAAACTCTGAAACACAAAATGTCCAGATATTTCTGAGAACAAAAGGAGCAGTCAGGATGAGAACAGGATATACTGAGAGGTGTCTTGAATCAATAGCTTTCAAAACAGTAAAAAAAAAAAAAAAGTAAGAAAAATCCTTGAAAAAAAAGTCAGAAAAATAATTTAAAAAAAAGTCAGAAAAAAATGCCTGATAATTGCTCGAAAAAAATGTCTGAATGTTAGTAAAAAATGTCCGTAAAAAAAGTCTTGAAAAAAAGTCTGAAAAATGTTAGAAAATAATGTCTGAAAAAAAAGCCTGAAAAAAAAATCTGGAAAAAAAAGGTCCGAAAAAAAGTCTGAAAAATGTTAGAAAAAAAAGTCTGAAGAAAAATGTTAGAAAAAAAAGTCTGAAAAAACTGTCTGAAAAATGTTAGAAAAAATAAAAAAAAAAAAACATCAGAAAAATATTGGAAAAAAGAAAAAAAAAAAACATCTGAAAAAAGACAGAAAAAAGTAAAAAAAAAATAAAATAATAATAATTCCGAAAAATGTTCGAAAAAATAATTACAAAAAAAGTCTGGAAAAAAAATCCGAAAAAAATGTCTGATAATTGCTCGAAAATTTTTTTCCGAATGTTAGTAAAAAATGTCTGTAAAAAAAGTCTGAAAAAAATGTCCAAAAAAAAGCCTGAAAAAAATGTCTGATAATTGCTCAAAAAAAATGTCCGAATGTTAGTAAAAAATGTCCGTAAAAAAAGTCTTGAAAAAAAGTCTGAAAAATGTTAGAAAATAATGTCTGAAAAAAAAGTCTGAAAAAAAAAATCTGGAAAAAAAGGTTCGAAAAAAAGTCCGAAAAATGTTAGAAAAAAAAGTCTGAAGAAAAATGTTAGAAAAAAATTTCTAATAAAAAAGTCCGAAAAAAAGTCTGAAAAATGTTAGAAAAAAAAGTCTGCAGAAAAATGTTAGAAAAAAAAGTCTGAAAAAAATGTCTGAAAAATGTTAGAAAAAATAAAAAAAAAAAAACATCAGAAAAATATTGGAAAAAAGAAAAAAAAAAACCATCTGAAAAAAAGACAGAAAAAAGCAAAAAAAAAAAAAAATAATAATAATTCCGAAAAATGTTCGAAAAAATAATTACAAAAAAAGTCTGAAAAAAAAATTCGAAAAAAATGTCTGATAATTCCTCGAAAAAAAAATTCCGAATGTTAGTAAAAAATGTCCGTAAAAAAAGTCTGAAAAAAAGCTCAGAAAAAAAGTCTGAAAAAAATGTCTGATAATTGCTCAAAAAAAATGTCCGAATGTTAGTAAAAAATGTCCGTAAAAAAAGTCTGAAAAAAAGTCTGAAAAAAATGTCCGAAAAAAAGTCTGAAAAAAATGTCTGATAATTGCTCGAAAAAAAATGTCCGTAAAAAAAGTCTTGAAAAAAATGTCCAAAAAAATGTTAGAAAAAATTAAAAAAAAAAAAAATCTGAAAAATGTTGGAAAAAAGAAAAAGAATCTGAAAAAAAGACAGAAAAAAGTAAAAAAAAAATAAAATTATAATAATTCCGAAAAATGTTCGAAAAAATAATTATGAAAAAAGTCTGAAAAAAAAAAAATCTGGAAAAAAAAAGGTCCGAAAAAATGTCTGAAAAATGTTTAAAAAAAAAGTCTGAAGAAAAATGTTACAAAAAAATGTCTAATAAAAAAGTCTGAAAAAAATGTCTGAAAAATGTTAGAAAAAATAAAAAAAAAAAAAACATCTGAAAAATGTTGGAAAAAAGAAAAAAAAAATGTCTGATAATTGCTCGAAAAAAAATGTCCGAATGTTAGTAAAAAATGTCCGTAAAAAAAGTCTGAAAAAAAGGTCCGAAAAAAAGTTTGAAAAAAAAGTCTGAAAAAATGTTAGAAAAAAATGTTAGATAAAAGTCCGGAAAACGTCCAAAACATGCTAAAAAAAAAAGTCTGAAAAATGTTGGAAAGAAATGTCTGGAAAGAAATGTCTGAAAAAAGTAAGAGAAAGTAAAAAAAAAATGCTCGAAAAAAGGCAGAAAAATAGTCAGAAAAATGTTAGAAAAAAAGTCAGAAAAAAGTAAAAAAAAATGCTTGAAAAAAAAATCTGAAAAAAATGTCTGATAATTGCTCGAAAAAAATGTCCGAATGTTAGTAAAAAATGTCCGTAAAAAAAGTCTTGAAAAAAGTCTGAAAAATGTTAGAAAATAATGTCTGAAAAAAAAGTCTGAAAAAAAAAATCTGGAAAAAAAAGGTCCGAAAAAAAGTCTGAAAAATGTTAGAAAAAAAAGTCTGAAGAAAAACGTTAGAAAACAAAGTCTGAAAAAAATGTCTGAAAAATGTTAGAAAAAAAAAAAAACATCTGAAAAATATTGGAAAAAAGAAAAAAAAAAAACATCTGAAAAAAAGACAGAAAAAAGTAAAAAAAAAAATAAAATTATAATAATTCCGAAAAATGTTCGAAAAAATAAATTACGAAAAATGTTTGAAAATTAAAATGTCCGAATGTTTGTAAAAAATGTCCGTAAAAAAAGTCTGAAAAAAAAGGTCCGAAAAAAAGTTTGAAAAAAAAGTCTGAAAAAATGTTAGATAAAAGTCCGGAAAACGTCCAAAACATGCTAAAAAAAAGAGTCTGAAAAATGTTGAAAAGAAATGTCTGGAAAGAAAAGTCAGAAAAAGTCCAAAAAAAATGCTCGAAAAAAGGCAGAAAAATAGTCAGAAAAATGTTAGAAAAAAAGTCAGAAAAAAGTTAAAAAAAAGGGGTCCCTTGACCTCTGACCTCCAGATATGTGAATGAAAATGGGTTCTATGGGTACCCGCGAGTCTAAAAAATGTCTGAAAAAAATAGTCGGAAAAATGTTGAAAAAAATTGTCCGAAAATTGCTCGAAAATAAGATTTGAGCACATTTTTTATGCTAAATGCAGTACCTGTGAGGGTTTCTAGACAATATCTGTCATTGTTTTGTGTTGTTAATTGATTTACTATAATAAATATATACATACATTTACATAAAGCAGCATATTTGTCCACTCCCATGTTAATAAGAGTATTAAATACTTGACCCTTTAAGGTACATTTTGAACAGATAAAAAATGTGAGATTAATCCTGATCAAATATTTTAATTATCTGACAGCCCTAGTTTATATTAATGAATGTTTTAGTTGCGGTACCGGTGGACTGACCCGCCTCCTCTCTGTCCGTCAGGCCTCCACCTCCTCCTCAGACGGGATGCTGACTCTGGATCTGATCCAGGAGGAGGACGCTTCGTCTCCTCATGGCGCCGACGGCTGCGACAGGTTCAAGGTCGACTTGGACAAATCTCTGTCCCACCTCAGTCCAGACTGTCCCAGGTCCAAAACTGACGGCGCACTCTCTGCCAGGACCGTCGAGGCTTCTGGGAAATCCCAGAGTCTTCCCCGTGAGGTGGAGGTGGCGTGGGAGCAGACGGGCCAAACCCCCCAGCCTGGAAAACGCCTGACAACGGTGGAGAAAAACCGCTGCGCCTCCATGGACGAGATCCTGACGCACTCAGAGACTAAATCTGCTAAGAACAAGACGGTGGCGACCCGATCACCGGCCTCGACGCCGGCCGGCACCACGACGCCCGTCAGCCAGCTGCAGGAGCTGATCAGTCAGAAGCTGGAGAAGACGGAGCGGCTGCTGACGGAGGTGCGAGGGGAAGCTGAGGGGAAGACAAAGGGGAAGGAGTCGACTGAAGCTGAGAGACTCCTGAAGGAGGCGGCGGCGGCGTGGAGCCAGGCCCGGGACGTGCTGGAGGAGGTGAAGGAGCTGAGAGCGTTGTACCAACAACTGGACTCCACCTCCCCCCTCACCCCCTCCAACAGCACCAAACTGAACCAAGACCGCAAGAGCCTGATGTGAGCCGCGTGGTTCTGACTCCTTCTGGTACAAACTGGTTCAGACTGGTCCAGTCCAGGTAGAACCAACGCTGAACGCTTCTGCTGGTTGGACTTCAGACGAAGCTGCTGAGAACACGATCAACCACTCTTAAATTATTTGGAATAAATCAGTTTTTCCAGCAGTCAGGAGGGACAGGGACCAGGACCAGGACCAGGACCAGGACCAGGACCAGGACCAGGACCAGGACCAGGACCAGGACCCGGACCCGACGATACCGCTCAGCTGCTCAGCTCCGCTTCACTAAATATCTTCCTCACTGTGTAGCATAACTTTAACTTAACGTGTCCTTTGGAAGTTTCCTTAAATACTGTTAAAATCTCTAGACGTCTGTTTCTGGCTGCACAAACACTCGAGGGAACCTTGAAGGAAAACTTCTCGTCAAAGTGAAACAAAATGTGCCAAGATGAGAAAAACCATCACTTTAGATCCTTTTTATTTGGCTTTATGAATATTCAACATGTTGGAGATGTGTTGTTAGAGAAATCTAAACTAGATGAAGTTTTATGCAGCTGACGGTACGAATGCAGAGTAAATACTGTACGAATGCTGCGGAGGTCAGAGGTCAGAGGTGGAGGAGGTCCAGTCAGCTGGTTGTTTATACGTCGTACAAACTACTTTGTTTGAAGTAGACTGAGACCTTAAAGGTACTATATGTAATAATTTACATGTATTAATCGCTTGTATTGTGTGAACAGATTGTAACTTAATATATCTCTCGGTTGTCTTCAACAGCCTGTAGACTGATTTCTGTGTAACTCGTGTACTCGGGACGGCTTTGCCTCGTAACGTTAGCTGATGAAGTAATTTGCAAATGGCGAGCTAGTTATCATCATGGAGATTAGACATTACAGATAGTAACGGTGGTATGTGATTGTAATGTCACGTCACTGTTTAGGCCGATGTCCAGGATGATCGTTGCCCCCCCCGACGGAGTGACTACTGAGTGCTTAACGGCCACCGGTGTCATTAATAACAAGTTACATGAAGTACCTTTAAAACCTGCTGAGCTCAAGTCCTCTTCCGTTTGGACTCAGAACCAGTGTCTTTCAGGTTTAAGTCTTCATCCTGGGTTTGGGTAGAAAGGTCACAGATCCTTTCTGGATCAGGTATAAGTTGTTGGACCATGAACAGATACTATGCACTCTGCTATATGAAGAACCAATAGTAGCTTCCATCCTCCAAACCGTCCGTCCACCTCGGACTCTTCTTCTTCTCTCTGAATGTGAATGTTGTCGGCGGTGAACCAGCCGTGACCCCGGTGGGTCAAATGTTTGTGTAAACCCAACGAGACCAGATCTCAGCGTTTGATTGTTCGTCTCTACAGATCAGGAGAACCATCAGCTCACTATAGAAAGTCCCACCGTGGTAATGCTAATGTAGCATCCTGGCTATCCTTGCAGTAGATACTAGCTAGCTAAATGTCAGCAAACATGCAGTGAGCTAATGCTTTTAGGGCTCCATCTAACTATAATTTTCACCATCTAATCATGTATTTATTATTATTAAACACATTATTACACACTCATTTAGCTTGCTAGCTAACAAACACCAGAGCTCCTAAAGTCTTCATCTCGTTTACAAGATTTAAAAATATAGATAATCTCTTTGGACTCTGGGGCTTTGTGGTAATACCATGTGCACATGATCATAAATGAATGTTTATGTCTTTTTAGTACAGTTTGTTGAATATAATAATGTAGATATAATAAAATATAAAACTACTCGTCAAAATTACAGGTTGAATTCTCACAACGTCGGCAAAATGGAAAAAAAATGGAGTTTCCTGTTATTCTGATTTACACATATTATTTTTAGGTTATATCTCAAAGTCATATTTCACTCACCAACGCATCGTTCTGTATTTTTTCTTCTTGTGGTGGAAGTCAGCATCCTGACGTCCTGATCCATTGAGAACAACAATGAAACTCTGAAAAGAGACAAATGTTTGCAGCGTTAAAACTGGTTTCTGTTGTTTGTGTTGATGGAAGCAATAAAAAAGTGACGTCACACCAAAGACACAATACAAATCATTTAAAATCTTCATCTGGATTCAGAGAACACAAAGAAAACACAGACGATAAAGGAATATTCCAACATTTCGGAAGTCTGTAAATTGGAGGTTAAATATCACTGATGTGATCCAACATGTCTCCAGTCGAGGGTTTGACCTCTGACCTCTAGTCCAGCCTCGTTTTGTGAAGAAAATTGTATTTTAAAATATCAGCTATGCAAATGTTTTATGAGGAAGAAAATACATCTGGCGTGTTCGTTAGAGTTTAGTGATGAGAAACTCTGAATGTAAACACAAAGTTTGATCAGGTTACGTCTCTGTAAATGAAACGTCAATTAAATGTTTTCATTTTCAAACGGTTAGGAAACGGCATCTGAATTTGAACTGGAAAATGTAAAATCAGGTTATATTGCTTATATTTGGTCACAGAACGCCCATGTGAGTAAAATGAAATTTTGATTATTGCATTTTTATTTTCATTTTGACTCAGATAACAGAGACATATGTGGACAATTATAAATCTGCTGTGGAATTACATTTTCACGTTTCCATTATCATTTTAATAAAGTCCCCTGTGGGCTTCCATAATTAATAGTTCAGGTACAAACTCTGTTTATGTGACTGAAAGATGTCAGATGTTGATCAGTTTGATAAATCCTCCTGTTGTCACTGATTGGTTAATCTGTTTACTTCCCGTCTCCATCGTCTGATTGTTTCTGTGGCACCGAGCAGCTGCTGTAGCCTTAAAGCCAGAGGGGATGATGGGAGATGTAGTCCAGAAGTGATGTGTCGCTGTGAGTCCTGATCAGTTCATGTGCTAAAAATAAAACTTGCAAACTGAACCTGGATCGGTGTCATCTCACTAAACTGCTAACGAGGAATCCTGCCGGCTTTAATTAGACCTCTGACACTGTGTGTGTGTGTGTGTGTGTGTGTTGGTGTTGCTAGGCGACCGGCTGTCCTGAACAACACCTCCAGTTCACACCTGCAGACAGAAAAGACTCACCTGTGTTTTAAAGGATCAGTTAGTCCATCTCTCAACTCTGTCTCACATCCTGTCTGTGTCTGTCAGCTCCGTTGGTTCCTAACAAAAATTACAGCATTACTAATAATTATATTAAACATCATTAATTATCATTTCATGGTTTGTTAACAGTAAAATAACTATTAACTAAGTTTAATTAACTATCAATTTACCATTTATAAATGGTTATTATAAAATGTTACCGAATATTTTCACCTCATCACCTCGCTGTCAGACAGCCCTTTGTGACGGGGAACTGAAGCCGTTATATCGCTCTCTTCAAAGCCACCAGACTCCATTCATAAAACCAGTAATTTTACCTCTCAGAACACAGGAGTTGCCGGTCTACCGCTGCATCGATCAGTTAGTTTGTTTGTGTTATTGTGTGACTTCGGTGAATCCAAACTAACCCTTTAAAACACCAAAGTCACATAATAACACACACTAACTAACCGATGGATGCAGCGGTAGACCAGCAACTCCTGTGTTCTGAGAATATTACTGATTTTTTCAATGGGGTCTGGTGGCTTTGAAGTGAGCAATATAACGGGAAGGGTCTGTCTGACGGCGAGATAAAGCGGTGAAAATATTCTAATGCTGTCTGTTCCTCCAGACTCCAGGTACTGTAGGTAACACACTGACTATGGCGAAGCACCTGAACCATCCCTTTAAGGCATCATGATGTCCAGTGTGAACAGGAGGAAGGATTCAGTGTTTTAAGACATGAACAAACTGAACCTTCCATCAGGTCACTGCGAGCCTTCCCATGCAAACATGATGCAAACTCTCTGCTTTACATTTAACACGTTTCCATGGCGACAGAGCAGCCAAAAGAAGCCGAGTGTGTACAGGTGTGTAGGGGGCGGAGCGTCAGAGAATCAGTGACTCAGCGTTTCTCTGATTTGTTTGTCAGGCGAAGTCTCTGCTGATCCAAACAAATCAGAGCTAGGCTATTTAAATACACACACACACACACACACATGAATTTAAGGTCCACTTACTATGTTATTCCAATGCTTTCAACATGGTCTTCCTCATGTGTGATGAACAGGAAGTAGCTCCATCACTGAAGAAGACTGTGTGATGCTTCTGAAAGCTCCAGAACACATTAGTCAGTAAACGTTGAGTTAAACTGAACATTCACACTCAACATCCGACAGAAACATCCTGACGCTGCAGACGGGACGACAAATAATACAATATAATCTGAAACAAACAAACAACTGAATCGACGGATTGTTTCTGTCGGAGACACAAAAACTCAGTTTTAATCATTTAAACACTTTCTGTCTGCTAAGTCAGCAGATACAGAACCAAGGAGGTGAAGAGAGGTCACGCCTCATCAAGGGGTCATCATGGCGTCATATCTTTGGGGTTCGACACATGCGCAATAAAATCTGATCTGCACTCGCCGAAATCCAGCCAATAGAAGCGCAGCTCCAGTTCTACTGCGGATGTGTCAGACCCCATAATAGCTCCACACGGCCTCCCAGTCATTTTCAATACGCCATGTACAGTACAGCGTTCACAGGTCGCCATGGAAACCACACTCCCTCTCTCACACACAGGGTGTGATGTAATCTCATTGACTGTCTTATTGACTGACCTGCTTCTCTGTGTGTGTGTGTGTGTGTGTGTGTACTGCAGAAGTCATTAAATAAAGTAAAGTAAAAATAAATGAGTAGAAAATATATTAGAGTAGTAAATGATCAATAATCAGTCTGTAGAACGTCACTATGTTGTTTTCTACAGCTTAACCGCATTTTATTTTATGAAAAATTGTTTCTGTAATTATTTAAAGTCTGAAATCATTTAAATTTCAATAATATAAAGAAAATTAAAAAATTAAAATTAAAAAATATAAACACAAATAAAAAAAATATATGAAATCTTAAAAATAATAAATGAAATTCAACGTCGGATAAAAATTAACTGGAGAAAAAAAAATTAAAATATAAAACTATAAATTAAAAAGTCTGTATATATATATATACACATTACAGTATATAATCCAATATGCTCCTGCTCCACCCCTTACAGTTCTGTACTTCCATATAAGGAGAACAAGAAGCTTCAAACACACACACACACGTTGGGGAGGTGTATGTGTGTGTGTGTGTGTGATTCAGACACAAACTGCTATCAGAACTTATTGATTGCTGATCGTCTGACAACTTTGACATTGAGTTAAATAGTTAGCAACATGTCACATGATGACATCACATAACCTCTGACCTGTAGTGCAGCCAGCTGAGTGTGCCATCATCATCAGGGGTCAGAGGTCAGCAGCCGACAGTGAGGAAGCTGCTCATCATCACATCAAAATGAAATAATATATACAAATATTTATATTACAGCTGAACATTTCATTTATTGACAAAAGAAAAGCTAAAAACTAAACTAGAGATGAAATAAGAATAAATAAACATTAAAAACATTTAAATGCTTCAATTATTTCAAATAAAACATAAAAGCAGCTAAAACATTAAATGACAGAAAATGTATGAAAAAATTCTAGTAGAAATAAAATCAATTGAGTTGATCTGCAGCTCCACCATGTGGTGAAAACATTTATTACACTGATAATAAACAGCAGAATGTAAACTAAGTTTTAAATCTTTGTTTTCTTTGTTATTAAAACAACATTTATTTATTCTTTCACATTCTGACTTATTTTCAACAAACAGTATCAAGTAAAACTTCAAAAGTCACAAACAGAGCTCAGATGAGGTGAACTTTTAAGTATTTATTATTAATAATAAATAAACTTCATCGTTTAAGCCATTTATCGAGTACAAACTTGCTTTTAGATTTTTGGTCGGACAAAACAAATCTGAAGACATCAGATTGAATATTTTTAATTGTTACTTTAAAGATTTTATAAAGTATCGATTAACAGAGACTAGATTAAAGTATCGATTAACAGAATCTAGATTAAAGTAGCGATTAACAGAATCTAGATTAAAGTATCGATTAACAGAATCTAGATTAAAGTAGCGATTAACAGTCTAGATTAAAGTAGCGATTAACAGACTCTAGATTAAAGTATCGATTAACAGAATCTAGATTAAAGTAGCGATTAACAGACTCTAGATTAAAGTATCGATTAACAGAATCTAGATTAAAGTATCGATTAACAGAATCTAGATTAAAGTAGCGATTAACAGACTCTAGATTAAAGTATCGATTAACAGAATCTAGATTAAAGTATCGATTAACAGAATCTAGATTAAAGTAGCGATTAACAGACTCTAGATTAAAGTATCGATTAACAGAATCTAGATTAAAGTAGCGATTAAGAGAATCTAGATTAAAGTAACGATTTACAGAATCTAGATTAAGTATCGATTAACAGAATCTCGATTAACTATCAGAAACAATAAGCGGCAGATTAATCTCTCAATAATAGTAATAAATATTTGGAGGAAACGTTGAGATTTAATTTGTTTTTATTGAAAAACACTCGTTACAGCGACACAAGAAGAAGAACAAGAAGAAGAAGACGGGAATAAAAAAAATAAAAATGAACTCAAGAGAGATTCACACAGGACGCCAAAAACCCACAGAGACCACTTCACTTCTATTTACACAGACCAGAGTCAGGACCCACAGAGACCAGGAGGAGCAGAGACCAGAGTCTGGATCCACAGAGACCAGGAGGAGCAGGTACCAGGGTCTGGATCCACAGAGACCAGGAGGAGCAGGTACTAGGGTCTGGACCCACAGAGACCAGGAGGAGCAGGTACCAGGTTCTGGACCCACAGAGACCAGAGTCTGGACCCACAGAGACCAGGAGGAGCAGGCACCAGGTTCTGGATCCACAGAGACCAGAGTCTGGACCCACAGAGACCAGGGTCTAGATCCACAGAGACCAGGGTCTAGATCCACAGAGACCAGGAGGAGCAGAGACCAGTGGGAGCAGAGACCAGAGTCTAGATCCACAGAGACCAGAGTCTGGATCCACAGAGACCAGAGTTTAGATCCAGAGACCAGGAGCATGTAGCCGCAGACCAACAGGTGAGGGGGGGGGGTCAAAATACATTGAAATTCATCCCAGAGTGCACTGCTGTCAAAATCATCCAATCAGAGAGCTGAGGCTCATGGGTAATGTAGTCTTTACAGTTCACAGACCAGACTACTGGGAAAAAAGGTGGAATTTTACCACCTGCTGAACAGAAGTGAACCTCCATTCTGGTTCAAACTGTGATTATTGATGATCAAACGGTGATTATTGATGATCACATGCAGTCTAGTGTTTGTCATAAAAGAGATGTAAACAGGAAGTGGAACTGAAATGAAAACATTAGAAGTGTGAACTCTTGATTAGATCAATAATCAATAAAACTAAAAGATCAAACAGGTGGAAGGGTATTATAGTATATTGATGCAGTAACATGTGAGCAGTTTGTGTATTTAAACACTGTTGGTACTTCAATGTGTAAATCTGCAGAGTAACAACAAACTAGAACTGTTTGATTAAACACAAAATGTAAGTACTCAGGTACAAGTACCTCCAACTGTACTCTGTACAGTACTTCAGTAAAAGTACTGAGTCACTTTCCACCATGTTAGTCTGTTAATCCGAGCAGGTGTAAATAAAGTTTTCAGACAGATGGACTACAATTTGCAGTTTCTTCAATGGAATTTGGAATAGTCAGAGAACCAATCACGACACTGAGTATTGATCTGTGATCTGATCACATGTTACCAGGTTAACGATGACATCATCAGTCACATGACAGCCATGTATAATGAGTGTGTTTGGTAAGAACTGATCCTGAACCTTCTCTCCGTTTCCTGTCTGTCTGCGGCTCTGCGGCGACTCCCGGTGGGGTCAGAAGTCACTGGAGGAGGAGGAGGAGGAGGAGGGGGGGGTTGTTAAAGGGTGCGAAGGTGATTCAACTATTCATCATCATCATCGTCACCATCATCCTCTGCATCTCTCTTCCTCTTCTCCCCCTGAACATCTGCACCGTCCACATCTGTGAGGCACAAAATGATTTTCAAATTAAAGCCAAGATTCCTCTTTAATATCAGAGAATCAATAAGTCTGAGATTTCCACTATAAAAGTCGACCTTTCAAGACAAAATATTATATAAATCACAACATGAGAACAAAGTTAGAAAAAAGAATAACTAGTTATTGTATCTACCCAACAGAAAAAAACCGACTGACCATTTAGTAGCTTTTGATCAGGTCCCATGATTTTCAAATTAAAGCCACAATTCCTCTTTAATATCAGAGAATCAATAAGTCTGAGATTTCCAGAATAAAAGTCGACCTTTCAAGACATAATATTATAAAAAATCATTTTTAATTTGAACTATTTATTGATGGATTAGTATTTCATTTGTAAATTCTTTTCATAATTCTTTATTGCCCATTAAAATGTCAAATAATTAAATACTTAGTGACTTTATCCATTTATTCATAGAATAATAAATGAATTTGTAAACACATTTATTAATGCCTATTTTTATTGTTCAATTAGTTATTAATCAATTAAATGCTTTATTACTATTTCCGTGACTCTTGTGGTCCTCCATTTATTTCAAATACAAAGTGCTTTAGATTAAACACAAAGAAAAAAAAGTAAATAAATTACCAAATACACAAAATATTAAACGAGAAAATGATTTAAACAAATAAAACAATAATATTAAAAACTTCTTTCCCCTCACAAAATCATTATTTCTTTCTCTTATTGCACATATGAGAGTCAAACCTTTCAAAATAAAACGACTCTGTATCACAGCAGAGCGTTTAAAACACAAACCTCCGTCTTCCTCCTCCTCCTCCTCGTCGTCCTCCTCTTCTTCAACATAGTCTCCATCGTCCTCCTCATCCTGAGAGGAAGAACAAACACATCATGAGTTTCTGTTTGTGTTGAAGTGAGTGAAGAGCGCCGCTCGCTGGTCACCGAGTGGAACAACTGAACTGAACATGAGGTCAACTCACCTGGATCCCCTCCTTCATCAGGTACGACAAGCCGACCTCGTTCTCGTCTCCCTCAGAGCTGTCAGCATCCTCATCATCATCGTCGTCGTCATCATCATCATCATCATCGTCGTCGTCGTCGTCGTCGTCTCCAGGTGGACCGGCTTTATCGTCGTCGTCTGGAACAAAATGTCAGGTTTTATGTCTAAATGTGTTTCACCTGCTGCAGGTAAAATAAAGTTAGAAGCTTTACACTTACACCCTGTGACATCACAAGTTTGAGTTTTAGCGCTCTAGTTTTTGGATGTGGGAGAGAGTTGTTTGTGTTTACTAATATTCTTTGGACTGCCGTAAACCAATGTATGAATTATGAAACTGAGCGTTGTTGCCCTTTAAACATGGCGTCGGTTCATCAGCAGGCGGTCTGAGTCTCACCGTTGTCGGCCTCGGAGTCGGGCACCTCGTTGTCCTCCTGGTCGTATCCGTCCAGAAAGGTGATCTGAGGCAGCAGCTCGAAGATGCTCTCTCTGTAGTCGTCCAGCGTGGACACCTCACAGCTGTACAGGTCCAGACTCTTCAGGTTCTTCAGGTTCTGCTGCAGAACAGACGAGAACACAGAGTCAACATGCTGACGAGGAGGAGAACGCACAGAGAAACGTTCAAACCACAAATCTAAACGTAGATCAGAAGCTCTTATTGGGAAAAGCTTGGTTTGAATGAGTCTAATAAACTGAACCAGGGTGAATCCGATCAGAGGTCAGCCAGTCAGGTCTGGTTTGTTTTATTACTTCAGACATGAGATGTCGAGCACAGAGAAGAAAACAGACTGATGATCAGACAGAGAATTTAATATTACAGCAAAAACACGACTTTAATTCCACAATAAGAGCGTCTCACGTTAATATGACTGATGATCACCTGAACCTGAAAACTAACCTGAGACCAGGACCAGGCGAGTCTGGAGGACCAGTTCAAACTGATTTAAACCTCCTTTATGAGACAGAAGTTACTGAAAATAACTCTACTTATTAGGGCTGGGACGATACGCCTATCTCCTGATTCGATACTATCACGATACCGATTCGATATGTATTGCGATTTTTAAGTATTGCTATTCGATATTACGATTTATTGTGATTTTTGTTAACTTTTTAACACTAGATCATGGGGAAAAGTTGAATCACACACTTCTAGGGACTTTTACTTTGGAAAATCTCTAAATGAATCCAGTAAAAGTGTTTGATTTTCGGCATGTATGTAGTCAGAGAGGTCCTGAGGTCAAATATATCAGTCATTGTCAGGAATTATTTATTATTTACAGGGAAGAGATGAAACTCACCAGCGTCTCGATGCTGCTCAGCTCCTTGATCTTGTTCCCGCTCAGGTTCAGGTACGTCAGGTTGGGACATTTCTCCGCCAGCGTGTCCAGACCTCCTGAGATGATGTTATCACTCACCTCCAACTGAAACACACACAGAGACACACACACCTGTCAGTAGTGTTGCACGGTATACCGATACTAGAAGGGTATCGGTATACCGTGCAACACTACCTGTCAGAGCTCAGGTACCAAAACCTGCATCACTATGAGACAACCAGAGAACAAGAAACGCAAAAGATAAACTGAGACAGAAAACAAAAGTAAAAATAACTGAGTCTGGACTAAACAGTGTTGCATTGTGGGAACAGGAAGTGTAGGGCTGACCTTGCGTAGTTTGGGCAGCGAGGGCAGTTTGGAGAGCGAGGAGAGGCCAACGTTCACCATGCTGAGGATCTCTAGCTCCGTGTACTCGTCTGTCAGACCTTCTATCTCTCCGTCACTGGAGCGGCAGTTATCCACCACCAGCTCTGCCACCTGAACACAACCACAACAACAACGAGAGGTCATGTGACCAAGTCTTCTTCTTCTTCATCAAGCAGAAACACTCACAGGACAGTTTCAGTCATTACCAACAAGAAGCTGGTGTAGTAACACATTGAATAAAACAGTGAACACTCTGTCTTTTATGGTTATAAAATTTGCATCACAAAATGTTATTTGGGTGTTTTTGCAACTATACGGTCACTTTGACTCTCCCAAATAAAAAAAAAAAACCTCTATGAATTTCAATTGCAACCACCAGAGTATGCAATACATATAAATAAGTGGTTAAGATTTTAATCTGTAAAATGTTTATTTTTATGGTTTTCATCACTAAATGTCCGCACCGCAACATGACAATAATATTAATTTTGCTTTTTTAATTTCTATATTTTTTAAGACATTTAAATTCATTTTCATCAAGCCTTGAGCATCACTGTAAATATTGATGTAAAAACATTTTTTAGAAATGGGGGATTTCATTATTTTTTTTCAACACCTTCAAAAATGTAGACAGTGACCATAGATGTCAGTCTTCATACACAAAAAATTAAAAAATATGTTGTGTTTATTACAGATATTGTAATTCTAATGTTTAGTGTCTTTAAAGGACACGTTGTGCAAATTACATTTTTGCTAATATGTCAGATAAATGTCAGCTAGGGAGGTGTGCTATGTTACCTTTGACTCTTAGCACTTAATATCCATGAATTCAACAGTAATATGAAGTTACCCCTGCACCCCAAAAACACCCTCTCTCTCTTTATGTGCAATAAATAAGTGCAATACCTCAATACATACCTCTGTGCAATATAAAAAACAAAAATGCCTGTGCAATACTTGTATATATTTACCATACACCAATATTTCCTTTATTATTATTATTATTATTATTATTATACTGTATATTATTGTAAATAAACTATTATTTTTATTTTATTTTATTATGTTATTCTTTGCTACTTAACCTACTGTTTCTTTTCTTAATGGAGCTTCCCAGCAAAAAGTATCTCACACGATTGTATCTGTATAACCGGCGTGACAATAAACATCTTGAGTCTTGAAAAAGACAAAAACGGCTCTATTGTAACAGTTAGGTCTCAGAGGGTTAAAAACATAGTTCATATAAATAGGTTAAATAAAAACGTGATTTCTTTGTAATTTTTTTTCTGACCAGGGCGGATAAAACAATACAGAACATGATGGGGTGATTCATCCCATCTAACAAACACTCTTTGATGAACTATCAGCATGAACGGATGAGTGACAGAAACACACACAAACTGCTGTGTGCTCGCATTTACCGACCACCTGTCGGTAGCACACCGCCACCCTTCACGACCACCGGCTGCACATCAGAGTCATTTTAAATCGGTTGTATGGAGGGAATCGCTGTTGACTGGTGTCGTGAAAACGTGAATTCTCATCTATGGATTACAACCAAACTCCATTCAGAAAACAACACTTTTTAGGATGTTGTAAATCATTAAAGGTCCCATATTGTAAAAAGTGAGATTTTCATGTCTTTTATATTATAAAGCAGGTTTAAGTGCTATGTAAATACTGTGAAAGTATCAAAACACTCAATCCATGGAGAAATGCACACAGCCCGTATTCAGAAACTGTGCGTTTGAAACAAGCCGTTAGGATTTTCTGTCCATTTGTGATGTCACAAATCTACAATATTTAGACCATTTCACAGTTTTAAACGTAAACATGTGTCCCAGTTTATTTCCTGTTGCAGTGTATGTGAATGATATCAGCTGACAGGATGTAAAAATGGACCCAAGCTGTTTCCTAGCAACGCAATTCCGTTGCCATTCCATTGAAATTCGCTAAAACGGAGCGTTTCAGACAGAGCGTGAATACAGGTATATTCAGACGGACAGTATGAGGAAAATAATGTGTTTTTTGAACATTAAAGCATGTAAACATGTTTCTAGTAGAAACACAAAATACAAGCATGAACCTGAAAATGAGCAGGATATGTTCCCCTTAAACGTTAGACGCCTTATTTCTTCAGGTGAATCAGCCACACACACACCGCTGAGTAGATTACACCACCAGAACACAGCGAGTGGGCGGGAACAGCAGCACGAACCGGTGCTAAAAGTTTACACTATGATCCAAATGAATGAGTGTTGTCGGGTTAAATGTGAGCCGAACTGAGCACAGGGACCTGAAGAATTGTAAAAAACATGTAAATCGGGCTGGCCAGAGAAGCACTTTGACCTAGAACTAAATAAAGATATAAAACGCGGATTTATGAATGGAGTCTGGTTCATCAGATTGCAAGCATGGTGGAACTATTTAACACTGAAGGTTAAAATGGAAGCTAGCTCGGTGAACCGGGTAAACAGATGTAACGGAAACCAAACGAACAAACGCTTGGGGGATTTTTTTTCTTTTACAACCGAGAATCAGCCCCCGACCCTCCGCCAGCTCATCCCGAAACCACCGGTCTGTTATGAGGGCTCGTCGGGATAGCCTGTTAGCTCATGTGCTAGCTCCGGGGAGGGAGGCGAAGCTCCGGGGAGTCCCCCCCCCCGGCGGGCGGGCTCCTCCGCGGGAGTTCCCTCCATGTTGGAGCCGCGGGTGAAGTTGTTTTTCTGGGTCCAAAATGTCGGAACTCGACGTCCGCTCCCCGCTGAATGTTTCCAGCATCGTCACGTCGCTCCGGTCCCGCATCCTCCGCCGGTTCCCCCCCGTGTTAAATAAATAAATAAATAAATTAATTAAAGTGTTGTTAGTTACACACCTCCGCTGGGTTCCTGTTCCTCAGCTCCAGGCTCACCCGCTTCTTCATCTCCATGTCGGAAGCCCGAACAGAGAAAAACTAACAAAGGGGAAACAGAAAAAATAAAAAACGCGGCTCTGTGCGGCGCCTTCCTTCAGAGAAGACCAGCGATAAACTAAACCTCCATGTTCGATCGCGCCCGACCCTCCACAGCGAAACCACGCCCCCTTCATCATGAATATTCATATAGTTTCAGATGCTGGACTCCCATTGGTCCGATCACGATCCACTCGCTGAGCCCCTCCCATAGCAGCTCATTATGCAAAACTCTTCGCTGGGATTGGTTGGAGCGGTAAAGGCGTTACTTCATTATGACCAATGAGAAGGCGAACATGAAACATTTAAACTTTACATACACCCACTCTTTGTCCCCATTGGCGCCATATTTTACTGATACCTCCAAGTTTGCTCCTTTTTTCATTCATAAACAACAACAAGAACTGTATATTAATGGGGTTTCTATATCTGATAGAAAGTGTACCAACGCTTTTATTAGAAATCATCTTTAACATATTACTACTCCCATATGTAAATATAGGTGGATATATTTACATAGAAAACAATGGAACACTATATTTCTGTTACCTCATAAATATATAATTCCAAATAGAATCAAGGAGTTTCTATATAAGATTGTACACAGGTACTACACTGGTAAAGATTATATTATATCTTAATAATAAAACTATTGAACACATGTTTGTAGATTGTTTTTATTCTTTTTGGTTTAATTTACAGAAGATTTTGATAAAGATATAGTAACAAAGATTGAGATATTACTCACTGTCAACAATCCCATTTTTTTTCTTTCTTTTATAGATTATTTTTTTTGTCTCTCTAGTTGTTCTTTGTAGATAAATAATATACACGTTGAAGAGCCACAGTGCCTTTGATCAAAGCACTGACACAAGAAGCAAAACAAAGAAGAAGAAGATGATTTTTTTTTTTTTTTATCAGAAACGTTTTATTTTGAATAAACAGCAGATGTTATAGTTATAGACCCTTTCAGTATAAAAGCCTTTAAAATATAAAATGTGACAAAAAACAAAACAAAAACTGATGACAGAATAAATAATGTGACAGAGTAAAAAGGAAGTGATGAATGAATCTTTGGTAGATATAAAAATAAATAACCAATAAAGGACTGAACCAAACAGGAAGTCATCAGCTGACAGGTTGGCAGGTAGTTTGTTTTTTCTTACGTTTTCCAGTTGTTAAAGTATCAGTTCACCCAAACTACAAATACATGTTTTAATGCTACATGTGTAAAAACATAGTCTGACATCGCCAGACGTCAACGCTAAAGAAACGGCTGGCTCCACACATCATCATTCTGCTATCTTTAAACCAGTCACAATCATCTTTGGCGGCGCTAAACACGGGAGACAGATACAGACATAGACATACAGTATATACATAGATGCCGCATTGGACGCTTCGGCCTGTTGCGGCAATACGTCAAGGTGAGCGCCATATTTGACCTGGCAAGACTGATCTCCTCGTAGATCACAAACCCTTTAATATAATAACGACTCGTTGTAATCGGTTGAGAAATGTAGACGTTATAGTGCTTTTTATCAAGAAAAAAGGCAGCTCCCCCGTTCACTTGTATAGGGTTACAGGCCAGTCTGACCAGGTCCAATTTGTAGCCCACGTTGATGTACGATCCAGAGGTCAATGCGGCGTCTATGTATATATATGTCTATGTCTATGTTTATATATATTTCCATGTCTATGTGTATATATATGTCTATGTATATATACTGTATGACTATGGTTCTCAGGCCCGGGCTTCACCCGTCAGGCTGCCCAACTCTCTGATTGGTGGAGCTGGTTTCTCCTCTTAATCTCATTTGGCAAAAACAATAACTTGACTTGAACAACAATTTAAGAAAATGCAGTGAGGACCTTTTATAAAAATACAACATCATCAGATAGATCATGTGATAACTTTTGTTGAAATATAATTTATATTATATTTACATTCACAATTTTCACAAGAAGCCGAACTTTAAACTGCAGGAGCTGGGGGGGGGGGGGGTGTTAATAATATCATGTTTTAATAAATGAATAATTAAGACCCTTAAAAAACAGGAAACTGTGAACTGACCATTTAATGCGCGACACTGGATGCTGGTATCCATGGAAACTCGTTTGACTGACAGGAGGGATGTGATGCTGTGGTTGTCTGATTGTCTGAAGCTTTTCTGAACCGACCAATGAGCTGCAGCGTGTGGGTGGAGCTTATGACTCCTGACAGGTAGGGGGCGTCAGGTACGTCGTCCGTCACAGACGGTTCAGGTAATGTCTTCTGAACAGCTTCGTCTCTGAGCTGTGGACGAATCCTGTGCTGTGATTGGCTGCCCTGTGTGCTAAACCCCGCCCACCTGCAGCCTACAGATTACACACACACACCTGCTGCAGTGTGTCAGAGTGTGTGTTCTCGCGGCGGCAGAGTGTGCAGCACCTGGTCGAGCAGCTGCAGCGCTCGGTGCAGGTGGACCTCCAGCCAGCAGGGGGTGTCCTTGATGCTCTGACGCGGGTAGTCGCACCCCCAACCTTTAACGAAGCTCAGACGCACGATGCACAACCGGCGCAGGTCGTCCACGCCCAGACCTGCTGTCGAACACACACCTAGAGGGAGACAGGAAGTCACACCTTCACTCAGCTGCCTTTCACACAACGGCAACAACAACTACAACAGCCGCAACAACAACAACAACCACACCCACAGCAACAACCACAGCAGTAACAGTAACAACAACAACAACAACCACAGCAACAACAACAACAACTACTACAACCACCACCACCACCACCACAATAGCAACAACAACAACAACAACTACTACAACCACAACCACAGCAGCAGCAGCAGCAACAACAACAACAACAACAACAACAACAACAACAACAACAACAACAACAACAACAACAACACCCACAGCAGCAGCAACAACAACAACTACTACAACAACCACCACAGCAACAACTACAACAACCACAACCACAGCAGCAACAACAACAACAACCACCACCACCACCAAAGCAACAACAACAACAACCACAGCAGCAACTACTACAACAACAATCACAACAACAACAAGAACAACAACAATCACAACCACAACCACAGCAACAACAATCACACCCACA
Source organism: Sebastolobus alascanus (assembly GCA_916701645.2). NCBI lineage: Eukaryota > Metazoa > Chordata > Actinopteri > Perciformes > Sebastidae > Sebastolobus > Sebastolobus alascanus. The sequence goes on from CAKAOJ020000008.1 coordinate 5,336,582, forward strand.
GAAACTACAACAACAACAACCACAACCACAGCAACAACAACCACACCCACAGCAACAACAGCAACTACTACAACAACAATCACAACCTCAACAACAACAATCACGACCACAACCACAGCAACAACAATCACAACCACAGCAACAAAAATCACAACAACAATCACAACCACAGCAGCAACAACAATCACAAACACCACTACAGCAACAACAACCACAACAACCATCAGAAACACCACCACCACAATAACAACAACTACATCAACCACATCAACCACAGCAACAACTACAAAGCAACAACCACAACCACAGCAAAAACAATCACAACCACAGCAACAACAACACCCACAGAAACTACAACAACAACCACACCCACAGCAACAACAGCAACTACTACAACAACAATCACAACCACAGTAACAACATCAATATGTAAATAATGTATACTTTATTCTCTTTTTAATGTAAAGTGTCTCCGGTGTGTCCAGCAGGCGGCGCTGTGGTCTCTGAGCTGCTGCAGTCTCCATACTGACACACAGCAGAGAGACAGACATCCTCCATACTGACACACAGCAGAGAGACAGACAGCCTCCCTACTGACACACAGCAGAGAGACAGACAGGTGATACTCACTGACTGCTGGGGCAATCCCCCCCACGCTGTTCGGCCCGGGAATCGCACCGACAACTGCTGCTGCCTGAGTCACCACTGCTGCCTGAGCTGCTGCCGCCTGCTGCTGCATCTGTCTGTGACACTGCCTCAGGTCAAACACCTGGAGAGAGAGAGAGTGAGGTGAGCGACAGACAGGTTAGAGACAGACAGGTGAGACACAGACAGACAGGTTGGGGCGGCTGTAGCTCAGTAGAGCGGTCGTCCTTTAACCACCAGGTAAATAAAGTTTGGGCAAATAAATAAATAAGGGAAACTCATGCAGAAATAAATACATAAATGAATACACATATTTATTGGTAGGAAAGAATAAGACAGACAGTGTTGTAATGTGGTTCTGTGAGGTTCTGTGTGGTTCTGTGAGGTTCTGGTATTGTCCGTCGTCCACAGAGAAGAACAGCAGAAAGTCGTCTGCATATGGACACACTCACCTTGATGTAAGCTCCGGGGTAGATCTTATGGACTCCGTCTCCCGGCGCTCGGCCCGCCTCGCGGTCCAGGTACAAACTCTGGACGAACACCGAGTGGTCGCTAAGGCAACGCATCCAGATGTCCCCTTCCCCCCGACACTCCAGCTGGACTCCCCGACCGATGTGGAGTCTGCAGGAAAACAACCACAGAAGAAGAAGTGGCTGTTTCAGACTGCTGACATCACACCTCCTGCTGCTACCACCGGTACTGTAACTGGTCAGACGGGTCAGACGGGTCACCTGGCTCGGTGGCTGGCAGCGGTGCGGTGGACGTTACTCAGCTGTCCCAAACAGAAACGGTCTCCTCCTGAAGGATCCACATAACCGTCCACCGTCACCAGAGGACAGCTGGACTGGACCTTAAACATCTCCCCGACCTGAACGTCCAACTCAAAGTACGAGATAGAGCACCAGAACTCCGGACCTGAGAGACAAAGCGAGACAGGGGGGACAAAGAGAGAGGGGTAAAAAGAGAGGACGGTTCTGGGAAGTGAGGACATTTTTGGAAAATGAGGACATTTCTGTGAAGTCAGTATATTTTATGAAAATGAGGACATTTTATGAAAGTGAGGACATTTTTTATAAACGAGGAAATTTCTGAAAGTGAGGACATTTTATGAAAGTGAGGACATTTTTGGAAAATGAGGACATTTCTGGAAAGTGAGGACATTTTTGGAATATGAGGACATTTCTGGGAAGTGAGGACATTTTTTATAAGTCAGGATATTTTTGGAAAATGAGGACATTTTATGAAAGTGAGGATATTTTTATAAGTAAGGACATTTTATGAAAGTGAGGACATTTTTTATAACAGGATATTTTATGAAAGTGAGGACATTTTTGGGAGGTGATAATATTTTTGGAAGATGAGGACATTAGAGTTGGTACCTGGGTGGTTGGAAACTGGTTGTGGATACGGAGCAGTACTGTGATGCTGTGACCCTGCAGGAACAAACACGTAGACTCAGTACGATGTACTACTGCACATTACTACAGTAAAGTACTACTATTGCAGTACGTTAGTTGGATATTTCACATGATGTCATACAGAAGTGTGTGTTGGGGGCGTGGTGATGATTATGATGTAACGGAGGCTGCTGGTGGCTCCGCCCACTCTGTCCTGCAGGGCTGTAGGGGGCGGGGCTATTACCTGGCCAGGTGGCTGCAGAGACACACGGGACACAGGTCAGTCTCCTATCACTACTGTTACTGTGGTACTACTACTACTACTACTACTACTACTAAACAGGTCAGTATCTGTCTCACATCACTACTGTTACTGTGGTACTACTACTACTACTACTACTACTACTACTACTATTACTACTACTACTACTACTACTACTACTACTACTACTTCTGGTGCAAACGCTACTATTCCTGCTACTACCACTGCTGCTAATGCCACTACTACCATTACTACTACTACTTCTGGTGCAAACGCTACTATTCCTGTTACTACTACTGCTGCTAATGCTATTCCTTTACTACTATTCTACTACTACTATTGCAACTACTCCCTATAGTACCATTAGAAGTACTGGTACTCTTGATGCTGACCCCACCAGCTGTACTTCAGTTTATCTCAAGCGTACTTCAGTAAAGTACAGGTGTGTGCAGGTACAGTACCAGTTTTGGGGGGGCTGCTGTAGTCGGGCTGGTGTGGGGAGGTAGGGGTGTGAGGGTGAGGAGGCTGGGGGGTGTGAGGGGGGTTCGGGTGAGGTGGGGAGGCGTGGCCCCCGTGGTTCTGAGGCGGGGCGATCTGAAGGAGGCCGGGGCCCTCGCTGCTGACACCCCCGACACCCCCACCGTTCCTCCCGCAGCCACCAGCTGACAGAGCTGCAGCCGTCATGGAGCTGCTGCCTGCAGGACAGAAAGCAGTCATGATGAGGTCACGGTGTTAGCTGGAGGCTAACTAAAGGAAAGACTGGAGGCTAACACTAGCAGTGGGCTAAAGTTACATATCTCAAATGTCATCTTGCTGTGTTGTTGGGTGCCAGAATCCAGATATCACATACATTTGAGATGACAAACTGTGATTCGAGGCTCTAGCGAGCTACAATATCGGAGAAACGTTTCAGAGATGGAGAGTAAATGTTGCTAATATTGGGCGCCCCGATAACTCAGTTGGTAGAGCGGGCGCCCATATAACAAGGCTGAGTCCTGACCGCGGCGGCCCGGGTTCGAATCCGACCTGCGGCCATTTCCGCATGTCACCCCCTCTCTCTCTCCCCCTTTCTAGACTATCCACTATCCTATCACCGCCAAGATCCGTGTACTTTTCCAGACGGAAGTCGAGCCATTTTGGCTTCATGCGCCAATGAGCAACTCTCATAGGAATGACCGGGGCCCCGCCTCCAACGCTGTATCCAGTTCTTTTAATACATCCATGTCCTGAAGTAGTCTGCAGCGGCGTAGGGGTCGGCTAATCTGGTCCCATTGGTTCATGTTAACTTTCTCAACTACCACTCGTGATCCTGGAGAGTGAGTGACAGTACATATTGAGAGAAACTAGTATTTTCTTCAGCCATTGTTAAAAAAACAAGCCAACAATACTTGCTAGCCAGCGTCAACTAACGTGTTCAGAGAATTATTTTGCCTCCACTTAACGCTCCGCCCACTAAATACCTCATCATGGTACAGAGAAGGAGGCTATATATGAAATAAAATAGATTTGATTGACAACCTGACCTGGAGGAGAGAGGGGCATGCTGGGATACATGCTGACAGGGTGGGGCTGGCTGTAGGGGTCACTGTGTGGGGGCAGGTCGATCTGCAGACAGTCCTGCATGAACTCCTCCTTTATCAGAGACTGAGGACCTGAAGGAAGACAGGGGGCGGAGTCAACATGGTGACCAATCAACAGTAGAGGGCGTCCTGTACTCATGAATATTAATGAGCATGGTGTTTACCTGCGGCGGGGGACGCCACCCTCTCGTAGTGGTAGGGGTTCACACACACGCTGTCGTACTTCAGGTCGAACGCAAACTGACAGAACTTGACGTGTTTCAGCTCGTTCTTATGGAGGTCAGGCCAACGCCACAGACGGGCGTAGATCACATGAGGGAAACCTTTTCTACCCGCCACCTGGTGAGGGACAAACAGGTGAGAGACAGACAGACAGACAGACAGACAGGAAACATCCTTCATGGACATTTAAATAAATTCAGTGAGAACAAACTGAGTCACGGTGAGCAGAGGTTACCATGGAAACAGTGTATGTATGTGTGTATGTGTGTGTGTGTGTGTGTGTGTGTGTGTGTGTGTGTGTGTGTGTACCAGGTGATGCAGAGTTAACCCGTCTCGCCAAACCACGACCATGACATCATGTCTGACCTCACATGTGTCTGTCTCTCTGTGTGTGAGACAGCCAGACCTCAACACACTGCAAGAAAATCATCTTTCTGTTTATTTTGAATGTGTTCTTTTTCTGTGTGAGTTGTTTCAGCTGAACAGAAAGTGATTGATCCAGACACACGTTAAAGGTTCTGATTGATTAGTGATCGGAGAATAATCAGTGAGGTGATAACCAGACAGATTTAACACATATAGAAACAATTCAAATAAAATCAGGGGAAAATGAAGTTGATTAGTAAACAGGTGAAATAGAGTCACCTCATTGGGTAATAACATGTACAGGTGTTTTCAGCCTATCAGAGCAGAGTGTGTTCTGTGTGCACAGGTGAAGGGCAGGGATAAGAGTTTGCAGACAAAACACACACACACACACACACACACACACACACACACACTCTGAAACACACTGTAAAAAAACATCCGTCCTAACGAGTCACTCCGCTTCAACACTCCTCTTATCATCAGAAACAAAACAAATCAGTCAGGAGACAAAACTTTCTGTTCTTCGATAAAGAGCTACAAGAAAAAGCTGAAGGACAACTACGACTCCCAGGGTGCATTTCACTAAGAAACATCCAATCACAGAGCTTCACTCACTAACATTGTAAAAACCTGATAAAATATATTGAGCAGTTTAAATCTGCTCACTGTGTGATTCTTGATCAGTTTGAGGTGCTTCTTATCCATGGCAACAGCAGCTGAGGCTCATGGGTATTGTAGTATAGCGACAGAATAAACCTGATTTGTTAGAAACAAACATGGACTGTATATAAAAAGTGGACATAGTCACCGTTACGTCACCCATTGGTTTGTGGACTGCCATTTTGAAGCCTCGTGTTCAACATTTTGCCAGTCGCCATCTTGGTTGCTGGCCGTCGCCATCTTGGTTTCTGGCCGTCGTCATCTTTGTTTTTGGCCGTCTCCATCTTGGTTTTTGGCCATCGTCAACTTGTTTTTGGCCGTCGCCATATTGTTTTATTGCCATCACCATCTTGTTTTTTGGTCGTCACCATCTTGGTTTTAGGTCGTCGCCATCTTGGTTTTTGGCCGTTGCCATCTTGGTTTTAGGCCATCACCATCATGTTTTTTGTCCGTTGCCATCTTGGTTTGATTAATTGATTGATTGATGGACTCATTGATTGATGGACTAATTGAATAATGGACTAATTGATTAATGGACTAATTGATTAATGGACTAATGGTTTCAGCTGTACTTGTATAAACTGTTGGGGAGTTATAACATCAGATTTCATAAACTCTTCATATGTTTTGTGAAAAGTATTAATCTGTAAAGTAACTAAAGCCGTCAGATAAATGTAGTGGAGTAGAAATTGTAATGACAAGAGTAAAGTAAAGTACCTCAAATGTGTAAGTGCCGTACGTGAGTAAATGTACTTAGTTACATTCCACCACTGGTGTTTACTAGCTGATTTAGTAAATCACTGGTCTGAAACCAGTTAGTAGTTACTGAGAACTTTTTACAGTGTAGAAACTCTGTGGTGAGATCCAAGAACAAACTCTAGACGTGTACACATTCCCGTCTGTCTACACACACACACACACACACGCACACACACAGACACGCACACGCACACACACACACACACACACACACACACACACACACACACAGTCTGGCTTAAGTTAACCCGGCCCCTTTCCTGTGTTTCAGACAAAACAAGCCAGCCTGCCCTTCCTCCTCCTCCTCCTCCTCCTCCTCCTCCTCCTCTCTCTGCTCTCTGACACTCTCATATCAGTTCTCTGTTTGGGTGTCTGAAGGTTCTTCAGAAGGTTCCTTTGATCCATTAACAGACTCAACTGGTTCTTGATGAGGATCCAAAGGTTCTCCAGGGGGCTGCAGGAGGTCTGGAGGAGGTTTCAGGGTTCTACAGTTGTTTACAGGGTTCTTAAAGAGACCATCTGCACTCTGAAAAGGAGCTGCAGGTCCTGGGTCAGAGTCTGGGTGTCAAAGGCTTCTTCTAGAGGAACTTAAAGAACCGCTGTAAACATGATGTTTTCATAGAACTGGACTATTGACTGGTCTGTTAAACCTACAACACCAAGCACAGGGCACGATCATGATTTTGTCTTCCCACAATTAAATGAACATGATTGACAAGGATATTGATGTTAAAAATGTTCCACTCATAGAAAACTCTGGTGAACATCAAATCAAGGGCTTCATAAGCGCTTCGTCGTGTGAAAAGCAGAAATCAAACCTTAAGCTTTGGTTTGATGGGACGTAGCTCGTCTCCTACCTGCAGCCGTCCGTCCAGCGTCCTCTGGATGGTGACACACTTGCTGGGATGGACGCCGTTGGTGGTGACGGCGGTGATGAGCGAGTCCAGCTCGTCCTTCTTCTCCTTCAACTTCTTCACCAGACTCTCGATGGCCCGCTTGGCGAAGCCCTCGTTCTCGGCTCCCTGGCGGTGGCACATCAGGCTGTGGACTATGCTGAGGCAGGCGTCGGCGCTGCTGGGGGCGGGGCCGAGCACCGACATGGTCACCTGACAGGAAATGTATCTGCGTTAATTTAAATAATCCAGTAATTGTTTACATCATGTTTGAAGCAAAAATGACAAAAAAAAATCACTTCTTCCAACTTCACAAAAGTCGATATTTGCTGATTTTCTTCTTCTATGGTAATAAACGGAATGTCTTTTGGTTTTTGGACGGCTGGTCGGACAAAACAAGACATCTGAAGACGTCACCTTGAGGCCGAGTGACATACTCAAACATTTAATAGACCAAATGTTTAATTTAGTCATCAAGAAAAGAATCGATTGATTAATCAATAATGACAATAATGGTTAGTTAGACAAAGTGGTCACCGTGACGTCACCCACTGGTTTGTGGACTGTCGCATTGAAGCATCGAGTTCGGCATTGGTTTGGTCGCCATCTGGTTTTTAGCCGTCACCATCTTGGTTTCTGGCCGTCGCCATCTTGGTTTTTGGCCGTCGCCATCTTGGTTTTTGGCCGTCGCCATCTTTGTTTTTGGCAGTCGCCATCTTTGTTTTTGGCAGTCGCCATCTTGAATGCTGGCCGTCGCCATCTTGGTTGCCATCGTCATCTTTGTTTTTGGCTGTCGCCATCTTGGTTTTTGGCAGTGGCCATCTTGTTTTTTTTTTATTTGTCGCCATCTTGGTTTTTGTCCGTCGCCATCTTGGTTTTTGTCCGTCGCCATCTTGGTTTTTGGCCATCGTCATCTTGGTTCTTGGCTGTCGCCATCTTGGTGTTTGGCCGTCGCCATCTTGGTTTTTGGCCATCGCTATAGATGATAAAACCTGCTCCAGCTTCACTATAATCTTTGTAAAATGGCCTGAGTTCCTCAACAGTCGGGAGACGGGGCGTCACACTGGCCGCACCTCATTTGCATAAAGTTGAGGTCCAGTCTACTTTATGCAAATCAGGGGCGTCTGGGGCGGCTCACCGCTTCTGGAAACTCTCTAGAAACTTTTAAACTAACCGTTGTCGATCTAAAATAAAGACAGATTCATCAACTACATGGATTATTTCTCATAAAATATTTTCAGAAACACATTTCGGTGAACTATTTTCGTGAAATCAGAGAAGAAAGTTTCCAAACGAGCCGCCATGTTGGTTCCGGTTTGAAAGCTGGGAGCAGCAGCCCACGAGGGAAAGCGTTCGTCCAATCAGGAGCCTTGTCTCTAGTGGCAGCCCGTCAAGCGTCCAATGCCTGGAAGCGAGGCGATCCCTCGCCATGAAAAACGCCACTGTGGACATGTACCCTAAGTTCTGTTACCTGGAGAGATGTTCCCTGAGCCACAGCAATCACTACTATAACTAAGTACATAAATACTGCTTCAGTACCAGTGACACCATTAACTACAGTAATAGTACAGTAATACAGTTATACAGTACAATAATACAGTAATATAGTGCAGTAATAGTACAGCAGTACAGAAGAACACATGAGGAGGTTTTTGCTGCATCTCTTCTGTAAAAATGCCCAAAAACAGGAAGAAATCTTGATGATCTTATTGATCTGATCAGATTCTACTGATCAGTGATCAATATAAACAAATTAACTGAGCTCTCCGTCTGCATCAGGCCTGTTGTCATTTTCACCCTGTTGCATCATCATCACTGTCTAACCTCCACATGATCTCACTGATCCTCTCATTACAGATTCATCTATTGATTTGATCAGATACATTCAATTATATTCAATAAAATGACGTCAGATATCCATATGTGGTTGTCAGTGATGTCATCAATCTGCTTAGTTAGTCTGGCCATCAGTCATTCATTTTCTGATTGATTGACTAATTGATTAATGATGTAATGATCACTGCAGCTCATGATCAGTGAAGACACTGTTTGAGTGGCAGACAGACAGACAGACAGAGAGAGAGACAGGCAGACAGACAGACAGACAGAGAGACAGGCAGACAGACAGGCAGACAGGCAGACAGACAGTCAGTCGCATCAACAGTTGTCAGATAGAAAGTATCCGGACAGAGTGAACCCTCAGCGGGCTCTGTCAGCTCCACTCACCGGGACTCGGCTCTCTCCGCTCGGCTGTGATCCGCTGGCTGCGTCTGTGAGACCGGCTGTCTGTGTGTCGGTCTGTCGGTCCGTGTGTCCTCCGTCTGGTCCAGACTGGAGTCTGTCTGCTCACTCATGAGAGTCAGCACGGATAGGGGGGGGGGGGGGGCTGTGTCATGCTAACCAGACAGCCAGACATAACAGGAAGTCAGGCGACTCCATAAAAATAAGAGCAGCTTCATCCAGCTGCATGTCAGACTAAGCAGAAGAAGAATCAGTGTTATTATGTTATTAGTCGGTTAAACACATTTTCTGACACACTGAACTCCAGTGGTGGAATGTAACTAAGTACATTTACTCAAGTCCTGCACTACAGTACAATGTTAAGGTACTTGTAGGCTAGTATTTCCATTTTCTGCTACTTCTACTACTCCTTTTGGAGGAATACATTGTATCTTTTACTCCACTACATTTATCTGACAGCTTTAGTTACTTTACATATTCACATTATTAAAACAAAATATAATAAATGATGATGTATTATTATAGGTTAAACTAAAAAAAATAATAAAACAATATATATATATATTTTTGTATTTATTTTTTGTTTTTTACATATTTACATTTACATATCTTACTACTTAATTTTTTTTTTTAATCATTCCCTGTGTAGATATGTTATTATACGTTATTTTGTCTAAGCAATGGGGGGGTGGGAGAAAGTGAAAATGCTCTGTGTTAAATATCTGTGAATAATGTTCTTTTCTTAAATTAAATATTATCATTATAGATTAAAATACCAGCAGATGAACAAATAAATGTCCCCAAATATTAATAAAATATCGAAAAAATAGTAAAATATCCTAAAAAAAATGTGTGAAAAATCCAAAAAACATGAGTAATATATCCTTAAAATATTAGTAAAATATACGAAAACATGAGTAATATATCCTTAAAATATTAGTAAAATATACGAAAAACATCAGTACAATATCCTTAAAATATTAGTAAAATATCTAAAAAATATAAGTTGTATATCAGAAAAAGAATCAATTATCAGACAAAAATTAGTAAAATATGCGAAAAAAAAGTAAAATATCCGAAAAAAGTAAAATATTTTAAAAGAATTAGTAAAATATTAAAAAATAGTAAAATATCCTAAAAAATATTAGCAAAGTGTACGAAAAACATAAGTAATATATCCTAAAAAAATTGTAAAATATCTAAAAAATATTAGTAAGATATCAGCTATATATATGAGTTATATATCAGAAAAAAATGAATAAATTATCAGACAAAAATTTGTAAAATATTCATTATTCTGCAGAATGAGTACTGTAAAACTTGGGTAATTGTTTTGTTAAGAAACTGCTGTTTTTAAAACAACCAACAAATCAATAAACTTTAAACTTCCGGTCAAGTTGAGCTTTTATTTTGAATGTTTGTAGCCTTCTTTCACTAAGTTTGTTTGTGGGCGGGGCTTCTGTTGGTGGGAGAGAGACGGCCAATCGCTGCTCTCCTCTGTGTGTTGTTACCCTGTGTTACCGGGTGATTGGCAGGTCCACTGGCAGACAGACTGCGGCGCCATCTTGTGGTGAAGAGAGCGACCTGCTGGTACTTATAAACCAATCAATAATTAATAAATAATACTAAATAAACGCATAGAAAATATAAAGACATCGTGTAATAATAATAATAATAATAATAATAATATATTTTTCATGAATAAAATCATTTATCAAATTATTAATACTGCATTTAAACTGTACATTCAAGAAATATTCTTATTAATTTCTTATTTAAACCATTCTGGCATTTATATTTAACACACTTAATAAATCCCACTTCTCAGCATTTTGTATTTACTTTTTTTTAATTTTTTGCTATATTTTCATCTTAATGCAAATATTTGTACATAATTCATATTGTTTATATTTTCATTTTCTTATTTTTAGTTTCAGTACTTATATTTCTTTACATATATTGTGTTTATTTTGTCGCATTATGTACATAATTTCCTGTAGTATAATCCTGTAATATTCTTGCAAATGTTGAATTTTGCACATCTACATTAGAACATTTACTACCTCAATTATTATTTTATTAAAAAAAAAAAAAACATTGTTACTTGCACACTTTTCCAACTACTTACTAGTTAAAATAAGATTGTCCAAATGTCCAGATGTGTTTATATCTGGAGCCAAATGAGGTAACACAATTGATCAAAGTACTGTAATATTTATAAAATTGCAGTATCATAAAATACAATTCCAGTGTTTACACTTAAATAAAAATGATAAACCAACCAGGACTGACATGTTGCCAGTTAGGAGAAAAAGCTGCATTAAGATTCTAGAGAAGCTAAAACTAAAGGTGACCGTAAGCCTGCCTGTCATCTAACAGGGAATTTAAAAACATTTTCTTTTTAGTCTTTTATACTTCACTGCACAAACCGGATAAACAGCTACAGGTGATCGACCGATGAGTTATACCCTGAATTTACCGGATATGTTGCTAAGCTACCTAGCTTCATTAGCGCTTAAACTTCAGAGTTAATTAACGCGACACCTGAAGAATTTCTAAAGTTTATTTGGGGAAACTTAATGACGCAGACTTGACAAGTAACTAGTCGGGAAGACTGCAAACGGTCACAAGCCAATTAGCATTACAGCAATTTAGCAGATTAGCATTACAGCTAGTTAACTTAGCTGATTAGCATTAAAGCTAGTTAGCCGATTAGCATTACAGCTAGTTAACTTAGCTGATTAGCATTACAGCTAGTTAGCCGATTAGCATTACAGCTAGTTAACTTAGCCGATTAGCATTACAGCTAGTTAATTTAGCAGATTAGCATTACAGCCAGTTAGCTGATTAGCATTACAGCCAGTTAGTTTAGCTGATTAGCATTACAGCCAGTTAGCTGATTAGCATTACAGCCAGTTAGTTTAGCTGATTAGCATTACAGCCTGTTAGTTTAGCAGATTAGCATTACAGCCAGTTAGCAGATTAGCATTACAGCCAGTTAGCAGATTAGCATTACAGCCAGTTAGCAGATTAGCATAGCGGCCAGTCGACCTCACCTGAGCCTGCAGTAATTAACAGGTGTGTCTGCTTCGTAGTAAGTTAAGTTAAAGGTTAAAGGTCAACTCTGTCCCTCACATTTGTAGCTACAGCTTTCCTTCATCAACAGTTTCAACTTAAAGTAAAAAAAATGTCGCTACCTTCCCAGAGACAGATAAAGTATTTATGCTAATGTTAGCTCGAAACACTCAAAACGTGCTGCTTCTGTACGGACAGAGAATGGCGGCGAATCTGTCTGTGGCGAATCAGCCTTTAGAAACTGGTGAAACTTAATGTTTCATAGTTAATCTGCGAAATTAAAACACTTATTAGACAAAAGACCCGTGAATCGTTGTGGTCTCCTCTCAAATTCGGCCTGTTATTTGAAGCTCGCTGCTTACTGCTGATTGTGTTTGTGTGCCGAATTGAAAATGAGTGTCTGATCTCTTCGTAATTAACGGGGCGTTTGTTTGTTAATTAGCTCGCAGGTGAACAAGATTCGGCTCAGCTGTGTTTTTTCCAATCATCAACGTTTAGTGACTTTCAGAAGGATTTATCAGGGAAACAGGAAGCTGATGGATTCATCAAAACCAGCCAGGTTTTACCTGAGAAGCACCTCAACAGTTTCTCTCCATGAGCGGTGAGACACACATCTCATCACATCTGTGTAGTCATTTATACAAATCCATTTGATTATTTCATTTTCCATCCTTTAATGTCTCTTAGATCTGTGAGAAGTATTTTTTCTTTGCCATGATCACAAAAACTCATTATAATATCATTCAGTTCATCCAAAGACATACAGATATTATTACATTTTAACCTGTAAATCTGTGTGTCATGTTGAAGCTTCTCTCAGGTGGTGGCGGACCAGCTGACTCGGTCCAGGATGAGGACCTTTGACCCTGTCCTGCTGCATCAGAGGAGGAGGCGTGGCGCCCCGAAGGTGGTCCTGCTGTTGAGGAGAGGGAGGTCATCGCTGCTCCACCTGCAGGTGAGTCACAGAGCTGTAGACCAATGAGAACGACAGGTCACTTCTGTCTCGTGGTGATGTCAGAGTGGATTTCACCAGGTGTGTGCTGTGACAGGAAATAGTGTGACAGGTTGTAAGTAGCCCAACCTGAACCCTCCTAAACGTACCTGGTTGACCCTCCGAAAAGTACCTGGTCGACCCTCCTAAACGTACCTGGTTGACCCTCCTAAACGTACCTGGTTGACCCTCCTAAAAGTACCTGGTCGACCCTCCTAAACGTACCTGATTGACCCTCTGATCTCCGTCCCGGTACAGACCTGTGACTCGTCTGTGGGGGTAAGGCAGCGTATGAGGAGGAGGAGCGTCTGGACTCGACTCGGCTGGCAGCGGGGGACTCGCCGAATCCAGGCCTCCAGACCTCGAGGCTTCTGGAGCTTCATGAACAAGTACAGACGGAGAACCAGCTCCACCCCCACCTACAGGGGTGAGTACCTGGTGGTGGTCTCTCTGTCCGGCTCCAACCGGCGCTGCGACCACGAACCTGACCTGTACTTGTAGCTAGACCTGTACCTGTGACTAGACCTGTACCTGTAGCTCGACCTGTATCTTTGTGTGCTTCCTGTGCAGGACGAGGTGACCTTCACAGTCGACTCGGTCAGCGTCTCCTGAGGACGAGAAACATCCAGAAACTGACTACAGGTCCGTTTATCAACGCAAACTCACACTGAGCAGTGAACACAGTCACCTCTCAGACCTGCACCTGTAGTTCCAGGTTCAGATGAAGTATAACGCTGCGTTCGCACCAAGAGTGAAGCAATAAATAAATAAATGACTCGATAAATAAATAAATGGCTCGATAAATAAATAAATGTCATTAAATGTAGCAAAAATAATCTTAAAAATAAATGTAGCCATTAATTAATTAATTGATTAATTGAGTCAGCTAACCGACTGGTGCTACTGAGAACGTTTCTTATAACAGTCTAACACTGAGGTCACTTGTTTCTCCTGCAGGACAAACACACCTGCAGAGGGGCGGGGCCACCGCCTCCAGGAGGAAAGACCACGTACCAACCAAGAAGCAGCTGGACGCACAGCTGGACGAGTACATGTCCATGTCCAAGAGCAAACTGGACAAAGAGCTGGACGACTACATGTCAGCGTCCAAGAGCCACCTGGACGCTCAGTTGGACGAGTACATGGCGATGGCCGGCCAGACGCACTGGGACTCATGGGGAGGCGGGGGGGACTGATGGGGGGGGTCCAGCTGTCAGCTCATTTTCTACCAGTCTGATTAAGTGACTTTATTTGATGAAGCAGCCTGATGAATGTTGATGAATGTTTAGTTTGATGATCGATGGATGTGATCGGTGTGTCTCTCAGGTGAGTCACAGGTGTGTTGCGTTCAGTGAACATGTTTATCAGTTAGTCAGAGTTTTACCTGGATGGGAGCCGTCTGTTTGGTTTGTTCACCTGTTTCTGTTGGGCCGTGTGTACTTCACTGACCTCTCTGTGTGTTGGAACTTGTAGGTCTGATTGTGTTACTGAGGCTCCACTTTAGTTGGCAGAATTTAAAAATATATATTTTAATAAAGATGTTACCTGCTGAGTCGCTGCTGTTTACCTCAGGTGTTCTGATTCAAGTTCTCTCTCTAATATGGCTTCATTTTAATTTAATAATTTTTTTAATTGTATTTTTATTTTATTTGTTATTTAATTTCATACAAAATCTAATCAATTAATAAATCAGCAGTATATAAAGTAATTAAAAGTAGCTCCACCTTTACCAGCTGCTAGATTAAAGTGATGAACACATTAATACATCAATAATTAGAATACATATACATACATACAATATATATAGATTATTCTGCACAATGAGTACTTTTACTTTTGGTACTTCAAGTATATTTTCTGATAGTACTGTTACTGAAGGAAGGTTCTGAATGCAGGACTTTTTCTTGTAACAGATTATTTCTGTATTGTGTAATTTCTTTTTAAGAATGAGAATACTTAAATACTGTTAAAACTACCAGTATCTGTAGTTTGTAGTAAAGAACAGTACACTTAGTACATGTACTGAGTTACTTCACACATCTGGATTTACTGCTACACACATTTCACCATGTGTACTGAGAACTGTTAATAATAATTAATAACAATAACATGAAAACAAGTAATTAATAACAGTCATTAATAATAATATAACTTAAAATGAAAAACTGCTAATGATAATATGAGTTAATACTGTTAATAATAACAATAACAACTGTAAATAAAAAAAAATAATATACCGGTGTTTATAATATTATTGTTATAAAACTGTTAATAATAACAACAATAATATAAGGGTTAATACTAAAAGTATAAAACTGTTAATAATAATGATAATATGTGTTAATATTAAAAACTTAAAAAATGTTAATTATAATAATAATATAAGTGTTATTAAAAACGTTATAAAAAACTTAATATTAAAAACGTCATTTAATTATATGTTAATGTTTTGTGTTTTGTTACTTTTTTAAATTTAATTTTATGTTTGTTTGTTTTTATTTATTTCCTTTATATGTATTGTTTTCCTATGTATCGGTTTAATTATTCTTTGTATTGTTCACAAATTTAACATAAAGTCTATAAAACACTGAGGACGAGCTGTAGTATTGGTTTATGTTATCTACAGTTTGGTTACTATGGTAAAATCAAATATATTAATAATAATATTTATACTTTCATCAGTGTATTAATATATAATATAGGCCTATATATTATATTATACAATAATGTGTCTCTGTTCAATAAATAATCAATAATGTAAAAAGTGAAGGTGATTATTGATGTGTCCATCAGGTGGCAGCAGAGACTCGTGGATCAATAACGTCTCATCAGACCGTCTGTGTGAAATCATTTATTACACAATAAAAACATTAAACTCAGCTGGTTTCAGTCGACCAATCAGACGCTCTGAAGGCTTCTATAACACAGGAAGTGATGTCAGCTGGTTATTGATGATCCTCAGTTATTGATCAGCAGCTGATGTGAGGTCAGAGATCATGTTTATATTTCTGTAAATGAAAAATACAAATTCAACTTTAATTTTCAGACACAGAAACAGAAACTTTTGTTTCTCTTTTTCTGATTATTTTGGGTATTTTTGTCTTATTTTGATAGAACAACAATAAAATGTGACATAAATTGATATTTCTGCTTAAATTTGCTTCTTCATTTATTTACCTTTGTATTAATTCCCTTATTTATCTATTTATTTATATTCATTTTTAAATTTATTTATCTATTTTTGCATTTACTTTTTTTTTTTTTTTTGCATTTATTTTTTATTTATTTTATATTTATTTTTAAATGGATTTTTATTTATGTATTTATTTATTTATTTAATGCACAGTTTTCCCTTTGCATTTCACCCCTTATTTATTTCCCCAAATTTAATAATTTCTGTATTATTTTCTTTACACATTTCTTTATGCATTTCTGCCTCATTATGCAAATGACGGGGCTGTCACTCAAAGTGTGTCAATTTCAATTAAAAAATTCGTAAAAATAAATACATAAATAAATAAAGAAGTCAATTAAAACAGAAATATCAATTTATGTCACATTTTGTCAATTAATTAATGGCTACATATATTTTAATATTATTGAGCGGAGAATAAACAGACTGGAAGCAGTGAATGATGGGAGTCCATTGAGCTGCTTCACCTTTCAACTGAAGGTCAAAGGTCAAACTCCCCACGAGTCTCTGCAGGTCAAAACCTTCCTCTTTATTACCACTGAGGGGGGGGTGGGGTCACGTCCCCTCACTTTACAAACCGTGATCTTTACTTTAAGTTACAGTTAATAATAAGAAATCATGAATCAAAGGAGAAGCTCTCTTTGATCATTATTGTAATCATTGTAAACAGGTTTCATCTGTATAAAGGAAACTAAATATGTCATCTTGTCTCATCTCGTCTCTCCGTCTCATTTCTTATTTTTGGCTTTGTCATTAGAAGTGACTTGATTGGCTCTCACCTGTCTGCAGGTGGTCCTTGGCTCCGCCCCCCATCAGATCCAGATCTGATGGACAGCCAATCCAAGCAGGAGCACCGGGCTCCACCTACCAATCCCTGAGGCCTGACAGGGGTCACACAGAGGTCACAGTCAACCATGACATCATACATGTATAAAAGATGCGTTCAAGTTCACAGTAAAGCAGTAAAACAGAGACTCGTCAGTTTTCAGTCACATTGTTTCCAGCTGACATCACAGGCTTGTATTTTGTGATTGATGTTGCTGATGGACTTCCTGTCCCCCCTCGGGCGTCTCTGGACGTGAACAGTGCTCACTGTATTTATCAGAGGACAGTAAACACTGCCGTGACCAAACGGACTAATCAGACGCGTCGTAGACAGACCGATGATTAGTCATGATGGGGTCAAAGGTCACACATTTTAAATCACTGCTGTTTCTTTGTTCCACTTTGTTCTTTGATGTTCTTTATTCTTTATTCTTTAATGTTCTTTATTCTTTATTTGGACCCGTCAGCGTCCACAGACGGACTCTACTCTGGTTTTTTTTTTACTGTAAATGGAGTATTTTTTTACTGCAGTATTGATACTTTTACTGCATCAAATGAGTACTGAGTGTTAAAGTATCTTTGTTCTTTGATGTTCTTTATTCTGTATTCTTTAATGTTCTTTTTTCTTTATTTGGACCCGTCAGCGTCCACAGACGGACTCTACTCTGGTTTTTTTTTTACTGTAAATGGAGTATTTTTTTACTGCAGTATTGATACTTTTACTGCATCAAATCAGTACTGAGTGTTAAAGTATCTTTATCTAAACTTTAAAGTTATTTTTACACAGAAGAAGAAATTATTGTCCGCCGTCACATTAAAAGCACTTTAATAAGGAGGAAGAATAATGTTTCATATTTTATACAACACATTTATATATAATATATTCATATTATTTACACTACACATGTATATATGTATATGTTTATATTATTTATATTACACATATATATAATATATTTATAATATTTATACTATACATTTATATTAAATATATTTATATAATTTATATTACACATTTATATATAATATATTATTATTATTATTCATACTTTACATTTATATATAATATATTTATATTATTTATACTACACATTTACATATAATCTATTTATATTACATATTTATATAAAATATATTAATATTATATTTTATGTTTTTAAGATGAAAACATGTGAACTTGTCGTTGAACCAACCAGCAGCAGATGTCTCACCTTGTTGTTGACAAAAGAGTGATACGGCCCGGTCACTGCAACACACAAGTTCTGCTGTTAGTACCACGAGTACTGTGAATACTACTGCTGTCAGTACTGATACTGCAGTTACTTTTCTCACCGTAGAAGTAGTCGAAGGTGGCGGTGTAGTCGTAGTCTGGTGTCGGCGTCTCTGTGAAGTAGTCGTACTCGGCGGTGGCGGTCTCTTGTTCATCGCTTCCTGTGTCTGCTGGAGGGAAATAAAGTAGAATACATTAGAATAAAGTTGAATAAATAAATAAATAAATTTATAAATTTATAAATTTATAATTTTTTTTAATTTAAGGGAAAATTACATAGGAAAGTAAATAAATAAGGGGGGAAATGCAAAGGGAGAATTAATAAATAAATTTAAAAATAAATAAATAAATTTAGAAATTATTTAAAATTCTTCTTCATCCTCATCTTCCTCATCTTCATCATGTTCAGGCTGTGAACAGCTGCGGTAGCAGATGTAGAATGAACGCTTCCTGTCAGTTCGGCTTCATCTCTCCTGAACACAAACACCTGAACCTGTTTCTGACTCACAGTGGGAGGACGTGTCCAGACTCGCCTGCAGCCTGAACTCAGGGACTCTGAACACACACACACCTCAGTTTAAAGAAGCTGGTGGTGCCTTCAGGGTCATGTTTACCGCGTTCACCAGAAGAGTCCATATGAACGCGGACAAAATGGAAATGACAGTTTTTTTTCGCCAAAATTTAGTGTAAGTTTGGAGTGTTATTTAACCTCCTCCATGACAAGCTAGTATGACATGGTTGATACCAATGGTTAATAAAAATAAAATAAAATAAAATAAAATAAAATAAAAATAAAAATACTACTAATAATAATAATTATTACTATATATGATGTATGTATGTATGTTTAAAACAGGAACAAAAACCTCAATACTTTGAGAGCTTATCATGGAACCATAAAATGTAAAATTTAAAGAGTTTTATAATTTGTTTCTCAGTAGGTTCACTGTGACTGCGTTTATATTTAAAGTGTATAATCAGTGTCCTTTATCTTCATAAGGAGGATTAAATTCTCTTCTAACTGTTTATTCAAGGTGAAAGAAAAGAGAAGTGTTTAACAGCTCATCATTATCTGTGTCTGGCGTCCTACATTTAGAGGTAAAGATGTTGAAATCACTCGTTCCTTATCAGCTCAAAGACAGAAATAAAGACCAAGAGGACATAAACTCACAGAAGTGTGTATTCAGTGTCCTGTATTTTCTTAAAGATTATTCAATGCAGCAATATACGTCTGTGCATGTATTTAATGGTACAAATGTTTTCTTTGCTTTAAGCCATCAAGTGTGGTTCTGTGCAGTAAAATTTGTGTTTTTGTGAATGGAGTCTGGTGGGTTTGAAGGGAGAGATATAACAGCTTCAGTCCCCCGTCAGAAAGGGCTGTGTGATGGCGAGGTAGAGCATTGAAAATATTCTAAATATAGCGTAGACTTCAACTGATATTGATGTTGAAATATTTGGCAGAACATTGTCTGACATCCTCCATTTTGAGGTAAAGATGTTGAAATCACTCGTCTGTTATTATCAGCTTCATTTCATCATCTCAAATAAAGACATTGAGTCAGAAATCTGTCTGAACGTCTCTCTGAATCATTTCTAATGTACAACTGTTTGATGAGATCCTGCTGAGCTCAGTAAAGAACATGAACACTCTTGTTTCGGGAGTTTTTGTCTCGGTGATGTTTTGATTTGTTTTGCGACAGAGTGTGAAGAAGAAGAAGAAGAAGAAGAAGAAGAAGAAGAAGAGCAGCTGTGTTTTCAGATAAAGTTTCATGATTCAACACAGAAAGAATTTCTGGAGACGAAACAAAGACTGGTTCAGTTACAGATTTTGTTCCTGAAACAATTCGTTATCTGATGATAACTGACACCAAAAGGATATTCATTTCCCCTGCTTCCACTCTTTGTGCTAAACTAAGCTAACAGTTACCCCCTGCTTCTAATCTTTTTGCTACGCTAGGCTAATAGTTTCTCCCTGCTTCCAGTCTTTGTGCTAAGCTAGGCTAACAGTTTCCCCCTGCTTCCAGTTCAGCTCAATAAAGAACATGTGTGAAGAAGAAGAAGAAGAAGAAGAAGAAGAAGAAGAAGAAGAAGAAGAAGCTGTGTTTCCTTTCTGATCTCATCCAGCAGATAAAGTTTCATGATTCAACACAGGAATAATCTCTGGAGACGAAACAAAGACGAGTTCAGTTACAGATTTTGTTCCTGAAACACTTCTGTATTCCCGCTGCTTCCACTCTTTGTGCTAAGCTAGGCTAACAGTTTCCCCCTGCTTCCAGTCTTTGTGCTAAGCTAGGCTAACAGTTTCCCCCTGCAGTTTCAATTGGAAGTTGATTCACGTGAAAAGATTTAGTGTGAATTGTTACCTTCATTATTCTTACAGTAGGTGAATGTCGACGTGTTTCAGAGAACATCAGAACCAACATGTGATATTTGTCTTTGTTCCTCTTGTTTTGTTTCATGTGAGCGACACGAAGCCGCAAACAAGACAACAACTTCATGTTTCACTTCTGCTTCTGAGAAAAATCTAAACTTTCACTGTGAAGCTTTGAGGACATAAAAGGAAATGACTGATGGTTTTTACATAGCGTGTAATGGTTTTTACGTAGCATAGCCTCAGGAGCTCGGTCTAAACCCACCCCCTCCCCACGAAACTCCTTCCAATCTGATTGGTTCTTTACAACTGGGCGCAGAGGCAGTGATTGGTAGACGTTTTTACAGGATTACAGCAGCTACAGATGACGGCTCTTTTCTGGTCCTTTTCCAGAGCTCATCAGTAATGGATCGCTTTCGGGGTGTAAAGACCATTTCAACCAATATAACAAATCGTGTATACTGGATAAAATCGTCAACCCTGCCTTTAAGGGTTCTTTAAAATCTTTTTGATTGCCACAAGAACCTAAAACACTTCTCGAACCTCCTCAATGACCACTAGAACCACCTGAAACACCTCTAGAACCTCCTCAATGACCACTAGAAACACCTGAAACACCTCTAAAACCTTCTCAATGACTACTAGAACTGTCTAAGGGATCCTATGAACAACTTAAGGGTTCTTTAAAATCTTTTTGATTGCCACAAGAACCAAAACACTTCTAGAACCTCCTCAATGACCACTAGAACCATCTGAAACACCTCTACAACCTCCTCAAAGAACACCAGCGCCACCTGAAACACCTCTAGAACCTCCTCAATGACCACTAGAACCATTTGAAACACCTCTAGAACCGTCTCAATGACCACCAGAATCACCTGAAAAATCTCTAGAACCTCCTCAATGACCACTAGAACTGCATAAGGGATCCCTAGAACATCTTGAGGGTTCTTTAAAATCTTCTTGATGACCACAAGAACCTAAAACACTTCTAGAACCTCCTCAAGGACCACAAGAACCAACGTTAGCCACAGGTACGCTACATTCAGGAGTCACCTGGTTGTGAGTTTGGGACTGTGCAGTCACTGAGGCTAATGCTAAGCTAACGTTAGCTGCTGATGGTCTCACCCCATTTTTAAAGCATTAAATAACTAATTAAACCAAACTGATGATAAAATGAACACTTGAACATACATCAGTGTGATGAGAACTACCTAACATGATAGAAACCATCACTGGGAAAGATTTATTTGACAATTAATTTGTGATTAATCATGATTAACTATGGACAATCATGTGATTAATCGTGATTAACTATTTAATAGCCCTAGTTACGAGTGTTGTAACGCGGTACTTTTACTGCTGAGTAATTGGTAGTAATATAATGACTCTATCAATGAGCACTGTGATTGCAGCAACACTGGTGATAACAAACATATTTTTGTTTAACAGTCATATAAAAAATATCACTATGTTAAAACAACCCGTTGCCATGGTTACTTAAGTTAACACAGTGTTGTGTTTATTGATCCAAGTGGGTCAATAAACACAACATTGAAACCAAACAACACAATAACTCATAAACCTGTTTAATACAACAGACACATTCATCTTCTGATCACCAGTAAAGCGATCAATATCTCATCGTTGAGGAGTGAAACCAGCTCTGAACATATTTTATTCCTCATCATATGAAGGCTGTCTCAATTTAATCTGAGCTGCCGATCAATCGATGGATCAATGGCTGTGATCAGGTGTGAATCACAAGAGTCAGAGAGGTCAAAGGTCACTCACCACAGCAGGACGACATCATCAGAGCGAGCCAGAGAGAGAGGGACAGCAACACGTTCATCCTGGATGGGAGACACAAACACACTGAGAGACAGACAGACAGCAGAGGGGGGTGTCCTCTAACGCGCTGTTAAATTAACCCTTTAACAACAGAACTCTGGTGGCTCGGCTCGATTCAAACACACAGAACTTTATCAAAACTCTGGAGGAGACTAGATATACATACATATACACATATACACATATATACTATATATTATACACACAGAACTTTATTTAAACTCCAGAGGAGACCTCAGCGTTTACTAAGAACCCAGACGGAGTTCAGGTATAAAAAACATCAAATACTTCAATGAAGATCTGTAACAAACATGATGACACAACACACACACACACACACACACACACACACACACACACACACACACACACACATATATTATACACATATATCCACATATATACATACATACTGTACACAGTGGTGGGAGAAGTACTCAGATATTTTACTTCAGTAAAATTACTAATAATACAGTGTAGAAATACTTAAAAAAAACCTCCTCAATGATCTCTAGAACTTTCTGGAGGACCATTAGAACCTCCTCAGTGATCTGTACAACCTTCTGGAGGACCATTAGAATCTCCTCAGTGATCTGTAGAACCTTCTGGAGGACCATTAGAATCTCCTCAGTGATCTGTAGAACCTTCTGGAGGACCATTAGAATCTCCTCAGTGATCTGTAGAACCTTCTAGAGAACCATTAGCACCTCCTCAGTGATCTTTAGAACCTCCTAGAGGACCAAATGAACCTCCTCAGTGATCTTTAGAACCTCCTAGAGGACCATATGAACCTCCTCAGTGATCTCTAGAACCTTCTAAAGGACCATTAGAACCTCCTCAGTGATCTTTAGAACCTTATGGAGGACCATTAGAACCTCCTGAAGGACCTCTAGAACCTTCTAGAGGACCATTAGAACCTCCTCAGTGATCTCTAGAGCCTTCTAGAGGTCCATTAGATCTCCTCAGTGATCTTTAGAACCTTCTAGAGGACCATTAGAACCTCCTCAGTGAACTTTAGAACCTTCTAGAGCACCCTTAGAACTTCTTCAGTGACCTTAAGAACCTCCTAGAGGACCATTAGAACTTCCCGAAGGACCTCTAGAACCTTAGAACAGGAGAATGTGTGAAATCAGGAGCTTAAAGGGTTAAAAAGACACATTTTCAGACGTGCAGTCTTTTACAGTGGAAAGTGAAACTTGTAGAGGACAGATCCTGACATGCAGAGTGTGTGTGTGTGTGTGTGTGTGTGTGTGTGTGTGTGTGTGTGTGTGTGTGTGTGTGTGTGTGTGTGTGTGTGTGATATAATGGCCACCATGATCCTCCCACAGCACAGAGGTGTTTTTTTTACCTATATACTAGCAGGAATCAAACTGGAGACGTTGTAGCCGCTGGTCAACCAGGTCCACCAGGTCCACCAGGTCCACCGGGTCCACCAGGACCACAGTCTTCTGTATTTTGTTAAATAAAGAAGAGAGGAGGAAATGTCAATTTAAAATTAATAAAGGCAACTGCATAACAATATATGAAGTGCATTATAACTATATCAGGGCTGTCAATTGATTAAAATATTTAATCACGATTAATCGCAAATTAATCTCACATTTTGTATCTGTTCAAAATGGACCTTAAAGGGAGATTTGTCAAGTATTTAATACTCTTAACAACATGGGAAAGGGAAAATTTGCTGCTTTATGCAAATGTATGTATATATTTATTATTGTAAATCAATTAACAACACAAAACAATAACAAATATTGTCCAGAAACCCTCACAGGTACTGCATTTAGCATAAAACAATATGCTCAAATCATAACATGGCAAACTGCAGCCCAACAGGCAACAACAGCTGTCAGTGTGTCAGTATGCTGACTTGACTATGACTTGCCCCAAACTGTATGTGTTTATCATAAAGGGGGCATGTCTGTAAAGGGGAGACTCGTGGGTACGCATAGAACCCATTTTCATTCACATATCTTGAGGTCAGAGGTCAAGGGACTCCTTTGAAAATGGCCATGACAGTTTTTCCTCGCCGAAATTTAGCGCAAGTTTGGAGCGTTATTTAACCTCCTTCATGACAAGCTAGTATGACATGGTCGGCACCAGTGGATTCATCAGGTTTTCTAGTTTCATATGATACCAGTATCGGACTTTTCTTCTGCCTTTTTTTAATATCATTATTACTATGTTGTTGTTGTTGTTGTATTTTGTGTTTGAATATAACTAACATAACATAACTAACCCCAGCAGGAGTAATTGTTGCCACGGTAACAACATGGATCCAAAAAGAGTAAAGTTATAGTCAGGGGTCAACCTGACAGGTCAGACTGAGGGTTTAAACTCCCAGGTGGACATTAACAGAGATTTAGCCCCCCAGTGTTCCCAGTGACAACTCCCAGCATGCCGAAGGGCAGCAGAGGGTCAGTGGGGGGGGGGGGGGGGAGTGATGGATTGACCTGCCTGTCAGGAATTCTTCCTGCTGAGAAACTCTACTGTATACAGCAGTGTGTGTGTGTGTGTGTGACTGTTTATGGCATTCCTTTTTTTCTTTCCTGCTTTTTTTAAACATATATTATATATAATAATTATTTATTATATATTTGCATATACTATATTTATATTACATTTATATTATGCATATACACAGTAATACATGTGTGAATACTGATTTATTAAATTGTTATCTATCTTATTATTAAGGGCCCGAGCACAAAAGTGTAAGCAACACGACAGGAAAAACTATCTTAGTCGTGCGTTCAGTGTCTGACAGTTAAGGAAAAGCAGAGCAGCGTCAACCGGTGTCCCACCAGCACCCCCGACATGCACAAGGGAAGAGGACCCGATCATCGCTGCTTGCAGCTTTAATTATTAATTGTTATTTTTATTACAGTTTATTTTGAATGGGTCCTGGAGGGGAAGAGGTCAAAGAGGTCACTGCATTCTAATATCAAACGTCCACTTGAGGCTCCAAAAGCGAGTCAATCTCCACAGACACCCGTGAAAATGGACAATTTTACAGCCTGGTACAAAAAACTAATTTCCCCGTTCATGACAGCTGTATAATTTAAATTATATTAAGGTTTAAAGTTCGGTATAACCTGACAGCCAATCAGAAGGCAGCATTATCTGTCGCTATGATAACAATGAACATTCTGTGTAAATGTCACTGACTGCAGCGCCGTCGTCACTGTTTCACTGTCGTGATGTCACAGTCACCCTGATGATGTCACGGTGATGTGTCGTCTGATCGGATCGACATAAACACATCAGAGACGAGGCGTCGCCGCGGTAACCGGGCCAGAAGGCTGAAGCTGATTGGCTGTCTGCCCGGCAGTAAAAGCTACTGATGAACGTGGGAACGAGGCCGAGCTGTGACCTTTGACCTCTGCGAGACTCACTCTGAATCTGTAACATCTTTCTCTTTAAGTCAGAGGTCAAAGGTCACACGGCCTGTTTGTGTTTCTCATTAACTGCTGCAGAGGGTCCCAAACTGAGGTCTCTCAGGGACCTCCAACACACTGATGAGGAACAAACGGAGATTAACTAGACAGGAAGTAGGATTCTTAGTTTCTTATTTATATTCTAATTTATTTTTCTTCAGGATGTGAGGGAAAACAAGTATGGAGGACGGGACCTGCCATAATGAAAAATAAATAAATAAATGACTTAATAAATGAATAAATATTGAAGAGTACTGTGAATACTACTGCTGTCAGCACTGATACTGCAGTTACTGCTCTCACCGTAGTAGCAGTCGAGGGCGGCGGTGTAGTGGTAGTCTGGTGTCGGCATCTCGGACAGGTAGTCGTAGTCGGTGGTGGTCGTCTCTTCTTCATGGCTTCCTGCGTCTGCTGTGGAAGCAGGGAAGCTGGAGCCGATCCCAGCTGACATTTGGCAAAGGCAGGGCATAAATAAATACATACATTTAAAAATAAATATAAAATTAAAAAAAATAAATGGAAAAATAAATACATAGATAAATAAAAGGGAAAATTAAACAGAAGAGTAAATAAATAAGGGAATTAATACAAAGAAAAATAAATAAAGAAGTAAATTAAAACAGAAATATCAATTATGTCACATTTGATCAATTAATTAATGGCTACATTTATTTTTTATATTATTTTTGCTACATTTAATGACATATTTATTTATTTATTGATTGGTTTTTGTTTTTTATTTTGGCAGGTTCCATCATCCATAGTTTAGGACCTAAAAACTATGAATATTAAACCAGGTGAGGAGAGAACATCAGTCTGATACAGATAGAACCTGAGACAGGTGAGTGGACATCACCTGGTTATAAGATGGTTGTGGGTCGGTGATGTCAGAGGACAC
The DNA here is from genome assembly GCA_916701645.2 of Sebastolobus alascanus. Classification (NCBI taxonomy): domain Eukaryota; kingdom Metazoa; phylum Chordata; class Actinopteri; order Perciformes; family Sebastidae; genus Sebastolobus; species Sebastolobus alascanus. The sequence continues at coordinate 5,363,521 of CAKAOJ020000008.1, forward strand.
AGGTGGTGATGGAGGTTCAGGTTCTTTTAAACAAATCATTAAAAACATCCAGTCTAAAAGCCATAAAAGGAACAGGGAGAATATGAATATAAAAGTATAACTGGTTTGTGCTGCAGAGCGGTGTCAGCGCCCTCTGCTGTTCACATCACCGTCGTACACACAACAGACAATCTGAGTTATTAAGTCAAGTCTACTTTATTTATACAGCCCAATATCACAAAGGGGCTTCACAATCTGTACAGCAGAGTTACAATAACAATCATTATTGATTAATCATTTTATACATATTAAAAACAAACAAAGCAGGATGAAGGAAAAGTGATCATTTAACTGTGTGTATGTGTGTGTGTGTGTGTGTGTGTGTGTGTGTGTGTGTGTGTGTGTGTGTGTTTCCATGGAGACGGTGGGATCAGTTTAATGTTTAGAGACTATAAGGAAGTGGACTCTGATCTCAGGTGTCGTAGCTGAGACTCAACAGACAGAAGCTGAAACTTGAAGAACACGAATACAAACAGAAAAGAACAGAACAGAACAGAACAGAGGAGAACAGAGAAGAACAGAACAGAGGAGAACAGAACAGAACAGAACAGAACAGATCAGAGCAGAGAAGAACAGAACAGAACAGAACAGAACAGAACAGAACAGAACAGAGGAGAACAGAACAGATCAGAACAGAACAGAACACAACAGATCAGAACAGAGGAGAACAGAGAAGAACAGAACAGAACAGAACAGATCAGAACAAATCAGAACAGAGGAGAACAGACAGAACAGAATAGAACAGATCAGAACAGATCAGAACAGAACAGAATAGAACAGATCAGAACAGATCCGAACAGAGGAGAACAGAACAGAACAGAACAGAACAGAATAGAACAGAACAGAACCTGCTGCTTGTTGCCGCTGAGTGAAGAACGATGAAGCTGGACGTGAAGATTCAGCTGCTGAACTTCTGCTTCCAAGTTGTTAACTTCATCTTCCTGGTGAGTTAAATATTATATCTAATATATTAATGATCAATCAGCATATAGATTATAGTCATAATAACTTCATCTTCCTGGTGAGGACACGTTCAGTTAAATAATATTATATCTAATATATAAATGATCAATCAGCACATTGATTATAGTCATATAATCAAGCTTTCGCTGGAGGAAAAACAGCTGAATGGAAATACAAACAATACATGCTAAAAAAAGAAAAGAAATGATATGAAATCTGAGCGCCTGAGCGAGAAATATTAGCATAAAATCTTGACTGTTTTGCCACACTGCATATTCTTAGCCCAGGGGCTAATGGAGCGGTTAGTCCCGGGCTAAGGGAGCCATTAGCTCCGGGCTAATGGAGCGGTTAGTCCCGGGCTAAGGGAGCCATTAGCTCCAGGCTAATGGAGCGGTTGGTCCCGGGCTAAGGGAGCCGTTAGTCCTGGGCTAATGGAGCGGTTAGTCCCGGGCTAAGGGAGCCATTAGCTCCGGCCTAATGGAGCGGTTAGTCCCGGGCTAAGGGTGCCGTTAGCTCTGGGCTAAGGGTTATGCTAAAGCCTCACACATTGTTATTAACCTAAACCCCGTCTGAGAGGAGCTGATCTGTGTCACATCATAGAAACATAGTAACCTCTTTGTGATGTAGAACAGAGACTGCAGCCGACCTTTGACCTGACCTTTGACCTCTGCCTGCAGGCTCTGGGTGTTAGTGTATCTGGCTTTGGGTTGTGGATCCTGTTTGACAGAGGAAACCTCCTGACCGTTATCCCAGATCTACCTCCAGGTAACGCTGCTCCTGCTAGCCTGGTCCGCTAAAAATCACCTTCACATACGACCAGACTGCACAGTCAACGTGTGTGTGTGTGTGTGTGTGCGTGTGTGTGTGTGTGTACAGAGGAGCTGCGTGTGGTCGGGGCGGGGCTGATGCTGATTGGCGTGGTGGTGTTAGTGGTCAGCGTGGTCGGGATTCTTGGAGCTGACAAAGGGAACCGAGTCCTGCTGCTGGTGGTGAGTCTCCACCTGGAACCGCTGATGGAACCGCTGTTCTGTGATCAGTGACAGGAAGTGATGCTGCGGTCAAGTCATGTAGGAGTTATTGTAATTAATGTGTGAATGCACTGATTAATCCTACTTTATACCAGCTGTAAAGGATGTACTGTAGTAACGTTAAACACTCACACTGTGACTGGACTCTGCTGGTCCTCCTCAGTACCTGGGCTTCCTCATCGTCCTGGTCCTGGGTCAGCTGTTCGTCACTCTGCTGCTGCTCTTAAACAGAGACAAGGTGAGACCAGGGCTTTTATTGTGTCGTGCTTCTTAACCAATATGACAGTATTACTATAAATAAAGTGACAGACCCTGATTCTTCTGTAATAAATATAATAAAGTATATAATGTGATGTCATCAGATTGAGCGTAGTCTGGATCAAACAGTGGATCAGATCGTCCTTCAGTACGGAGAAAACAACAGTCAGGACAGACTGATGGACAAGATACAGAACTATGTGAGTCTTCTACTCCTGTTAATATAACATTAACATGATGATGTGATTGTGATTGGTTGATTTACCGTCGACAGGAAGGCTGCTGTGGCAGGACGGGCCCTGCTGATTGGCTGAAGAACTCTTACATCCAGAGTCTGAACCTGAGCGCTCCAGACGTACTTCCTTGTTCCTGTTTCAGATCGCACCGTCCCGCCGTTAACTCGCCGTGGTGCTCCGAGCTGCTGAACTTCACCGCCCCACTGTACGGGCGAGGAAACGGCTCGTACGCTCAGGTACTGTAGTACACACACACACACACACACACACACAGTATACTGTCAGTGCATTACGTAAGGGATGGGCGATGGCCCTGAAGGGGTTTATTTCACAACAATGACCTACTAGCTGTACATTATCCCGCTTATTACACGGCTACTTACTGAAGAAATCAATAATTTCACACAAAAACGGTCCTCCAGAGTCCGACATCAGAACTGCACCCATAGCAACTGTCTGTTATACATAGCAATGGTCTGTTATAAAGAAATAATAACCGTGATTGACCAATCAGAATCGAGTTTTCAACAAAGCCGTGTAATAAATATATATAAAGACTTGTTACGGTAGCATAATGCCAGGACATTTTATAAATAGCATTTAGCCAAAACTGCCATGTGTAGGATTTAGTGACATCTAGTGGTGTGGTTGCAGATTGCAACCAACTGAGTACCCCTTTGCTCACTCCTCCCTTTACAAGACTGCGGTAATGTGAGCCGCAGAGTGTTAAACCGTGGTGCCGCCGTTGGCCTCGCTCAGAGGCCATCCATACCATACCATAATAACACTACTTTAGGAGCAACGGTTTAGCACTCTGCGGCTCACGTTAAGGCAATTGTAGTTTAACAAGCGTGTCAGAGAACTACAGTGGCCTTCAGGTAACGTCTTCCAGACACTAGGAGACTTTAATAGAATTTTAAAAGAATGAAGTCTGACACCCTCTCATATCTAAAGTCAACGTGTCTTCAGTTTTCACTTTCCACTCTATCGTGGTACAAATGGGAGGACACGTCAAAGTGACAAAGCGTAGGTATTTGATGCCCTGTGAATGAGAACAGACTGTGTGTTTGTTGCAGGGCTGCAAACAGAAGGTCAGCGATTGGCTGCGGGAAAACGCTCTGACAGTCATCGGCATGGACGTCGGCCTCATGTTGATCCAGGTAATAACGCAGAGACAGAGCGGGGCATGTTGATGACCTCATGAACTTTACTTCTTCCTGTTCTGTCAAAAGTTTTATGTTTTGAGCTGTAATGAGCACAGCAGCCTCTCGAGGGCACTATGAGGACGTTAGTCTCTCTTTTCCACTGGACAAAAACCCGTTAACATCCACTAACATCACTAACACAGTGTTAGTGATGTTAGTGGGTGTTAGTGGTTGTTAGTAACACCCACTAACACCCACTAACACCCACTAACACCCACTAACATCACTAACACCCTCTAACATCCACTAACATCCAGTAGTGACGGATATTTATCGGCTCCAGCTCCGATCGGCAGGGATGGAAACATGACACCCGGGTGGACGCACTCATTTTCACCTCTTTTCTGATGCGATGTTATGTGACACTCGTTAAAGTGAATATATAATTAATCAAATTATCAGGGATTTGGAATTACTATAATATATTAACGTACAAAACATACAATGAATATGCTCTCCACAAAGCCACCGGACTCCAGTCAGACAACAGTCATTTTACCTCGCTGATCATCATTTATTTATCAAATCATTTATTTATTTATTTTTTATTTTGGCATGTTTCGTCATCTATAGTTTTCTGGATCATTCGTGATGTGCTTCCCGTCCCGGGGTCTTTGTATTAATTCCCTTATTTATTTTTTAAAAGAAATGCATAAAAAAAAATATAAAGAAAAGAAAAAAAAAAACAGAAATAAATAAGTTTGGGGAAATAAATAAGGGTAAAATGCAAAGGGAAAATCATGCAGAAATAAGTAGATAACTAAATAAATACATTTAAAAATAAATATAAAATGAATAAAAAATAAATACAAACATAAATAAATAAATAAATGCAAAATTAATAAATACATGTAAAAAATAAAAATAAATTAAATTAAAACAGAAAAGTAAATAAATAAGGGAATTAATACAAAGACAAATAAACAAATAAATAAATAAATATCAATTTATGTCACATTTGATCAATTAATTAATGGCTACCTTTATTTTTAATATCTTTGCTACATTTTATGAGATATTTATTTATCAAATCATTTATTTATTTATTGATTGATTTTTGATTTTGGCAGGTTCCATTCTCTATAGTTTTCTGGTTCATTCGTGATGTCTAACGTGACACTAGAAACAAAAAGGCTACCCGTCGACTGGTAACTGGAGTCTATCGCCTATTTTTAACATGTTTTCCTGTGTTTTTCTAATATTGGTAGAAAAGGGTATTAGTGTTTGTCCACAGATTTTTCTGTCTACTTCAGTTTTTTAATACATTAACATTTGCTTATTTGCTGATTTCCTGTCTTCACATGGACAAATTGAGTCCACTGAGTGTCTCCCGTCTCCGTCCAGGTGGTCCAGTTTGTCATCACGGTGTACCTGTACCGCGCCTTTGGCAGGAAAGTCGCTTTGAAAAGAGCCGATCGTCTGGCCGACCCTGAAGAGGACCTGGACTACGGAGAGCAGAACTACGCCTACACACATCCTGATGATGCTGACATAGACCCTGCCCACCCAGCACATCACCATGACTACCCTGAGCCTGTGGACCCCGCCCACCTGGCGGCTTATCCCCATGACAACCAGAACTACAACTAGATGTACCTGGAGCCAGCCCGGGGTTATCGGCAGGCTTCAGACTAAACTGAATTTTTCTGGACTTCAGCTGCTCATATTTAATGTTATAATCAATAATGTAATAAAATCTGGAAAAACTTCAAATATTGAAGTTTCCTCATGAATGGATAATAAACAATAAATAATTATGGTAAACCTATAGACATGTAACGATGCACTCAACTCACGATTCAATGTAATTCACGATACATATACAGTATATATATATATATATATATATATATATATATATATATATACTGTATATATATATTTACAAAATGAGATTTCTGAAAACATCTGAGGAGAGAAATAGGCATTACAGTAACAGTGAATATTGATTCATATTTGATCAGCGCTGCCTAGTTTGACTGTTTGGTTCGGAGTTTGAGTTTCGCGACTGCTTGGCGCCGATTGGTTGTTTTTATTCGGACGCGGTGGAATAATTTAAAACGTGTACTGTTGTCTGTCATGTTGTTACAGTTGTGCTGTTCTATGTATTATTCTGACGTGTACAGTGCTGTTGAGTATGGAGGACAGAACCTGCCAAAATTAAAAATAAATGAATAAATAAATAAATGACTCGATAAATAAATAAATATGTCATTAAATGTAGCAAAATTATTAAAAATAAATGTTGCCATTAATTAATTGATAAAATGTGACATAAGTTGATATTTCTGTTTTAATTTGCTTCTTTATTTATTTAGCTTTGTATCAATTCCCTTATTCATTTTTAAAAGAAATGTGTGAAGAAAAGAATACAGAAATAAATAGTTTGGGGAAATAAATAGAGGTTGAAATGCAAAGGGGAAATCCTGCTGAAATAAATAAATAAATATTATTCATATATAAATATATATATTCAATATATTATTTATTTATGTATTCTTTTCTAGATACATTTCTTTACACATTTCTTATAAAAAACAAATAATGGAATTAATACAAAGATAAATAAATAAAGAAGCAAATTAAAACAGAAATATCAATTTATGTCACATGTTCTGTCCTCCATGTCCCCTTTGGAGACAATAACATCTAAAGTCTAAAAGTCATTAGGAGCACTAGGAGGAGGCAGAGGAACCTGATTTCTTCACAGATTATCTGTCTCATGTATTACTGTCAGGATATAGTGACAATAATAAATTACTTGTGAGACTCGTGGGTACCCATAGAACCCATTTTCATTCACATATCTGGAGGTCAGAGGTCAAGGGACCCCTTGAAAATGGACATGCAAGTTTGGAGCGTTATTTCTGACCTGGTAGCAGGACATGGTTGGTATCAATGGATTTCTTAGGTTTTTTTTAGTTTCATATGATATCTGTGTATTCACACTAGCCCTAAACCTGAACCCACTAGAGCCTCTAAAAACAGTAAAGTCAAGTTTTTGTTCTTTCATCACTTTTTTCACCTGATGCACAGTGATGTCACATCCTGTTGCTGTGTACCTGAAGGACAGTGATGTCCCATCCTGTCGCTGTGCATCTGAAGGCGGTGGAACCACAGTGACCTTTATATTGTGATGATGACACATTTTTTCCCCATCGTCTGCTGAACGTCAGCATGAAGCTACTTCCTCTGATCTGTCTGAACACACTCTGTGGTAAGATGTTTAAAAATATTATCATTTATTATCATTTATTAAATACCATCTTAATCACATGGTCGTCATCATCTATGATCATTATATAATATTCATTACACGTTGTCTAATGAAATAATTAACCAGATCTGTCGGAATCAACCATACAACATGATTTTTATTCCTGTCAAATTTGAAGTTTAAAATAAAATCTTTTGAGTGCATCATTCCGTAAAAGTAAAACAATTATATATTTTTTATTTTAAGTTTATATTATAGTATTTGCATATTATTATAATTTTCGGTATTTTCTATCATTATTTTATTATATTTTAGTATTTGTTGTTTTAATTGTAACTTACTCCTTTTTTACATGCTTCATTTGATGTATACTGTAATAGTAATAATAATAATAACAATAATAATAACAACAATTCCATTTATATAGCACCTTTCAAAACAAAGGTTACAAAGTGCTTTACAATACTCCTGTACTGTATTACTACTTTAGTCGAGGCTAATAATGTAAATAGTATTCTAGTTTAAGTAACTAGATAAGTAACTCCCTGGGAAAGCATATATCAATAAATTTTATCCTATATTATCTTACAATATCAAGAAGTACAATATTCATGATAAGCAAAAGTTCCTATGTGTAATGTACATTACAAAATTAAATTATCTTACTTTAATCTGATTTTATTCTTTTAAATTTATGTTTACATTTACTTAAGTAGTATTTTCTGTTAAAAGAAAATTTATAGACAAAACGATTCTAATTTAATGATATTTCAGAGCCGTGGTCGGGGCCATAGATTCTAATTTACTGATATTTCAGAGCCGTGGTCAAGGCCATAGATTCTAACTTACTGATATTTCAGAGCCGTGGTCGGGGCCTTAGATTCTAACTTACTAATATTTCAGAGCCATGGTCGGGGCCATAGATTCTGACTTACTGATACTTTAGGTCAGGACCATAGATTCTAATTTACTGATATTTCAGAGCCGTTGTCGGGGCCATAGATTCAAACTTACTGATATTTCAGAGCCATGGTCGGGGCCATAGATTCTAACTTACTGATATTTCAGAGCCATGGTCGGGGCCATAGATTCTAACTTACTGATATTTCAGAGCTATGGTCGGGGCCATAGATTCTAACTTACTGATATTTCAGAGCCATGGTCGGGGCCATAGATTCTAACTTACTGATATTTCAGAGCCATGGTCGGGGCCATAGATTCTAACTTACTGATATTTCAGAGCCATGGTCGGGGCCATAGATTCTAACTTACTGATATTTCACTGATCACATCCTACATCCATACTAACCTTCAGTATGTGTGTTTGCAGCCACAGCTGGAGCTCTGCTGGTTCAGTCTCCTTCGTCTCTATCTGTGACCCCGGGGTCAAAGGTCACCCTCAGCTGTGACATCACTCAGATGGGTGGGCGGTGCTCTCAGGTGGTGTGGCTGCGTGTTGGACAGCTGAGCAGTCTCAGTGTGAGCAGTCAGTTTGTGTCTTCAGCTCAGAGCGGGACTCTGTGTCTGCTGGAGATCTCCAGCGCCGCCCTGCAGGATGCTGGCAGGTACTACTGCGTCCACATCAACGGACTCATGCTGTTGACTGGAGATGGGACCACACTGACTGTCACAGGTGAAATAACATGCTGAGGATTTATTCCTTTAAAGGTTAAAGTTTGTCCTGTGGTCATTTAAATCTAAAGGGCATCTGCAGCATCTGCAACATGTCTTTGAACCTGTACCTTCTCACCAGAGTCGGTGCTCCACAGTCCGGTGGTCGACCTCCTGGTCCCTTCAGACAGTGTCGACTCCTCCCTCCCCGTCCCGCTGATCTGTCTGGTGTCTGGACTGGAGGATACTGGTCGGGTCACAGTGGACTGGGAGGTGGACTGGGAAAAGGATGGAGCTGATGGTCTCCAGGAGCTCAGCCCCAGAATCCTCCCTGACAGTGAGGCGGGTGTCATCAGCGTACAGGTTGATGTTCCTGGAGAAACCTGGACGGGAGGAGCTGAGGTGTCCTGTGTGCTGACTGACGGAGAGCTGGAGATCAGAAAGACTGTCAGCAGCAGAACAGGTGAGTTTACAGGTGAGTGCTCAACTGTTTAGTAGAGGTGTTGTAGATCTGCTTATTGTTCCTTCACTGTCAACACTTTTGTGCGTGTGTGTGTGCAGGAAAGTCCAGTGAGTGTGTGTTTCTGACCTCCGCTGTGGCCGCTGTGTGTGTCGTCCTGATTGTCGTCACGGTGACGCTCAGCATCCTGTTGTCATGGCGACAGAGAAGACTCAGTGAGTACAGCAGCGATTTCAACTGAAACTTTCAAAAACTGCCTAAAATAATATAATAATATATTGTGTCTTCACAGAAAGAAAATCAGACGGTCGGTCGGAGATCAGTGACGAGGTGACTGAGAATTTACTGGATTTTTAACTTTCAGCATTATTCTGCTGTGTAGACTTTATTAAGCTAACTAAGTAGTTTTTGTCACTTAACTTCCATACATAAGTTACAGCACTTAAGGAGTTATTTTAACCCAAACCGCGATCTTTTCCTAAAGCTAACTAAGTAGTTTTTGTCACGTAACTTCCATACTTAAGTTACGGCACTTCCGGTGTTGTTTTAACCCAAACCGCGATCTTTTCCTAAAGCTAACTAAGTAGTTTTTTTGCCTAAGCCTAACCAAGTAGATCTATTGATAAACCTAACTAAGTAGTTTTATTTTGAAATCGACACTTGCGTCAGGTGTTGCTGGACATTCGTAGGAAAACGCACTAAAATATGTTGTGTGATCTAGAAGCGTTTCTTACCTGTGGTGATGATGGCGATGATGATGATGATAATGATGGTGATGATGATGATGATGATGATGATGATGATGGTGATGATGATAATGATGATGATGATGATGGTGATGATGGTGATGATGATGATGATGATGGTGATGGTGATGGTGATGGTGATGGTGATGGTGATGGTGATGGTGATGGTGGTGATGATGATGTTGGTGATGATGATGATGATGATGGTGGTGGTGATGATGATGATGATGATGATGATGATGGTGATAGTGGTGATGATGATGATGATGATGATGATGATGATGATGATGATGGTGGTGATGATGATGATGATGATGATGATGATGATGATGATGATGATGATGATGATGTCATCTCCACAGGCCTCAGCAGATCTTCATTATGCTTCTCTGAGATTTGAAACTTCAGGCAGAAGAAACGTCAGCTGACTCTTCGGTTCTTCTTCTCCCATTTGTGGATAAATGATCGTTAGCGTCAGAGGACTGGAGACGACTCTGATTGGCTGTCTGGACGGATCCTTCTCATGCCAGCTGACTTCAGTTCCCTTTCAAAATAAGAGCATCAAAAGATAAAAGACTCATGAAGAAATATTTAAAACATATTTGTGAGTCACACAAATATCTTTGAAATATTCACATATACATATTTGCTCTTAGTTATTAAAATGACTCCTTTTGTTTTGGTTAAATATTTACGTTAATTATTGACGTGTTTTCATTTGTCTATTAGAAATAACCTGTTTTAAAACCAGGAGCAGATTTACAGAAACATGACAAACAGACCAGAAACTCATCATGAAGCAACAACTTCAAAAGTTGGACTTAAAAACAGCTTTAATGAGCAGCTCTCATATTTCAAATAATAAATTAAAACTTTTTTTTAATTATAAATTCATCATTAGTGTTTTTTCATCACCCTTTATGTTCTGGCAGAAAAAGGCTTCTTTATTTCATAATTTTCTAAAAATTCTCCATATTTCCTTAAGATTTGTTGTTTGTCAGATAGAAATGTTTATAGGAACTCATGTTGTGACTTTACTGAACTGAAGGTGAATAATAAAGTTTGTTTCAGAACATTACAGGAACAATATGTGGTGTTGTTTGCTCATATGAAGGTTTCCTGTCAGAAACAAAGTGTGTCAGCAGCAGATAACTAAACAACAAACCGACCTCGTTCTTTGTCTTTGTGTCGACTCGGCTGTTTTCTGCTGCAGCTCAGTGGAAACTCTCCGTCTGCAGGTTGGTTGTGTTTCTGTCAAAGATGTTGGTCTTAAATGCGTCATAGTTCTCAGGGAGGGCCGGAGGGCTGGGTAGAGTCATGGAGATATAAATACATCAAAACAAGAAGCTTCAAGAAGTCCACACACCTCTCAGTGTGTCTCTGCTCCACAGTGAGCATGTGGCTGATAGGGAGAGTGTTTCCAGGTGTTTCCAGGTGAGAGGGGGGCGGGGCTGAGTCCCAGGAAGCAGGTCTGGGATCTGTGCTGTAGTCGGTCACACATTTAGATGACTGACAGCTGAGTGGGCGGTGCAGACCCGGTCCGAACTCACTAGAGTCAGACAGCTTCTGGTCTCTGATTACCTGTATGAGCTGTTTCAGCTACTGTTGAATCTCTCCATGTTTGTAAGGAGGACGAAAAATGACTCAAGAATCAATCAATGAATATATACAATAATAAATAAATGCATACATAAATGTATAAATACATGAATAAATAAATGATTACAGAAATAAATGAAGGAATAAATCAATTAATGAATCAAAACAATGGCTCTCAGCTCACCGCCATCATACTGCACTGACACTGTGAAGTCGATGAAGTGTCTCAGAGACTTTTCTTCTATAAAACTTTATTCAAAAACAGAACATGTTGACATGAACTATAAATATGTTAAAAACATTTTGTATGAAACTGATATCTTCACAGCAGAGCGTAAAACTACATCAGTAGAATGTAAAACTACATCAGTGAAGTATAAAACTACATCAGTAGAGTATAAAACTACATCAGTACAGTGTAAAACTACATCGGTAGAGTATAAAACTACATCAGTAGAGTGTAAAACTACATCAGTAGAGTATAAAACTACATCAGCAGAGTGTAGAACTACATCGGTAGAGTATAAAACTACATCAGTAGAGTGTAAAACTGCATCAGTAGAGTATAAAACTACATCAGCAGAGTGTAAAACTACATCAGTAGAGTATAAAACTACATCAGCAGAGTGTAAAACTACATCAGCAGAGTTTAAAACTACATCAGTAGAGTATAAAAACATCAGTAGAGTGTAAAACTACATCAGTAGAATGTAAAACTACATCAGAAGAATGTAAAACTACATCAGTAGAGTATAAAAACATCAGTAGAGTATAAAACTACATCAGTACAGTGTAAAACTACATCAGTAGAGTGTAAAACTACATCAGTAGAGTACAAAACTACATCAGTAGAGCCCTCTTGTGTTCACAGTGAGAATTACATCATAAAGAAACAAATAATGTCATTAAATTAAAATAAAATAAGTAAAAGTAGCCATAGAAACATTTTTAGTAAATATTATATTAATACTTTATTTGTTCATAATGAGAAACATTTATACAAAATATATTTTAATCTACAAAGAAACCAAAAGTACTCTGAAGAAGCATCTAAATTAATTTAAAAATTAAAATCTTATCTACATAAATAATGACTAATAATGAATAGGAAAATAAAATATATCTGCTCTTATTATTTAAAATAACAGTTTGAACGTTTTCTGATTAAACATTATAATTAAATATATTATTCATACAGTATACATTAATAATTATATAATCATTAAAAACATGATATTGTAGAAAAATAATAATTTTTAAATTCAGGTCAGTCTGTGTTATTTGCGCAGTGCAGCGACCTGTCGGCTCCAACAGTCAAAACACTGGATGGATTCTGTGATGGAGGTGAAGGTTGATGGAGGTGAGGAGGAGGAGGAGGAAGACGTGGGACACACTACAGGGTCCTGGTATGACGATCTCTGAAAACACACACACACACACACTTCAGAAATGCTGATTTCTCTAATCAATCAATCAATCAATCAATCAATCAATCCGTCTGTCATGTTTAGCAGTAGTAATCTCTTCACTCTGACATCCAGGTGACTCTGTGCTTAAATCAGCCAATCAGAGCGCAGAGACTCACCAGGTGTTGCAGCAGGTCGTGTTGCAGCATGATGACATCACACAGAGCGACGTCGTCAGTACAATAAGACTTGAGTTTGTCTGCACACTGCTGATAGTGAGACAGTTTGCTGGCCACCTCGGAGCGCTGCACCAAACCACATACACAAAACACAGGATTTTAACCAGCTGAACGAGAGTTGATATATATTTTTATAGTGTACTAGCTCATATTTATTCATGTTGTTTTTCATCACATCACATAAGAGCTTGGAATTTTTTATCCTGCATCCTTCACAAGTGTGACGGCTTATTTTCCTCTTTAAAATTATTATTATTTGTATAATTCCAGCACAGCGCCACCATCAGGACAACAGTTATAGTTTTATTTTGTACTATTTGTGCAGCCTGATGAACTCGGCAGCCAGTTTAACCAGATCGCAGGTGTACCTCATGAACAGCGATTTCTGTGCAGGTCCGGTCCGGCAGATCCTTCAGGGTTGTCTGCACCGAAAACAAAGACACAAAAAAGATTTGATAAGACAAAGAGCTCCAACATGAGAGTTAAACTGTCTGTAAAAATACAGGGTTTTTTGATGGAGTTTGGTGTGAAAGCGTCGTGTCTCACCGTCTTTTTGAGGTTGCTGATGTAGCTCTGCAGCGCCACCTGAAGGCTCTCGACGGTGCTCTGCATGTTGCTTAGGCTTGTTGGTAACACCATACCTGCTGCAAGCTCCGCCCACAACACCAGAGACAGGAAGAACAGGTACCCACAATGCACTGCAACAGGAAGAGGAGAGGATTTTATGGTAATGAACAGAGCTCTACATTCTCACAGACTGACTGTGTTTGATGATTTTATGAGTTTTTAAATGAAGAAATATTTAATGGACATGTTTCAGCTGTCTGCTTATTATTATTAAAATATATTACAGGAGCTGTATCATAAAATGTAATTCATTTAAATATATTACAGGAGCATTAAAGTATGAAGGACGATACCTGCCAAAATAAAAAATAAATGAAAAAATAAATAAATGACTCAATAATTAAATGTCATTAAATGTAGCAAAAATAATATTAAAAATAAATGTAACCATTAATTAATTGATAAAAGGTGACATAAATTGATATTTCTGTTTTAATTTGCTTCTTTATTTAATTATCTTTGTATTAATTCCCTTATTTATTTACTCTTCTGTTTAATTTTTCCATTTTATTTATGTGTGTATTGTGTTTTTATTAATTTGTAAATGTATTTATTTATTTTTGAATTTATTTTTATTTATTCATTTATTTTTGCATTTATTATTTAATTTTTGGCAGGTTCTGTCCTTCATATTAAAGGAGCATTTCTGATATAAAAACATGTTTATGTTGTCTTCAGTTCTGACTGGATTTACTGTAGAAATAGTAAAGATTTTATATTCATCTATTTATTCTGTTCAGACAAAGGGAAATTGTTGTGCAGCAGAACAAAGTGAGAAAGATAAACAAAATATAAACAGTAAGAATTATGAGTAAGTGAACTGTTGGTTATATTTTCTACAGGTTTTATTTAAAGGAAACGTGTTACAACTGTCTAAACTAATTCTCTGTCTCCAATTTTCTCTGTTTAGTATCAAAATAAAATTTTCTCCAGGAAACGTTTTATTAAAACGTTTATTTATTTATTTATTTATCTATTTATTTATTTTACCTGTAAATTCCCAGAGTGAGGGTTTAAATGTCTCCAGACTAAAGAATAAAGATTCAAATATATTGAGTCTGAATTTATTGGAATTAGTCTAAAAAAAAGTTTTTAACTCGCTAAATGAAAATAAAGAGGAGATGAAACTTCCTGCAGAGGAGAAGAAGAAGAAGAAGAAGAAGGTATGAACTCACTGGTGTCCTCTGACGGAGGGATGAAACAGCTCCGATGGAGGGATGAAACAGCTCCGATGGAGGGATGAAACAGCTCCGATGGAGGGATGAAACAGCTTTGATGGAGGGATGAAGCCAGTCGTGTCTTCGGACCTGGTTTGATGATGTGGACTCTGATGGTCTTGGTCTGATGATGTGGACTCTGATGGTCTTGGTCTGGTGATGTGGACTCTGACGGTCCTGGTCTGATGATGTGGACTCTGATGGTCCTGGTCTGGTGATGTGGACTCTGATGGTCCTGGTCTGGTGATGTGGACTCTGTTCCTGATGAGGTCCCGATGTGCAGCCTTCATGCTGCAGAAGCTCATATTTATCCTCCTGGAGCAGAATTCTGAGGAAACACCGCGGTGTTCCCAAAAGAGCTGACTCAGAGTCAGAGCGAAAGTAATTATCATCATCATCCCTTTATCTATCTACTGATCAGATTCCTTTTTAAGATTAGTACCTGATCTGACGGGACCCCACTGGAGGACGGCCACGGAGACGGTGACCCCACTGGAGGACGGCCACAGAGACGGGACCCCTCTTGAGGACGGCCACAGAGACGGGACCCCACTGGAGGACAGTCACGGAAACAGGACCCCTCTTGAGGACGGCCACAGAGACGGGACCCCACTGGAGGACAGTCACGGAGACAGGACCCCTCTTGAGGACGGCCACGGAGACGGGACCCCACTGGAGGACGGCCACGGAGACAGGACCCCTCTTGAGGACGGCCACGGAGACAGGACCCCACTGGAGGACGGCCACGGAGACAAGACCCCTCTGGAGGACGGCTACGGAGACAGGACCCCTCTTGAGGACAGCTACGGAGACAGGACCCCTCTTGAGGACGGACACGGAGACAAGACCCCTCTGGAGGACGGCTACGGAGACAGGACCCCTCTTGAGGACAGCCACGGAGACAGGACCCCACTGGAGGACGGCCACGGAGACAGGACCCCTCTTGAGGACGGCCACAGAGACGGGACCCCAATGGAGGACGGCCACGGAGACAGGACCCCTCTTGAGGACGGCCACGGAGACAGGACCCCACTGGAGGACGGTCACGGAGACAGGACCCCTCTGGAGGACGGCTACGGAGACAGGACCCCACTGGAGGACAGCCACGGAGACGGTGACCCCACTGGAGGACAGCCACGGAGACGGTGACCCCACTGGAGGACGGCCACGGAGACGATATCCCTCTGGAGGACGGCCACGGAGACAGTATCATTCTAGAGGAATAGAGGAAATGATGCTGGTGACAGTGACTAGCATGGCTAGCTAACATTAGCTGCAGTAATACAGTCATACATTAACGTTACAGCAGCATCAGACTAAATCTCAGCCTATAGATCAAACAGTTGGTTATTAACAGACAACACTTGAACCCTCTCAATGATACCTACAACTTCCTCAAGGACTCTTAGAACCTCCTCAGGGACCCCGGGTATCCCACAGGACCCTTCTAGGACTCCTGGAACGTCCTCAAGGACTCCTTGAACCCCCGAAAGAACACCTAGAAAGTCCTCAATTGCCCCAGGAACGTCCTCAAAGACTCTTTAAACCTCCTCCAGGATGTCTGAAACCCTCGCCTCAGCCTAACGGGCTTCTATCAGATATGTAGAGATGTCTGGATCGGTAATATCCTCCACTGTGTTGGACGGGGGAAGACTGAAGGGACATGGTGGCGATCAACCTTCATTTACAAAGGTATCACCAACGCTCGGGTTCAGGTAAGATCACTAAATAGTTATTAGCCATGTGTATAAAACAAACGTTTGTATAAGAAGAGATGAATGATTATGAACTTATAATCAAACATACGTCAGATCACAGTGACGTCTCTGAGATCTTTATGAACATGTAAACCTGTAGCATTGACTTCATTCAGTTTATTTAGTTGATTTATTTGGTTGAGAGCGGTCGGGTGCGTCTCTTTGTCTGTCCACAGCTGCATCGTCTCCACCCTCATCACTGCTCTTCTTCCCCCTCATTTCTCTTTAACTCTGATTCAGTGTGGAAATCACCATAAAAATATAATTCTTATTTAATCTTTAATCGTTCTTTCTTCCTCAGTGTGATTTGTGACTAATGAGATCTAAAGAAACCAGAGTCCCACTCAAAGTCAGAGATTAACCCTTTAAACACCCTTGATCTCATCGCCCACCCTCCACTTTAACCACATTAACCCTTCGTGTTCCTACGTGTCTGTGAGCTGCAGGGAAACGTGACGGAGGAATGCTGTGACGACACTTTGTAGACTCTATTAACCTGGATGGTTCACTGGAAGCTTCAAGAGTTCAGAACACACAGACACACCTACACACACACACACAGACACACACACACACAGGTGAGTTTGTGTTGAAACAGGTAAGAACACGACCTGCTGCTCATCATCACCGCCGACTTCAAAGCTTTTTAAACTCACTTTATTTTTCTAGTTTCTGTCTTTTATATTTAATAATAAATGAAACATTTTATTTTTCTGGTTTCTGTCTTTTATATTTAATAATAAATAAAACATTTTATTTTTAACATTTTCTGTCTTTTATATTTAACAATAAATAAAACATTTTATTTTTAACATCCTTTTTTATAATGTGTGCAACAATAAACTGTTAATAAATAGTTTATTGATGTAATCAGAATGTAATTGTTATCGTCTCCTATCAGCTATGATACAATATATAATTTATAAATTAATTATTTCATATAAGTAAGTAAGTTAAATTTATTTAAATAACGCTTTTCACAGACATAACATCACAAAATGTTTTACAAGATCATTAAAAAAAATAATGACACAAACTAATGATAACATAACATAAATTATGGCATTACTAATAATTAGTAAACATTTTTAATGATCATTTCATTGTTTGTTAACAGTAAAATAACTAATTTACTAATAACTAATTAACTATTAATTTATCATTTATAAATGCTGGTTATTATAAAGTGATACCATAGTGGACCTGACACTATTTTACTTTATGCTGCATTATACTTATTATATTATATTATATTATATTATTATACGTGTGACAGCTTCTGGTTGTTTTGCTGGTTTATATTTTGCATAGAAAACATAAAACATGACGCATTGTTTGATTGAGACGTTTCAGTCTGTTTGAGTTCTTAAAGTTTCATTTTCTGATAAAAACTGAAAATAATCTGGTGCCACATCCTGTCTGATCCTGGTTCTGGGTACAGAAACACATCACGTATTGGTGAGCTGTATAGAAACATTTTCTCCTGGTGACGGAGCTGGGAATAAAAACACAACGTCTGTAATGAAGCCAGAACAAGTCTGAATTAATTCATCTCGCTCAAATCCAACAAAACTCTGGAAGACAGTAAATTATAATCTATAAAACCACTAATTCTTTACCTGCACATTTCAGTGTGTATCATCCGACCAGGAAGAGACCAGTTCTAGTCTTTTTTAGGGGGGTACAGGGGGTCTTTAGGGGGGTCCAGAGGGTCTTTAGGGGCAGATAGCAGGTCAACAGTAGATGTCACATAGAAGTGGTGTACATCATCTGAAAGCTGGAACCTGACGATTAATTTGAGATGCAGCTCAGCACTGAGTGTCAAATTGTTCTCGTAATTAATCAGATATAAACATGAATTAATTAATTAAAATAAGTAGTGAAAGTGTATAAGGGTTTAGAACATTATGATGGAAGTATATGATGGTCATCCCCATGCTCTATTATGCCTCATAAGTTGTTGCAGCAGTTTTTGGGTTGACACCATTTGTTACACAGATTTGGTGCTAAATTTAACCATTTTCTACCACAGGAGAATTGATAAAAAATGATCAATAATCCCTCCAAAATACCACATTAAGACACCAAGACATTGAGGAACACCATAGAAAAAGCCATGCTGTGATTTGGGATCAAAAACTTTTGACATTTGGAGATTTCTGGATTTTTCAGCGATTGGATGGCGAGCACTTCTGTTGTGTAAACTGCTCAGAAACCCCCTTATTTTCAATCTAGCTAGGTAAGCCATCCATCCTCTGAATGCTTTGGGTCTCTAGTTTGTGGCTGTAAAGTTTCATGAGGCTGTGATTATCCTAGAGGTCACCACAGGTCATTTTATACAGTGAGGTCAATGAAATGTCTCCTATGGGGACTAACATCATCACACATGAATGCAGTTGGGCTCATTGGATCCACAAGAGTCTCAGCTTTACACTGATACCCAATTTATGGAATTCAAGACTGTTTAGGGACCCCAGTATGCAGAAATATTCAGATACATCATTTTAGAATAAGAGACAATAACACATTTATACTGCATGTGATTATCATAAAGTGGGCATGTCTGTAAAGGGGAGACTTGTGGGTACCCATAGAAACCATTTTCATTCACATATCTGGAGGTCAGAGGTCAAGAGACCCCTTTGAAAATGGACATTACAGTTTTTCCTCTCCAACATTTAGTGTAAGTTTGGAGTGTTATTTAACCTCCTTCATGACAAGCTAGTATGAGATGGTTGGTACCGATGGATTCATCAGGTTTTCTAGTTTCAGATGATACCAGGATCTTTGGATTTGCACCTTATTAATATTTGTTCTTCGTCCTGTAGCTGCTGCTCAGCAACTCTTCCTTTCTGGATAAAAGAAGCTGTTTGACTTCTCAGTATTTTCCATTTCCACCTGCTCCCAGCTCAGTCTATTTCCATGAATGGAGGTGACTAATGACTGCTGGTCACGTCAAATCTAGATTCTGGTGAAACAGCTTTGACTTTAATCACTTCAGCTGAACATGAACGTGTTAGATCGGTTCACCTGCAGCTCACGTGTCACATGACTGACAGGTAGCACTAATAACCTGCTGCTGCACTCAGTCTACCCAGGAACAGGATCTGAATGACCCAGCACAGACCGGGAGGACATTTAGTCCTCTAAGTGTTCCTATTACTCCCTTTAAGCTTCAGATCAGGAACATCATCAGTGAACTCTGAAACATTCAGACGTTTTACTGTTTTAATATCAGTTCATTATTTTATGTCTTTATGTCCAGGATCAGGTCCAGGAGCAGGATCGGGGGGGGGGGATTAAAGGCTGTATTCTAAACCTCATACTATACTAGTAGTATGTACTGATTTGGCCAACATGTAGTATGTACTATGCGAACAAAAGCAAATCTACTGTATGCCAAAAATACCCGGATATCTCCAGTATGCATCGGACCAGTCTACCTCACCCACCATATCCCACAATGCAAAGCGCTGGACCGCTACAGGCTACGATTACAACAACAGCAGCCAAAAACGGCTCGTTTTTTTACATCTTTCGTAGCTATTTCATCGCTAAATTCACTTCTGAGAATTTCTGAGGAGAGAAATCACCTGTGTAGATTTAGAATATTGACCGTTTTATGCTATTAGATGGTGAATCGAACATTTGCACCACCGTTTTCGGAGTTAGAAGCTCCACAAACTGCAGTCACAGCTAGCTATCGCCTGCCGCCTAAACGCAGTATGCAGTATGTACTGTATACTGTATACTGCGTTCCACAGTCGTATGTAGTATGTACAGTATACTGTATACTGCGTTCCACAGTGGTATGTAGTATGTACAGTATACTGTATACTGCGTTCCTCAGTAGTATGCAGTATGCAGTGTATACTGTATACTGCGTTCCTCAGTAGTATGTACTGTATACTGTAAACTGCGTTCCGCAGTAGTATGTAGTATGTACAGTATACTGTATACTGTGTATACAGTATACTGTGTATACTGTATACTGCGTTCCACAGTAGTATGAAGTATGTACTGTATACTGTATACTGCGTTCCTCAGTAGTATGTACTGTATACTGTATACTGCGTTCCACAGTAGTATGAAGTATGTACTGTATACTGTATACTGCGTTCCTCAGTAGTACTGTATGTAGTAGGCGGTTTACAATACAGTCTCTGACCGGCTCAGGGCGCCATGTTGGATCTGCTGCAGTCACGTGACCACAGGTGTGTGTCTGTGTGATGTCATCGTCCAGTTCTTCACATGTCAAACAGACAACTCTGTGATCAGAGTTCCCAGCATGCCGAGCAGCAGCAGCAGCAGCATCGGGTCCAGCGGTGCTCGCTGTGGCTCGGCGGAGGCGACCGGCAGCAGGTGAACTCGCTGCGTGTCAGAGATCATGCTTCTGGCGTCCTGCAGCGCGCTGACGGCCGCCGCGCTGGAGTTCAGGTCTCCGCTGGTGATCAGGTCGAACACGCAGGCCTGGTAGTAGATGTCTCTGGCAGGAAGCAGCACGGCGCAGTGAGCCTGTGCGCCGGCGGCGGCGGAGGAGGAGTCCGGCGGCGGGCGGAGTGTGTTGAGTCTCTGGGAGGCCGGGCAGCCCCACACACACAGCTGTAGGTCCTGCTCTGGCCCGAAGGCTTCCACGATGCCGCGCGGCGAGCGGACCGAAAGGCCGAGCGAGCGCCCGCTCTGACGGACCACCAGCAGCGTACCGATGTGAGCCGCTCGGATCTCGGCGTGTCGGCCGGGACTCTGAGTCCGGACCGTCAGGCTGTGATGACCTCGCCGCTCGCCGCTTGCCACCGAGCCGTCGGCGAACGCAGCGGGGACGTTATCGAGCTCGGCCTGGTACAGCTGCTGATCGATACACTGACGCCAGTTCTTAAAGATGATGGTGATCTGAGGAGAAACAACAAGGACACATTACACTGATTCACTTCAAACGGGATTCTCGTCATTTATTACACGGCTGTGTTGAATACTCTTTTCTGATTGGTCAATAACAGCGTTCTACGGTCTGTTATTTCTTTATAGCAGACCCAGTTGCTATGTTTAGCAGACCGTTGCTATGTATAGCACACCGTTGCTAAGTATAACAGACCGTTGCTAAGTATAACAGACCGTTGCTACGTATAACAGACCGTTGCTATGTATAACAGACCGTTGCTACGTATAACAGACCGTTGCTATGTATAACAGACCGTTGCTATGGGAGCAGTTCTGATCTCTGGAGGACCGTTTTTGTGTCAGATTATTGATTTCTTCAGTAAGTAGCCGTTTAATAAGCGGGATAATGCCCCGACAGGGCGATGCCGTATCGGTGTGCTGCTGGTACTCTCTGATATGTGTGACTCACCTTGGTGAGCGCCGTGGCGTGCGTCCCCCCTCTTGTAGGTGCGCTGGTGGCCTGTACGTACAGGTACTCATTGTCTATGAGAGGCCACGCCCCCTGCACGGCACACGTCTGGAAGTCGTCGTTAAAGGTCCGAACGTGCGGGTCTCCGAACACGCCGCAGTGCAGGTACTCCGGCGTCCGGCCCTCTCTGTTGAACAGGCTCCTCTCGTAGAGGCAGGCGTCCCCCGACAGCGTGCCCTGAGGCAGGGGCCGCGGCTGGGCGGTGGGCCCCGCCCGGGGGCAGCGGTGCTGGATGAGCAGGTCCTCGATGCCCTGAACCGCAGAGTGGTACGCCAGGTCACCGCGACACGCCCGCGCCATCCGCTTAGTGCACATGTCGTAGGAGCGCAGGGCGCTGCAGTAACCGGCGTTCACCGCCTCCCTGCTGAGAGCTGCTGCTCCTCCTGCTGCTCCTCCTGCTGCTCCTCCAGCTGCTCCTCCTGCTGCTCCTCCTCCACCACCGAGGTCCAACGTGACAGCCACGAAGTCAGAGTTACACCTCAGGATCCGACAGGAAGCTCCGACTGAAGAGAGGGAAGGTATAAACATCAGAACATATATATTAAAATGTAAGTATATTTGTGTGATTTGTTCACACTTTGATTCCTGTTTGTTGTAAATGCTTTTATTTTGAAGGCTAACAGACAGAAGTTAGCTTGATGCTAACATGAAAAGTGGTTCTCAGGTTAGCTGACTCTTCCTACCTTCAGGTGAACTCAGCTGGACCAGCAGCAGAGTCAGCTGGATGCAGTGTTTCCATGGTAACGCCGTGCCCCGAGGCTCCATCAGCAGACTGAACCCAGGATGGGCGGAGTCTCAGAGATCACCTGGACTCTGAGAGATGGACACAGAGAGAGGGGGGGTGATGATGATGATGATGATGATGTCACAGGTTAACCAACAGTGAACGTACATAACTTCCTGTTGAGGGTTTTAAATAAAATAATAATTAATTGATAAATTGTGACATAGATCTTTAATTTGCTTCTTTATTTATTTATCTTTGTCTTAATTCCCTTATTTATGTTATTTTTGTTTAATTTCCCCTTTTATTTATTGATGTATTTATTTTTAATTTATTTTTTATTTTTGCATTTACTTTCAATTTATTTTATTAGAAATATCAATTTATGTCACATTTAAACAATTAATTTATGGATACATTTATTTTTAATATTATTTTTGCTACATTTAATGACATTTTTATTTATTTATTGAGTCAGATCAGTTTCCAGTTATCTCTCGGTGTGTTTCCCAGTAGGAGTTGATCATCTGATGTGATTAGAGATAGTCTAGAGATAGATCTGATAGTTCGTTAGTAATGAGTTCATCTGTGATCATCGTTCTCTCTAAAATTCATCAGTCTTTATTCTTCATCATGTTATTATCACATTATTGACCCATATTTACTGACATCATCACACAGCTGATGAAGCTGCAGCACTTTAAACATTTTTCACTGTCCAACATCTGATCTGAGGTCAGCAGTTCAACAGACAGAGATCACAAACCTACAACTATATATAATTTATAACTATACTGTATATAATCTATAACTATATACAGTATAATATATAACTATATATAGTCTCTGTATGAACTGTGTCTCTGTTCAGTAATCTGAAGGAAACGTTCACAGTAGTAAAATGTTTAGTTTGTAGTTGATCAGTTTGGGCTTCAGTCAGCTGATCAATACTTTTGATATTGTCTTGAAATAAATGAAACTACTGAGTGATGATGATGATGATGATGATGATAGTGTGAGGCCTACCTGCAGAGCCACAGCTGATCCTCACTAACAAACTCATGAATGAAACTCCAGAATCAGTCGGAAATCACAGAGTCTGGTGTGTCTCACTCGTCTCTGTGTTGTAACTTGGACTCTCGTCTGTTTGTCTGCAGAACAAACAGCAGCAGGCCGGGGGCGGGGCTTACTGTGGCGCCGCTCATTCATTGGTTACACCGTCAGTCAGAGTCACAGACAGACAACTGAAATATGACTTTCTGAAACAGCTCCTTTAATTGTGTGACCGAGGCTGAATTATCAGCCGGGTGACTGACGGAGGCTCCAGGTTCTCTGGGTCGGTTACTTTGTGGTAATTTGATTAGTTACACATTAGATGGGTGATCTGCACCAATAGAGGACTGAAGTGAGGCCCCGAGGTGGCTCCGAGGTGGCCCCCGATCATCAGGGCCCATCTTATTCACCTTATAATGCCCCGCCCATTTATTCACTTCCATTCAAATCAATCACACATGAGGACATTTGTAGTGTCTCATGGTTTAGATGGCTCCGCTATGAGGATAAACTCTCACTGCCAGATAGATGCTGGGTGACGGTCCTCACTAGAGAGTTGAACTTTATAAAGAGTTGTTATTGCAGGACACAACAATGATCAAACCCAAGCACCTGTTCTACACTAGCTAGCTAGTTAGCTAGCAGCTACCTCGCGCTAGAAAGCTAAAAATGGCTACCTAACTAGTCAGATAGTTATCCAAAGTAAGCCAAACTGCTAGCTATAAATAGCTATATAGCCACTAGCTAGATAGTTACCTATAGCATAGCAATAAAACGCCATGTGTGCAGTGACAGTAATCACTAAAACACTGTCGACATCTCACACAGCCAGCAGCTCCTCACAGCTCCCAGAACATCGGAGCTAATTTCCACATTTATCTGGTTAAACTGATCAAGTGTTGTAAATCCAAATGGTTCCTTTCTCGCCTCAAAAAACATTAAAACTTAATAACAGTTTTTTAAGGCTTAAAACAGCTTTTTGTCCAGTAAAGGATGATAACATGGATGTATTAACACTGGTGACGCTAAGCTACATAATGACACTTCTGCTCTAAACGGACGTGAGAACACAACATGACGCCATGTGGAAGCTCCCTCGTTCAGGCAGATGAGTGTGTGTGTGGGGGGGGGGGGGGGGGGCCTCAGCAGGGGCCCCTTTAGTGTTTATGTGGCCCTGAACATATGAAACCTGCATTAATCAGAGAGCTGTAGAGGAGCCAGGCTAGCTGCTTCCCTCTGTTTCCAGTCTATATGCTAAGCTAAGCTAACCAGACATCAATCTGAACATCTGAAGAGAAAATGTTGCACTGTTCCTTTAAAATGAACGAATGACAGCGTGTTTCTGCAGTCAGCTGACCTTTAGTCATCTGTAACAGGTGGGAGGGGCTCCGTGTGTGTGTGTGTGTCTAAATTTAAACCCCAGTTGCCCCCCACAGTTACAGCCACACACACACACACACACATAGACACAGGTATTATATATACATTTAATATATATATTAATGTTTATTCTATGTTTTCTGATCTTGTGGTTGTGTATTCATGTGTATTTATATCTTTCTGTACTTTGTGTATAATCGAACTGAAAAAATTATTCTTAATATTCAGCAGTTTGTTGTTTGATGGTTTGTGACCAACTAACTGGTTCTGCTGGTGCAGCTGTTCACTGTGTAAAGTCTCACGTATTTCAGGAGGAGGGATACCTCCTCTGTTGTTGTATAGTGACGGATAGATTCATCCTGTGTGTTACACAGTCACTCAACTCTACTCTACTCTACTTAATACGACTTTACTGTCTCTGTGTACTGAATATTAGATATAAATAAAACTGACCTCATCTTGACCACTTCAGTTATACACAGTACGTTGTTATTTGTATGCTTATATATATTTATTATTTTCATGTCAGTTTTCTGACTTTATTTTACAGCTCGGACGTCTGCAGCAAAACAAGCTCCTGTACTGATGTACTACTACTACTACTACTACTACTACTACTACTACTACTACTACTACTGCATAATAATAATAATAATAAAAATAATAATGCATGAACAAAACATACTCTGTTACAGTAAAAGTATTAATACCACACTGTACAAATACTCTGTTACAGTAAAAGTACTAATACTACACTGTAGAAATACTCTGAGAGGCCTCATATAAACAGAACAGTCCAGTGGTACAGATATTATAACCATATAGTTTATACATATTTAAAGATAAATTAAAGGAGTTTGATTTATGAGAATGTGAGCAGCAGAGATGTCCTACATTTCCCACAATGCACCTGGGTTGTGTCACTCATTAGAGCCTCTCTGCCTGTAAACAGACTTAAAACGACTTTTCATTCAAGAAAACAGTGAAAGTTTCATCCTGTTAACTTGTTTAACAACAATGAATTATGAATACAGTATTATTGTAAGTTATTATTAGTATTATAAGTGTAACTGTAAGTGAAGTGATACATGTAAAGACAGATTTGTGTCTCACCTTCAACTGATTCAGTATCAGAGTCCGTCCATGTCCTCAGTCTGTCCTCAGGGGAACTGTCCAAAAGGGAGACTCTGAAACCTGCAGGACTCTCCAGGACCCTGTCCAGGACTCTCTCCAGGTCCAGGTCTGTCCAGGACTCTGAGGTCTGTGGTGTCCTACTCTGGGTCCTGGTCTTTCGTTCACAGCTGACTGGGAGCTTCAGTCGTTTCTAAATAAATCACCAACAACCAACACCTGCTGCACGACAACTGACACACACACACACACACACACACACACACACACACACAGTTTATTTTTATTTCAGACCACCAGGAAGTTGAAACATTATTTAAAACCTTCAGTTTAACGAAGACACAAAGTTCACTTCGAATTTAATTCAGTTTTTCTGAAAGTTGTAACAAATGTTTATATAAATGTTAATAATGATTTAAAGATTTAAAGTACTCAAGTACTACGTTGAGCTACTGTACTTGAGTATTTCCATGTTCTACTACGTTCTACTTCTCCTCTACTACATGTCAGAGAGAAATACTGTTCTTTATACTTCTCTACGTTTATCTGACAGCTTCAGTGTTATTTTTATTATTAATTATAAAGATCAGCAGTAAGATGTGAAAGCATCAGTAATAATAATAGTGGATAATAAAGTATAATAGATAATAATGTAACACTGCACAAGAAGTACTTTTACTTGTAATACTTGAGTACATACTAGGTTTGTTTTATGCCAATAATTTATTTAACGCATTAACGCAACTTGTGATTTTTAGGTTGTAGCGGCTAGTTTCAGTTTTAAAGCTGGAGTGAAGATACTGGTATCATCTGAAACTAAAAAACGTTATGAATCCATTAGTACCAACCATGTCATACTAGCTTGTCATGAAGGAGGTTAAATAACGCTCCAAAGTTAAGTTACATTTTAGAGAGAAAAAACTGTCATGTCCATTTTCAAAGGGGTCCCTTGACCTCTGACCTCCAGATATGTAAATGTAAATGGGTTCTATGGGTACCCACGAGTCTCCCCTTTACAGACATGCCCACTTTATAATAAACACATGCAGTTTGGGGCAAGTCATAGTCAAGTCAGCACACTGACACACTGACAGCTGTTGTTGCCTGTTGGGCTGCAGTTTGCCATGTTATGATTTCTGGACAATATCTGTCATTGTTTTGTGTTGTTAATTGATTTCCAAAAATAAATATATACATACATTTACATAAAGCAGCATATTTGTCCACTCCCATGTTGATAAGAGTATTAAATACTTGACAAATCTCCCTTTAAGGTACATTTTGAACAGATAAAAACTGTGCCATTAATCAAATATTTTATCAATTGACAGCCCTCGTTTAAAAAACGTAAAAAGAAGGAACTTATTTTCTCATTTCAAATATTAATATTTAATAATCATGTAATAAGCTTGCTGTTCTATAGAAACTGACTCATTGAACGGTTTGATGATGATCTCAGATCAGCTGGAGGTTCAGTAGCAGCAGACAGACAGCAGGAGGCAGCACTGACTCACTGGCAGCATGAAGCTGCATTAAAACAACCTGCTCATCATCATCATACTGCAGCCTGAAGACATTAAATATGAATATAGACGAACACTCGGCTGGTTTCAGCTGCTTCCACCTTCACTAGAGTTGTAAATAAAGTTGTGTCAGATTGAATGTGATGGTGTGAACAGATGGAGGGTCCAGCAGGGTTGAACAGGTTAAGTTGTCGGCCCTTTAAGAGTGAAGCGAGGCCCCTCCACGCCTCACTGAGCAGCTCAGAGCCTTTGTTAGTGTTTAGAGGAGGGAGGGGGGGGGGGGGACGGGGGACCAAAACCAGGACCAGAGACCCTCCACAGACCAGAAACCTCTGATCAACCACACAGAGAGAAGCTTCAGCGGAGCGGTGAGTTCATGTTGATTTAACTTCTTCATTGGAGTGAAACTGTAAAAAACTTTGGAGCAGAAAGAACCTGAATGCAACAGTTTAGTTTAAATGTACGGAGGCTCCATTCTGCCATTTATGGCGTCGGTTATTATAATCCA
Source organism: Sebastolobus alascanus (assembly GCA_916701645.2). Lineage (NCBI taxonomy): Eukaryota > Metazoa > Chordata > Actinopteri > Perciformes > Sebastidae > Sebastolobus > Sebastolobus alascanus. Next base: position 5,391,855 of record CAKAOJ020000008.1, read on the forward strand.
CACTTTATATTATACTATAACATTAATATCGGAGAGATTTCAGAGAGTCCTGCTAAACTCAAGTTCAATGACAACGTGTTTAAAATGATTCAGATCTGTATATTAATATCTGTACAAAGCGTTGAACACGTTGAACATGTTGAACAGTTGAATGCAGCCTCTGTGATGTTTTAACTCCCCTCCTGTGTGTGTGTGTGTGTGTGTGTGTGTGTGTGTGTGTGTGTTTGCGTGTTTCAGGGCGTGCAGCGTGTTTCCTCCCGGGGTCGGGCAGGTCCGGGATGCGGTGCACTGTTGTCATGTCCTCCCTCCAATATTGCACTCGTCCCGGCCTCCCCGGCCCAGGGGTCACGACCCCCACACCTCCAGACGGCAGCAGAGAAACGCCGCTGGAGCTCAGAGAGACGAGGTAGAAGAAACGTCTCAACTATTATGGGATGGATAGATTGATGTTCCCCTCAGAGGACGAATCATAATAACTTTAATGATCCTCTGAATGTTCATCCAGAGCCATCATCAGGTCAACATGTCCAATAGTTTGGTTTATGACTAAATACCTGCAGAACTAATGACATTCAGCCTCAGCTGGAGGGAAACCTGCCAAAATAAAAAAAAATAAAAATAAATAAATGACTCAATAAATAAATAAATATGTCATGAAATGCTGCAAAAATAATACTAAAATTAAATGTAGCCATTCATTAATTGATAAAATGTGACATAAATTGATATTTCTGTTTTAATTTGCTTCTTTATTTATTTATCTTTGTGTTAATTCCCTTATTTATTTACTCTTCTTTAATTCTCCCTTTCATTCATTTATGCATTTATCTTTATTAATTTTTTTTTTTTTAAAGATTTTTTTTTTGCATTTTCAAGCCTTTATTGATAGGACAGTGGACAGTTTAGAAAGGGGGAGAGAGAGAGAGGGGGCGACAAGCAGAAATGGCCACAGGTCGGATTCTAACCCGGGCCGCTGCCGTTAGGGCTCAGCCTTGTTATATGGGCGCCCGCACCCTATTTTTATTCATTTTTAAATTTATTTTTTATGTAATCATTTATTTTTTATTTATTTTATTAGAAGTATCAATTTAACACATTTTATCAACTTATTAATTGCTACAATATTTTGTTACATTTAATGACATTTATTTATAATTAATAATTTAAAAATGTATTTTTTATTTATTCATTTACTTTTATGTTTAATTTTAAAATGTATTTTTTATTTATTTTATTAGAAGTATCAATTTATGTCGCATTTTATCAATTAATTAATGGCTACATTTATTTTTAATATTATTTTTGCTACATTTAATGACATATTTATTTATTTAGTCATTTTTTTTATATTGGCAGGTTCCATCCTCCACAGACTCTGTGTTTACTGATAATTAGCAAATGTTAGCATGCTAATATGCTAAACTAAGTTGGTGAACATTAGCATATTAGCATGTCCCTGAAGGCCACAGTGAACGCGAGAGATTTTAGTGTGAAAATCATGAAAAAGAAAAGCATCGTTTATTTCAACACAGATAATTATGTACATTTGAAAACACACAGAAACATGTAGAAGGAATATTCCATCTGTAACGGGAGCTTATTACTTCTCAGTGGGGTGTTTGATTGTTTAAGGTTTGTTCCTCAGTTAAACTCAGCTTACTGGAGTTTGAAACGTCATGATTAAAAGACAAATGACACATAATTTAGAGGACAGACGGCGTGATGAGACGTTCAGATGTGTCTAAAGCGTGTTTGTCTTTTTATACGTGATGTCTAACTGAGGAGTTAAAGGCACAATGAGGAGGACAGCATTCACCCCTCCTCTTCCTCCTCCTCCGGTGGGTGAAAGCCAACGTTTTAGAACGAGCTTTGTCGGCAATTTTCATAGCTTCCTCTTGGATGCATGTTTATGATCCGGCACGTGGTCGCTACGTTTTTATAGAGGTTGACGCCCAGAAACGTCCCGAACGCAGTAGAATAATAAAACCCCGGCAGAGGGCTTGCAGGTACAGACGCCCCCACACATTGCTAGAGGTCAGAGGTGATGGAGAGGGATTATTTTATCAGTCTATACGTTGTTTTTTAGGAGAATCCTACTCATTGTGCCTTTAAAGTTTGACTGTAGAAACACGACTGAACAGAAAAACACACCAACACCGTTCACACCTGCAGTACGGAGCCCCCCCGCTGGGTCATTTCTTTAAAGGTGCGTTCAGGTCCTCCGCAGCTCTCACACCTGAATGTGCATCAGAACTTGTTTACGATGAGTCTGGAAGTCTTCGGGCACCGTGTCTGAAATAAGTCAAATTAATAAATCAACATTAACTGACAGCAACAAAAGTTAATAACACAGTTCATCATCTTTAATGTTATAACACATTAATAAAGTGTTGATACTTTACACTTCCTGTAGACAAAATAGTAATTAAAAATAAACACAGAACGAAAAGATAAACCTTCTGTTTTTATAATGAAGTTCTGTGACAACTAAACACATCTGAAGCTAATCGATGCAGAAGTCCTGATTGTTGATCGATCGCTTCACTGAACAACGTCAACAGCATCAACGTGATCATTAAGGAAACACATGAATTCACTTCAATTCATTTTATCTGTGGCTTTAAAAGTGTCTGTTGATCTAGTTTGATGCTCTAATGTTTCCTGTTGTGTGTGTTCGGGGTCAGAGGTCGTACCGTTACACCTGTAGCGCAGGTTTGACCAGATGATGTTTTCCTGGGAGAAACAGAAGACGCCGAGCCGGCCTCCTCTCATCGTGGTGTCGATCACAACGCCAGAGTCGGCCACCATGTCTGTCCCCTCGAACAGCTTCACCCTGAGACACAGAGACACCGACAGGGACACGCCGGTTAGAAACCAAACGCTCCCTGAGAGACACACTGGGACACGCCGGGCTAGAAACCAAACGCTCCCTGAGACACACTGGGACATGCCATAGTTTACTAAAATTGAACGGGTGGAGTGAGCCAAACACAGTTGTCACTCATCTGGCGATAGCGCTGTGCTTTCCTACGCTGTGACAGGAGTGTGTGGATGAAGCATTAAGTTGTTAAATTTTACTCATTTAGCGACTGGCTAGTTAGCTAGCTACCTTACTAATTCCACCATACTACAGAAAATGAGGTCAACAGCGGACAGCGCTGGGTCACGGTCCCTCTGCCTCACTCCTCACCGCTACTACTTCATCGGGAGGAGAGCAGGCGTTAGCTAGCTAGATTGTCTGTCTCCAGAACTGGCTAGCTAACTAGCCAGTTCTGGAGACAGACAATCTAGCTAGCTAACTAGCGTTAGCTGGTCCCATTGGTTAATGTTAACTCTCTCAACTAACACTGGTGATCCTGTAGAGTGAGTGACAGTACATATTGAGAGAAACTAGTATTTTCTTCAGCCATTGTTAAAAAAACAAGCCAACAAAACTTGCTAGCCAGCGTTAACTAACGTGTTCAGAGAATTATTCTGCCTCCACTTAAGACAGACAGACAGACAGACAGACAGACAGACAAACAGACAGACAGATAGTCAGACAGTCAGACCTGGTCCTCTGTTCAGAGGACCAGTACAAGGTCTATTCACTCTCTTCAGCTCAGTGAATAGACCTTGTACATCTCCTCCTCTTTTATTTCTTTTCTCTCTGACTGACTGAAGAATGTGAGTCAACGGCTCCTTTAAATCTTCTGTCTCAGTTAAAATAACGTCTAGATAGAAACACTGACACGAACTACATTCATGTTGTTAATACATTATTCAACCAGTTTCTCTCTGTGTTTACAGTAATCCTGTATTTTACTTCTCTCAGAGATTAACAGGAACTCTACATCCAAACACACTGATCTTCATCATTATCATCATCATCATCATTAAAACATTAATAGTCTCTAGTAAAGTCTGACGGTTGTATTCGTGTGTTTTATGTGAAAACTTGTTCCAGTGCGTCTCTCCGTCTCTCGTCTGATCTGCATATCAACGGTTGCCGAGGCGGATTCTTGCCAGGGCTTTGGTCGTCATGGAGACGAGTACAATAGAGTACCGGGGGGCCCCGGAGCCACAAAGAAGTTTCAGAGGGGAAAGAATGCAGTAAAAGTAGAGAGAGGACGAGAGGGAGAACACACCGCTGCAGGGTTAGAGAGTACTACAGTATCTATGTACTACAGAGTACTACAGTAAAAGTAGAGAGAGGACGAGAGGGAGAACACACTGCTGCAGGGTTACAGAGTACTATAGTACTACAGTATCTGTACTACAGAGTAATACGGTAAAAAGTAGAGCGAGGACGAGACGGAGAACACACTGCTGCAGGGTTAGAGAGTACTATAGTACTACAGTATCTGTACTACAGAGTACTAGAGTAAAAGTAGAGAGAGGATGAGAGGGAGAAAACACTGCTGCAGGGTTAGAGAGTACTACAGTATCTGTACTACAGATTACTAGAGTAAAAGTAGAGAGAGGACGAGACGGAGAACACACTGCTGCAGGGTTAGACAGTACTGGTTCTGGTTCTGGTCTAGCCCAGACTCAGGTCTGGTTCTGGTCCAGCCCAGCCTCAGGTCTGGTTCTGGTCTAACCCAGCCTCAGGTCTGGTTGTGGTTCTGGTCTAACCCAGCCTCAGGTCTGGTTCTGGTCCTGGTCCAGCCCAGCCTCAGGTCTGGTTCTGCTCCAGCCCAGCCTCAGGTCTGGTTCTGGTCTAACCCAGCCTCAGGTCTGGTTCTGGTCTAACCCAGCCTTAGGTCTGGTTCTGGTCTAACCCAGCCTCAGGTCTGGTTCTGGTCCTAGTCCAGCCCAGCCTCAGGTCTTGTTCTGATTCTGGTCCAGCCCAGCCTCAGGTCTGGTTCTGGTCTAACCCAGCCACTGGTCTGGTTCTGGTCTCACCTGATGTAGCCCACCTGGGGCCGGTGGCTGAGGTGCCAGCGGTAAGAGGTTTTGTCCTTCCAGCCGACGTTTCGTGGATCCTTCCAGAGCAGCTTCACCTCTCCAGGTGTGTCTCCGGTGTGCCACAGGGCGTTCCTCAAGAACTGTCCTGGTCCGGTCCGAGACTTCACCGCCTGCAGGACCGACACACCCATCACTTTATTACATCTATACAGACTATATCTATGTAGAGTATATCTATACAGATTACATCTATGTAGAGTATATCTACTGTATACAGGTTACATCTATACAGGTTACATCTATGTAGAGTATATCTATACAGGTTATAGCTATGTAGAGTATATCTATACAGGTTATATCTATGTAGAGTATATCTATACAGGTTACATCTATGTAGAGTATATATATACAGGTTATATCTATGTTGAGTATATCTATGCAGGTTATATCTATGTAGAGTATATCTACACAGCTGGGCCATGGCTCTGAACAATAGAATAAACTAGAGTACAGTAGAGACCAGTAGAAAAAATGTGAACTGTAGAGTAGAGTAGAGAACAGAAGACCAGAGTACAGAACAGTAGAAAGGAGTACAGTAGAGACCAGTAGAGACCAGTAGAGGCCAGTAGAGACCTTGAGCTGCAGGGCGGGCTGGGCCATGGCTCTGAACAGTAGAATAAAGTAGAGAACAGTAGAGAACAGTAGAGACCAGTAGAGGCCAGTAGAGACCTTGAGCTGCAGGGCGGGTTGGGCCATGGCTCAGAACAGTAGAGAACAGTAGAATACAGTAGAGACCAGTAGAGACCTTGAGCTGCAGGGCGGGCTGGGCCATGGCTCTGAACAGTAGAGAACAGTAGAATAAAGTAGAGAACAGTAGAGAACAGTAGAGACCAGTAGAGGCCAGTAGAGACCTTGAGCTGCAGGGCGGGCTGGGCCATGGCTCTGAACAGTAGAGAACAGTAGAATACAGTAGAGAACAGTAGAGACCAGTAGAGACCTTGAGCTGCAGGGCGGGCTGGGCCATGGCTCTGAACAGTAGAGAACAGTAGAATACAGTAGAGAACAGTAGAGACCTTGAGCTGCAGGGCGGGCTGGGCCATGGCTCTGAAGGGGACCGACTGCCAGTACGTCTGCTCCGTCTGTTTCCACATCACCACGTAGAAACTGGATGAGTCCTGGTAGCCGAAGATGAAGCCGGCGTAGTCGTCGTCGGTTACCGTGTTGACGTGAAACGTTCCCTCGAAGTCGACGCCGTTAAACGCTGTGTAGCCTGCAGACACACGGAGGAGGTCAGGGTCTGTGGTCCTGGTCTAACCCTGAACCTGGACTCAATGATAAATAAAGTCACGTACCCACAGCTAAACCCGGGTCACTGTTCATCGTCTGGACTATCTCCATCCCCTGGAGACAAAACACAGCGTTTAGAGGACACATGGTGATGAAGAGGATGATGAGGATGATGTCATCATGGTCACCTGGTTCAGGACCACCCAGGTGGGGTCGATCTGGGCGTCACCCTCCGGGTCCAGTATGACCGTCTGATAGGCTCTGAAGTCGGTAAGAGTGACCTCAGCGCTTTCCGGACAAACGTCAATCAGATCCATCACTGAGTCATTATCAAAGTCGTTCTCACAGACGTCCCCAACGCCGTTCACTGGAGAGACAGACAGATGGAGAGAGACAGACAGGTGGAGAGACAGACAGGTGAGAGACAGACAGGTGGAGAGACAGACAGGTGGAGAGAAACAGACAGGACGAGAGACAGACAGGTGAGGGACAGACAGATATAACGTTCTTATGCAATGGAAACGTTGTTCACTGCTCCAATAAATAGGATAGACCTTAGCCAGAAAACATTATGCTAGCAGAAAGCTAACGTTATGCTAGCATAAAGCCAATGTTATGCTAGTATAAAACTAACGTTATGCTAGTATAAGCTAGGGTTATGCTAGAATAAAGCTAACGTTATGCTAGTATAATGCTAATGTTATGGTAGCATAAAGCTAACGTATGAAAGCTAACGTTATGCTAGAATAAAGCTAACGTTATGCTAGCATAAAGCTAACATTATGCTGGCATAAAGCTAACGTTATGGTAGCATAAAGGTAATGTAATAAAGCTAACGTTATGCTAGCATAAAGCCAATGTTATGCTAGTATAAAACTAACATTACGCTACTATAAAACTAACGTTATGCTAGTATAAGATAGGGTTATGCTAGAATAAAGCTAACGTTATGGTAGCATGAAGCTAAGGTTATGCTAGCATAAAGCTAACAGCTTGTGTTCCAGTCTCTACCATGTGGTGTTTAGAGGATGAGGACTGAAGGACTAACGTTACAGTAGCATAAAGCTAATGTTACACTAGCATAAAGCTAACGTTATGCTAGCATAAAGCTAACAGCTTGTGTTCCAGTCTCCACCTAGTGGTGTTCAGAGGATGAGGACTGAAGGACTAACGTTACACTACCATATAGCTAACGTTACACTAGCATAAAGCTAACGTTATACTAGCATAATCTCCACCCTGTGGTGTTCAGAAGACTGAAGGACTAACGTTACACTCAGTGTTGTGAATGAGACATTCAGATATTTAAAACGGTGAACAGACAGTTTAACTGGAACTACTTAGTAGGTGTCCATTAGCAGCAATTAATGGACACCCTGTAGCCAATCAGAATCCAGTATTCATAAAGATTGTTACTGTCGGAGTCTTTCTGGTTGGGGTTGACGATGAGTCGGCAGTTGTCGTAGTCGTCGAGGACGCCGTCGTTGTCGTCGTCGTGGTCGCAGTCGTCTCCGAGGCCGTCGTTATCAGAGTCCAACTGGGAGCTGTTGGGGATGTCTGGACAGTTGTCTCTGCTGTCCTGGAGACCGTCTCCGTCCCTGAAGGACAACAATGTTATCGCATCATCAGGGTTCAGACTCTCAGGGTCGTCTCCGTTTTCATTACGTCGTGCTTCAGTGCATTTATGGCTCATCCTATTTTATTGTACCATATATGCTGTTTTTCCACTTACAACTCCTTTACTGTATTGAACTATTTAGAATATATTTTTACAAGTACTGTATATTGTACTTTATATTTATATTACTTTACTTTATATCACTGTATATTATGTATGTATATAATATTTGTGTGTGTCTGTGTGTGTGTGTGACATATACGTGTCTTGGTTGGTGTCACAAACGTCTCCCACCAGGTCGTTGTCGACGTCCGTCTGAAAAAGAGAGAGAAGTTTAGGAGACACACTGTGACCTCTGACCTCTGACCTGTTGGTTCACTTCAGTGTTGCCTTGATATGCTGATCAGCCCTGGACCTGGACTGAACTCACACCTGGTTCAGGTACACCTGGTTCAGGTGCACCAGGAAAGAGAAAAGGAAGTCAACTAAACACCAAGCTGACTGCCCATCCTCTGAACACAAACAGTTAATCTTTTTTATTGAACATCACATGGAACTTAATCAAAGTTAAAGACTCTGTAAACATCAGTCACAATGAAAATTGTCATCCATTAATCTTGTTAAAGTGTGTTTGTGTGTGTGTGTGACATCTTTGTTCTGGTAAAAAGAGACAAGGGAGCGGAGGTGAAGGAGGCCGACGGAAAGCAGACTGATAAGATGCGGGTTCAAGGTGAGCATCAAGACATCATTATGCTCAAACAACACTCACATAATGTTGTTGGCATCGTGTCGCGTGTATTGAAATTCATTAATTCAGAGTTTGTGCAGAATATGTCTCCGTCTCTCGTTGGGTTACTGGCTTCACTAAAACTAACATTAGTGATCCTGATAACCAGTATCATGAAGCTCGTTATCACCCGTTTAGCTGTTACAGTCACACAAGAGGAAGAGGCAGGTTGTTAACCGCCACATTACAAGTCAACACCTGGACAACACCCAGACAACAGTGGCACAGGTATACAGAATTAATGTTTTATTATGTCCTCAAACTCATGAGATCTGTGTGACCCAAATGATGCTGAGTTAGGCCGTTTTATGTCTGTTCAGACAGAAAAGTGTTGGAGGAGTCACCAGATAAACCTGAGTGGTCCAAAGATCACTGACAGGACAGGAACGCACAACATACATATTTCTGCTACGCAAAATTATATATACTGTATATATTTTCTGACTTTCTTCTAACCTTTACTTTTGACTTTGAATTAGTGTCCGTCCGTCAGTCTGATTGTACCAAGCAGCAAGTTCCTACCAACGCGGAAATGCCTAAAACTGCAGTTCCTCTGATGTCCACTTGAGGTTCCAACAGTGAGTCGATCCCCACAGACCTCCATGTTAAAATGTCCAACTTTACAGCAGAAATAAACATGTTTACAGCCATATACAAAAAACTTTTTTGGTCTCTAAAGCAAATAACCTGTGTAATAACACCTGTCTAATCAATAACCTGTGTAATAACACCTGTCTGATCAATAACCTGTGTAATAAAACCTGTCTAGACAACTGTATGGTGTGTGAACTTTTACAGTTATACAGCGGTCTGTACCTGCATCGGGTTGCTGAGTTCAGGACAGCTGTCACAGGCGTCTCCCACTCCGTCTCTGTCTCTGTCCGTCTGCATCGGGTTCGGTACCTTCGGACAGTTATCCAGAACGTTGGGAATACCTGAACATACACACACACACATTTTAAATGCATCCTTAAATCTATATTATAGACCACTCAAATATTTACACAAGTTATAATCTATCTATCTATCTATCTATCCATCTATCTACCTACCTATCTATCTATCTGTCTATCTATCTATCTATCTATCTATCTATCTATCTATCTATCTATCTATCTACCTACCTACCTATCTATCTATCTATCTATCTATCTATCTATCTACCTATCTATCTATCTATCTATCTATCTACGTATCTATCTATCTTTCTATCTATCTATCTATCTATCTATCTGTCTATCCATCTACCTATCTATCTATCTATCTATCTATCTATCTATCTAACTATCTACCTACCTATCTATCTATATATCTATCTATCTATCTATCTATCTATCTATCTATCTATCTACCTACCTATCAATCTATCTATCTACCTACCTACCTACCTACCTACCTATCTATCTATCTATCTATCTATCTATCTATCTATCTATCTATCTATCTATCTATCCATCTAACTATCTATCTATATATCTATCTATCTATCTACCGATCTATCTATCTACCTACCTATCTATCTATCTATCCATCTAACTATCTATCTATATATCTATCTATCTATCTACCGATCTATCTATCTACCTACCTATCTAGCTATCCATCTAAAATGAAGACAGACACCATGTGGATAGTTGGAGATCCTATAACTGCTCCTGAGTATGATGTGGTCAGGTTCAGGTGTTTCTGTTTCCTGTTGAAGATGATGAAGATGATGATGAATGATGAAGACAGACTGGCGGTATCTCTCACCGTCCCCGTCGATGTCCTGGTCGCAGGCGTCCCCCTGTCCGTTGCTGTCCGTGTCTTTCTGGTCCGTGTTGGGGACGTTGGGACAGTTATCACAAGCGTCTCCGAACGAGTCGCTGTCTGAGTTCTGCTGGTCTTTGTTCGGGAACAACCGGCAGTTATCCTGAAGGTCACAAGGTCACATGATCACATCACAGAGCGCACACACACGCACACACACATATGGAGGATGGAGCCTGCCAAAATCAAAAATAAATAAATAAATAAATAAATGACTTGATAAATAAATAAATATATCATTAAATGCAGCAAAAATGATATTAAAAATAAATGTAGCCATTAATTAATTGATAAAATGTGAGATAAATTTGTATTTCTGGTTTAATTTGCTTCTTTATTTATTTATCTTTGTATTAATTTCCCTAATTATTTACTCTTGTTTAATTTTCCCTTTTATTTGTATTTATTTTCATGCATTTTATAATTTATTTATTTTTGCATTTATTTTTAAATGTGTGTATTTCTTTTTGTATTATGCATTTATTTATTTATTTCTGCACAATTTTCCCTTTGCATTTCACCCCTTATTTATTTCCCCAAACGTATTTTTTCTGTATTCTTTTCTTTACACATTCCTGCCTCATTGTGCAAATGAGAGGGCTGTCACTCAGCGAGTGTCAATTTAAATTTAAAAATAAAAAAATAATATAAAAATGAATACATAAATAAAAGGGAAAATTAAACAGAAGAGTAAATAAATAAGGGAATTAATACAAAGATAAATAAATAAAGAAGTAAATTAAAACAGAAATAGGTTCCATCCTCCACACACACACACACACACACACACACACACACACACACACATACACACAAACTGTCTAACCTCCACGTTTTTGATGCCGTCTCCGTCGGCGTCCTCGTCACACTGATCTCCGATCCCGTCGTTGTCGGCGTCCTCCTGACCAGAGTTCGGTGTGAACACACAGTTGTCCTGGTGGACAAAGACAATAACCAATCAATGACTGATATAAGACAAGGTGATGTCATGTGGGATGTCAGCGACAATATGTCGCTGATTTCAAAGACAAAAAATTTCTTGAATTAAAGATATAAATTTAAATAAAACTAACAAACACTCAATAAAGCTTTAAAATCCCACATGACATACAAACTAATGTTTTTATATATTGATGTCTCTCACACATCTTTTTACAATATTAATTTAACCTTTTCCCCTCTTTACCATAGACCTGTTTTAGTCTCTTTTAGGGGGGTACAGGGGGTCTTTTGGGGGAGACAGATGCTCAACAGTAGATGTCACATAGAAGTGGTGAGCATCATCTGAAAGCTGGGAACCTGAAGATTAATTTGAGATGTAGCTCAATCAGTTAAATAGTGAAAGTGTATAAGGATTTAAAACATGATGATAGAAGTATATGATGGTCATCCCCATGCTCTATTAAGTCTCATAAGTTGTTGCAGCAGTTTTTGGGTTGATACCATATGTTACACAGATTTGGTGCTAAATTTAACCATTTTCTACCACCGGAGAATTGATAAAAATGATCAATAATCCCTCAAAAATACCACATTAAGACACCAAGACCTTGAGGAACACCATAGAAAAAGCCATGCTTTGATTTGGGATCAAAAACTTTTGACATTTGGAGATTTCTGCAAGAATTGCATTTTTCTGTGATTGGATGGCGAGCATGATGCAGGATGTGTAAAATGCTCAGAAACCCCCTTATTGTCAATCTAGCCAGGAAAGCCATCCATCCTCTGAATGCTCTAGGTCTCTAGTTTGTGGCTGTAATGTTTCATGAGGCTGTGATTATCCTAGAGGTCACCACAGGTCATTTTATACAGGGAGGTCAAGTTTAAAAAAAATGGTCTCAAGAGTCTCAGCTTTACAGTGATACTATGCACCTGGTCTATTTCTATGGATGAGACACACAATGTGAGAGGATATGATGAAGATGAAGATGAAGTTGATGATGATGAGTCAGGTGTCTCACCTGTTTGCAGTGTTTGTCGTTGTCCATGCAGGGCAGGGGCCGGTCAGGATACCCGTCGATGTCGGTGTCCGGTCCACATGTGTTACCGTTACCAGCCCAGCCCACGTTACACTGCTCACACACACACACACACACACACACACACACACACACACAAATTAGTGAATTAATAATGACTACAGTCTCTGATGATGACTGACGGTCGGCGGAGCCTCACCCTGCAGGCGACCTCTCCGCTCCTCTCCATGGTGCAGTGGGCGTTGGTGTCACAGGGGTTAAAGGTCAACGCAGCACACGACCTCCTAGGGAAGCAACCTGACGTCTGGTTACCGAAGAAACCAGGTTTACAGCCTCCACACTTGTATGAACCCTGAGAGAGGACGGGACAGTGTTACCGCTGAGCGTCCACTGGAGGGCGCCGCCTCGCTGTGACTGACTACAGATCAGTTCTCAGACAGAGAACAGGAACTCACCACAGTGTTGATGCACACTGAGTTTGATACGCAGGCATCTGGTAGATCTATACACTCATCTATATCTACACACTCCTGAAAGACAGACAGGGGGAGGGGACAGGAAGACAGAGAGACAGACAGGGTGGAGGGGAGAGAGACAGGAAGACAGAGAGACAGACAGGGGGAGGGAGAGAGAGACAGGTGAATGAACAGAATATAGCTAACAGACATTGTTAACTTTTAAACATGTTTAAGGGATGTCAAAGACACCACCTGCCTGTGTTTCCTACCTGTCTGTCTGTCTGTGTGTCTGACCTGTCTGTCTATGTGTCCTACCCGTCTGTGTGTCTGACCTGTCTGTCTGTGTGTCTGACCTGTCTCTCTGTGTGTCCTACCTGTCTGTGTGTCTGACCTGTCTGTCTGTGTGTCCTACCTGTCTGTGTGTCTGACCTGTCTGTCTGTGAGTCCTACCTGTCTGTGTGTCTGACCTGTCTGTCTGTGTGTCCTACCTGTCTGTGTGTCTGACCTGTCTGTCTGTGTGTCCTACCTGTCTGTGTGTCTGACCTGTCTGTCTGTGTGTCCTACCTGTCTGTGAGTCCTACCTGTCTGTGTGTCTTGGCGTAGTCCAGTCCGGTTCCAGCCAGCGGTGCCCCCCACAGGCCAGGGGGACAGGAGAGACAGGTGAACCCCCCCACAGTGTTCACACAGTCTCCAGGAATGAAACAAGGCTGCAGCTCACACTGACACACACAGAAGGGGGGGGGGGGGGGGTTAACATCATGACAGTGATGTGGGTTGTTGTTGTGTATGTTGTTGTGTATGTAGTTGTAGTTGTACTATAGTTGTGTGTGTTGTCGTGTAGTGACCTCGTCGATGTCGTGACAGTGGGTCCCGTTGCCGCTGGTTCCAGGTGGACAGGGTCCACAGGTGTAACCTGGGTAATGCAGACTCTCCATGCAGGACACCGTCTTATAGCAGGGGTTAGGAGAGCAGCGAGACCGAGGCTCATGGAAACCTACAGACAGACAGACAGACAGACAGGCTGCCTTCAATCAGGTCCTCAGATAATAAACCGCTCTGATATGCAGAGAAGAAGCTGCTGACTCACCACAAACCTGACACTCCAGGATGGTGTTCCTGATCAGAGACATCTCTTTCACCTGACGGGGACAGGAGACAATCAATACACTGCTGTCTGTCTCTCAGAGTGTCTCACCTGTTCTCTAATGTCCTGTCTGTCTCTCAGAACGTCTCACCTGTTCCCTGATGTCCTGTCTGTCTCTCAGAGTGTCTCACCTGTTCTCTGATGTCCTGTCTGTCTCTCAGAGTGTCTCACCGGTTCTCTGATGTCCTGTCTGTCTCTCAGAGTGTCTCACCTGTTCTCTGATGTCCTGTCTCAGTTCTCCCAGGATCTGGTTGAAGATGATAAGCTGACCAATCAGGGCCTTGGTGTGATCACCTGACAGGAAACCATCAAAGCAACAGGATCAATAGAGGTGAGATGAAGCTGATCAGCTGTGATTATTGATTAGTTGAACATGATGTTGAGTGTGTGAACTCACCCAGGATGGAGTTCAGCTCCCCGCTCACTGAAACACCAGAGAAACCTCAGGTAGATCAGATTATAATGAATGTATTGATCAGCTGGAACAGGAAGTGACAACAACAAGTACAAGAAGCTCTTCACATTTTAAAATAATCTGATTATTGTCACATTCAGAAGGTGACAGGAAGTGGAAACAGTTCTTTACTTCCTGTCACCTTTTACACATGACAACAAACTGATCCTCTTTACATCTGAACTGGAGACGCACCGATCGAATCCATCAGTCTCATGTTGATGGTCACACTTACACGCATGATGGTTTTACGTCACACACATAGCAGCACAGACAGTAACGTCTTTGAAGAATGAATATATATACATACATACATACATACATACATATGTATATTTTAGGGCTGTCAGTCGATTAAAACATTGATTCGCAATTAATCTCACATTTTTTATCTGTTCTAAATGTACCTTAAAGGGAGATTTGTGAAGTATTTAATACTCTTATCAACATGGGAGTGGACAAAAATGCTGCTTTATGCAAATGTATGTATATATTTATGATTGTAAATCAATTAACAACACAAAACAATGACAAGTATTATCCAGAAACCCTCACAAGAACTAAATTTACCATAAAAAATATGCTCAAATCATAACATGGCAAACTGCAGCCCAACAGGCAACAACAGCTGTCAGTGTGTCAGTGTGCTGACTTGACTATGACTTGCCCCAAACTGCATGTGATTATCATAAAGTGGT
Organism: Sebastolobus alascanus; assembly: GCA_916701645.2. Taxonomy (NCBI): domain Eukaryota; kingdom Metazoa; phylum Chordata; class Actinopteri; order Perciformes; family Sebastidae; genus Sebastolobus; species Sebastolobus alascanus. Next base: position 5,406,976 of record CAKAOJ020000008.1, read on the forward strand.
ATGTCTGTAAAGGGGAGACTCGTGGGTACCCATAGAACCCATTTTCATTCACATATCTGGAGGTCAGAGGTCAAGGGACCCCTTTGACAATGGACATGACAGTTTTTCCTCGCCAACATTTAGTGTAAGTTTGGAGCGTTATTTATCCTCCTTCACTATAGCTTTAAGGCTAGAGCCTGCAACAACCTCCAGAAGATCGATTGTGTTAATGCGTTAAAGAAATTAGTGGCGTTATAATGATTTTGCGTTAATGCGTTATTAACGCACTACTAGTTTATATTATTATTATATTTATACAGTACATATGTATGAGTGAAAGGGTTAATGCGAGCTGACCTGAGTTGTAGGATGAAGAGTCTCCTTGGAAGGGACAGTCTGTCAGAGATCCAGCTTTAGCTACAGAACCACCTAGAGCCAGTCTGAGGGACTCCACTGATCCCTGAGAGACAGACAGGCAGAGAGACAGGCAAAGAGAGAGACAGTCAGACAGACAGACAGACAGATAGAGAGAGAGAGACAGAGAGACAGACAGACAGACAGACAGACAGACAGAGGGCAGATTAACACAATCTAGTTTATATTAATAACAGATTAAAATAATCTCTGTGGCAAACAAACGTTTATGATACTGACACGTTTTGTTCAGCAGATATTCTCCACTAATGAACACCACTTTATGATTTTTGAATGTAATCTCCAGAAGTAAAAAGTTAACGTTTGGCTATAAAACAACTACACCACGGTCACATGAGTGTGAGTATAAACAACGAGGCTGTAAAGGAGGACGAGTCGGCGTGATGACGTTTAGTTGTCTCATTTAGCTACTTGTTACCAACCGTCTTTTTTAAGACACATAAAGGCTTCAACATTCACCAGTGGGATATTTACTGATGTAGAACACAACGTTAAAATCTCTTCAGCTTGTGTTAACCACAGACCTTATTTCAGCCATCTGACTAAAAACACATCGACTTCCAGACGAGGGAGCAGGAAGTGACATCGTGCTGACTCATTCCTGCAGATTCAAATGTCTAAATCACTGATGGGTGTGTCTCACCTGTAGTCGGGCGTAGGCCTTCTGTCCGTGTCTGACCTCCACCATCTCCGCCTCTCTGGGCAGGGCCACCAATGACGGGAGGCCCTGGCTGGAGTCGGCCAATCGGCAGTTGACGTAGAGCTCCATGTTCATGTTGTCACGCCGAAGACCGCCGAGCCTCAGGATGATGGAGTGACTCCGCCCATCGGCCAGCTGAGCGTTCTGGAGGTTAACGGTGTGGATCTTCCCGTCAGCTCGCACATAACGCACCAGGACTGGAGGAGGAGGAGGAGGAGGAGGAGAAGAGAGAGAGAGAGGAGGAGAGAGAGGAGGAGGAGGAAGAGAGAGAGGAGGAGGAGGAGGAGAAAGAGAGGAGGATAAGGAGGAGGAGGGGGAGGAGGATCAGAGAGAGGAGGAGAGTGAGAGAGGAGGAGGAGGAGGAGGAGGAGGAGGAAGGGAGGAGGAGGAGAAGGAAGAGGAGGATGGGGAGGAGGAGGAGGAAGGTAGGAGGAGGGAGAGGATGGAGAGGAAGAGGAGGAGAAAAAGAGAGAGGAGGAGAAGAGAGAGGAAGAGCAGGAGAGAGAGGAGGAGAGAAATATTAATGACCTTATTTCAGTTAAAAACATCATTAAAATAAACGTGGTTCTGAGGAAAAATATAACATTATTATATTGATAAAAGTATCCGGTAACAGAAGTATGGACCCGGCAGCGCTGGTACTGATGAACTATTAATAAAATCCCAATAAAACACAGAATATAATAATGGGATCTTTACTAAGAGTCAACTGTTTAAGTGATGAAACAAAGAACAAAGTGAGAGTTCATGTCAGCAAGTGGAGCTTCACAATGAACCCATTCATCCATCAGGAGGTCAAAGGTCAAACACACAAACACACACAAACACACACACACACACACACACACACACGCACAGCAGGTAATGAAACTCTGTCAGATTATAGTGATCATGTAGATGAAGGCTGAACTCAGTCTGTCATTATCAGGATGAAGACAGGACCAGAACCAGAACCAGCTGCTCAGACCGGACTGAAACACAGTTTCTTCTTCATCACACAGCAGTCATCATCACAGACTCTGTTTATTTTTGTTCACTTTGAGTTGAAGTCAAACTGGATGATCGTCAGATATTAACTTGGTGAGTTCAGTGTTACGCTGTGTTCACACCAAGATGGAAGCAGATTTCTGCCTCACTTTACTCTGTGAGTTGGACCACCGATATCATTTGTGTTCATTCGCTCTAGACGCTCCGGAGAGGAGGAGGAGCTTGTCTCCATAGATACAAACAACTTTTCCTCCATCAACCATGGAAGAAATAACCATGTCTGGGTTCATAACATCACCCGGCGGCGAGCTGTATTCACATACAGTGTCATTACACTGACTGTATCTAGCAGCCACGCGTCGCTACTGTGGTATGAACCCAAAGTAAACAGATTGTGCTGTGATTTAATATCAATAAACAGATCAAAATGATGCTGAAATAACTACATAATGATTCTGATTAGTAAAAAGTCTGAATTCATGCTTTATCAGGTCTGTTACCAAGACGACAATCAAACAACCTTTAAAATGCTTGTTTTCTGAATGGAATTTGGACGGATCAGTTCCAGGCTATGCAGCTGCTCCATCAACTCTCAACATAAAGTCATCTAGGCATAAATACGGCAGCGACGTTGTTGTTTCTACCATAGACAGTCTGTGGTTTCTACACAGAGTTTGGTCCGGTCTCTGTACAGATATGATGTACTATCGTAGCTCTGGGTGACTATGGAGGACGGAACCTGCCAAAAATAAATTAATAAATAAATAAATAAATGACCCGATAAATAAATAAATAAATATGTCATTAAATGTAGCAAAATGATATTAAAAATAAATGTAGCCATTAATTAATTGATAAAATGTGACATAAAATGATATTACTAATAAAATAAATAAACAATGAATGCAATAATAAATTAATAAATGAAATTTAAATGCGAAAATAAAATTGATAAATAAAAAATAAATGCAAAAATAAATTAATTAAAAATTAATAAAATACATAATTAAATAAAATGGACAATTTAATAGAATAATAAGTAAATACGTATGTATAAAGATAAATAAATAAAGAAGCAAATTAAAACAGAAATATCAATTTATGTCACATCTCATTAATCAATTAATGGCTACATTTATTTTTAATATTATTTTTGCTACATTTAATGAAATATTTATGTATTTATCGAGTCATTTATTAACTTATTTTTGATTTTGGCAGGTCCTTCATAGATGAGCACAGACAGATACAAGATTTATTTCCTCCATTTCTGATTCAAAAACTCCATCCGGTGCAGATTTGCATCAATTGATTGATGATTGACCAGAGTTGGAATAAACCTAAAACTTTAGCTGGATAGAAACTCTTTTCTCCTGTTGTGTCAACGAATGTTCAGATATTCAATCCCACAAAACTTTATTTGAAATTCCAGCAGACATGTCAACGTTTCCAAAGAGAATATTTCCATCCATAAAAGAGTGGAAATATGAGAGAGCTTCAACAGACATGATGCTGTCAGACAGAGTGGAGAGGAGAGTATTATGGTCTGTCTGTGTTCATGATAATTGGGATAAAAGGAGGATGGAAGCAAAGAAATGGTGAAGGACAGGAGGAGCAGATGAGGAAGGAAAGAAGGAACCGGTAACGAGATAATTCACTTTTGGATCACTTTTGGACTTTTAGTCATTTTTGGAAACAAACTGATGTTTTCAATAAAGTTGTGAGAGTTTGAACAGCCTCAGCAAGTTACATGTCCAACCTTTGTTGATCTTCCCCATGACGGCGACCTCCAGGTACTTCCTGTTGTCCTGTTTGCTGTAGAGACCCAGCAGGACGCCGCCCAACTTCGCCGGCAGCCGAAATGTGGACACCACGTAGACGTCACTGAGCGCGCTCAGACCGCCCGACAGCTTCTCCACCGCTGCCACGCTCTGCTTCGAGTCCTGAAGACTCAACACGTCAATCACTGTGGAGGAGGATCAATAACAAGAGGAGCTGCTTTAGAGGACAGACACAGCGGCTCTGCATATAATCAATCAATCAATCAATCAATCAATCAATCAATCAATCAATCAATCAATGTCAACTAAGTATTAATAAAAGACACATGAGAACATAAAACATTGTAGTCGAGACATTATTTTAGATTTATAAACACCTGGAGGTATATATATATATATATATGTATATATATATACATATATAAATATATATATATATATATATATATATATATTCAGTCTGCAGTCGGTTGATATTACAAAATAAACTTCCAGGCTTTTATTCTGAAACTAGTTTAATTCAAAGTAAACTTTATTGTGGGTCAGTTGTTGTTTGTGGTTCAAACCTCAAGCCAACAGAAACACCACAGAGGAAGAATAACAGCTGATAATCGGTCACTTTCTGTACTCCATCCTGCTGCTGATCTTCTCACCGTTACCATGACGACTCTGTCCACAATTCCAATAACAACAGACATCCTATAATAACTGATTTATGATGAGTGATGGCATGCGGACTATGGAGGACAGAACCTGCCAAAATCAAAAATGAATGAATAAATAAATAAATGACTTGATGAATAAATAAAAATGTGATTAAAAGTAGCAAAAATAGTATTAAAAATAAATGTAGATATGAATTAGTTGATAAAATGTGACATAAATTCATATTTCTAATAAAGTACATAAAGAAGAAATGCAAAAATAAATAAATAAAAAATGAATAAAACAATAATTGAATAAATACAAATAAAAGAATAAATAAAAAATAAATGCAAAAATAATAAATAAATAAAAATAAACGAAAAAATAAATAAAAAATAAATGCAAAAATAAATAAATAATTAAAAAGTAAATGCGAAAATAAATGAATTAACTAAAAAATAAATAAAAAAGTAAATGCAAAAATAAATGAATAATTAAAAAGTAAATTCAAAAATAAAAAATAAAGAGATAATAAATACAACAATAAATGAATAAATCAAAATAAATACTTTATCTTTAATATTATTTTTGCTACATTTAATGACATATTTATTCATTTATTTAGTCATTTAATTATTTATTCTTTTATTTTTGATTTTGGCAGGTTCCAGTGTTGGGCTTTACTGAGACAAACGAGGTGACGTTAACTGAATAGACACTATTTTCACAGCAGACATTTTGGCTCGTCAGGTGTAAATAATCACATTAAAGATGCTCATTAAGTAAACCAGCCAGGTACAACACCTGAGCTGAACTGGCCTCAGTAATGTTATTAATTAATTCCACCTGCGCTTTAACCCTTCTGGCTGTGAATATTGCTGTTTTTACAGTGGACCCTGGTGTTATGATATCTGTAGCCCCTCGGATCAATATGTGTTCAGAACTGTCCTGAATCAGGTCACAGACTTCTGTGAAACACCTAAAAAACAAACAGATTGACTTCTGGAAAGTTCTGACTTTAAAATGGCGACAACAATAACTGTTGTTAATTAAATGTTTTAGTATTTTAGTAAATGCAGCAGCAGATCAGCTCGGTGTTGTTACCTTGATCGTCCGGTCCGTCCGGTACTCCCGCCGTGAGTCCAACACAGACGATTGACAGCAGAACCGGGACACTCCAACCCATTTCTGAGACGGTTACCGTGGGAACGGGACCAGGAAGAAGGCTCCCAAAACCAACAGAACCGGGTCCAAAACCTTTAAAAAATGACGGAGGGAGCAGATGGAGGAGAGCCGGGTTAGTACCGGAGCTGCAGCAGCTGTCAGCCGGAGAACCGGAGGAGAACCGACTAAAACGCGAGACCAAACTTTGAGTCGAGACTTCTGACCGAGACCCGGAGAAACCAGACCGAGACCCGGACCAGGAGAGAGGAACTAACGGTCGGCTGCACGAGCGCTGCTGGAAACTGCTGCTGGCGCGCGCTCAAGTCTCCTCCAAACGGCTCGTGCGCGCTGAGTGACTGGAGGTGATTAGCATAAAGCGCGCGAGTCAAGATACTCTACTGTAGTTTACTGACTCTACTGAGACTCTACTGTAGTTAACTGAGACTCTACTGTAGTTTACTGAGACTCTACTGAGACTCTACTGTAGTTTACTGACACTCTACTGTAGTTTACTGATACTCTACTATAGTCTACTGACACTCTACTGTAGTTTACCGAGACTCTACTGTAGTTAACTAAGACTCTACTGTAGTTTACTGAGACTACTGTAGTCTACTGAGACTACTGTAGTTAACTGAGATTCTACTGTAGTTTACTGGGACTCTACTGAGACTCTACTGTAGTTTACTGAGACTCTACTGTAGTTTACTGATACTCTACTGTATTTAACTGAGACTACTGTAGTTTACTGACTCTACTGTAGTCTACTGAGACTCTACTGTAGTTAACTGAGACTCTATAGTAGTTTACTGAGACTCTACTGTAGTCGACTGAGACTCTACTGTGGTTTACTGACTCTACTGAGACTACTGTAGTTTACTGAGACTCTACTGTAGTCAGCTGAGACTCTAATGTAGTTTACTGAGACTCTACTGTAGTCGACTGAGACTCTACTGTGGTTTACTGACTCTACTGAGACTCTACTGTTGTTTACTGAGACTACTGTAGTCAGCTGACTCTACTGTAGTTTACTGAGACTCTACTGTAGTCGACTGAGACTCTACTGTAGTTTACTGAGACTCTACTGTAGTCAGCTGAGACTCTACTGTAGTTTACTGAGACTCTACTGTAGTCGACTGAGACTCTACTGTAGTTTACTGACTCTACTGAGACTACTGTGGTTTACTGACTCTACTGAGGTTTACTGACTCTACTGAGACTCTACTGTAGTTTACTGAGACTCTACTGAGGTTTACTGAGACTCTACTGTAGTTTACTGAGACTCTGCTGAGACTCTACTGACACTACTACTACTGAGGAGCTGGCTCTGAGTCCTTTCAGCTTTTGTTCTGGATCTCTTTTCAGTCCTCCAGCGACCCAACAGAGGGTCCAGAACCACACTGTGAGACCCCCTCACTGCAGGCTCAGTGTGTGTTCTTGTTGTGAGGACCAGTTTGAGGTCTAGATGAGCCACATTAGTGCAGCACAGAGGGTAAAATGTGACCTGCATTCTGTCTGAACACAACTCGAGTGGTGCGGTCTGCCTGAGAGTCTCAACTCAGGGCAAATAACCCTCTCAAGATGATTCTACAGGTGCTCTTTGTTCACCTCCACTGCTGTTGGTAGGAAACGTGACAGCAGGTTGAGTACTAATACAAGGATCCATTTAAAAAAACATGTAATTTAGTGGTGCTAGCTTATTTAAACACAGGGCTGTAAGCTGCTCACACCAACATGTCGTCTGCAGTATTTATGAAGATGAACACATATTTTCAGTTGCTTTTTTTAAGTCTGATTCCAAAAATTTGTAATGTTTTTAGGATAAAAACTTTAAGAAAATATAACAAACACTTAAATGAATTTCATTTTTTCTAAAATACTGAGAAATTTGTACAGAGTTTGGTTGGTGCCAGGTAACACATGTCTGATGTTCTGCTGGATGAATTTAGATTCATGATCTCAAGATTTCTAAAATCCTGACTGCACACAGTGCACCAGGGTCTCTTTGGGGGTCTGGGGCCCCATTCCCACCCAGTCCTGCCTGTAGGACCAGGGTCTCTTTGGGGGTCTGGGGCCCCATTCCCACCCAGTCCTGCCTGTAGGCCGTTCTGTCTGGTCTGCAGCTTCAGTAAAAATGTAAACTGGGAGTGTTTCTGGGGAACAGATCCAGACTGTGATGAAATGAGTGGAACAAAGAAACGAGGATGTGAAGTGACTTGTTTCTGCTGTGGTTCTCTGCAGACCTCCTCCCCGCACTCTGGGACTGTTTGTTTCTGACTCTGGAGCGTTGCCATGGTAACCTGCATTTAACAGCAGGTGAGGGGAGGGAGGAAACTCCACCGCCGACAGCAGCAGTCTGACTTCTACTTCCTCCTCCTGTTGGAGCGTGACACGGAGAGTAAAAAGAGTAAAACACTGTCTGACTGAACCTGAACCTGAACCTGAACCCGGGTCCTCGGTGTGTCCGGGTTCACGTTGTGTTTGAGGTCCAGCAGAGGAAGAATTCAGCTCCACAAACTGCTTCCAGATCAGCTCATTAAACACACAGCAGGGTGAACAGGAGCCAGGGCAGATTCCTGTGTGATGGCGTCATGTGCAGCTGTATGTCCCCGGGGTCCAGACCCGGTCAGGGCGGGTGGAAACGGCGGGTAGAGGGGGGGGGGGGGTTGTTTTGGCGAGCTGAAGTCAGAGAACATGTGGATGTTGTCATGTTTCGTTGTTCTCTTGTTGTGTCAGAGCTGGATTAGCTCCCTGCTGGACCCCTGCTGTGGTTACGTGATAACTGACTTTATGGTTAAAGAAGTGAGGCTGGGACCAGCAGCAGACCCCCCTCATTTTAGTTCCCCAATGCCCCGCACTCATTTTAGTTCCCCGACGCCCCACGCTCACTTTAGTTCCCCAACGCCCGACGCTCATTTTAGTTCCCCAATGTCCTGCATTCATTTTAGTTCCCAAACACCCTGCACTCATTTCAATTCCCCAACGCCCCACGCTCGTTTTAGTTCCCCAAACGCCCCACACTCATTTTAGTTCCTGAATGTCCCGCACTCATTTTAGTTCCTGAATGTCCCACGCTCATTTTAGTTCCCAAACACCCCATACTCAATTTAGTTCCCAAACTCTCCACACTCATTTCAATTCCCCAGCACCCCATGCTCATTTTAGTTCCCTAACGCCCCACACTCATTTTAGTTCCCCAACGCCCTGCACTCATTTTAGTTTCCAAACATCCCACACTCATTTTAGTTCCCCAACGCCCCGCACTCATTTTAGTTCCTGAATGCCCCGCACTCATTTTAGTTCCCCAACGCCCCACACCTTTAAGTTCCCATGCTGCCAGGTCGGTGTATTATCAGGCTGAACAACAACATAACAGTAAAATGTCAGTTCGTGGTCATCGTCTGTTTTATCACCGTCCTGATCTTCATCTTGTTTATTCTCGTCATTATTCATTTTGTCTAAATCGATCATATATATCTTTTAAAAAATCATTTGAATAATGCAGCTGTCTTATGCTTGATGACGTTCTCATTTCCAATATATGTTGCGAACAAATGTATGGGGGGTTTAATTGACAATCAATAAATATTACTTATTTGGGATAAGAGAAAGTCTTTAACAAAAAACAAAAAACAAAAAACAAAAAACAAAATTAAAATTAATTTATTTTTAAGGAAAAGGCCGATCCATGTTTCTTCTTAAAAGAACAGTACGTTTAAAAAATTAACAAGTTAAATAAAAATCTAACTCATATAAAGAATATCCGGGGAAGTATTTTTTAATTAATTTCTGTACATAAACCAGCACCAACGTCCACTTCCTGTCCACCGAGAGGCTCCTGGATGAGCTGCTGCTGATTATTAGTTTTAATAATACTGACAGTAAAAACTGGTCAGAGTGAGATACACCTAATTATTTCCTTTAACATCTTTACTTCCGTCCATAAAGTCCCATGATGCTTCAGTCCTCAGCCGTCTCCGTCCTCGTCCTCGTCGTGGGATCCGATGGTCTGCAGGTCCGGCGGCTCCTCCAGCGCCTCCTGCTGGATGTGTTGGATGGACACCATGCCGGTCAGCAGGGCGTAGCTCAGCATGGCGCCCAGAGCCACCAGCGCTGACAGCAGCTGCTTCCTGCGCTTGTTGGGGACGTGATCAAAGTCTCCGCCTTCAGGCTGCGGCGGAGACGACGTCTTCTGACTGGAGCTCTCTGAAAAACAACATGGAGGTCGTCAGTGAGACGAGACCGTCTCACCCTGAACACACAAGATTCATTTAGGACCAAAACCGTCTAAAAACCATAAACTACCAAGAAAACATGAATCCAATAAATTCATCTCTTCAGTTTCCATTTTCTCTCCTTCAGACAAACAATGAGACACTCTGTTTATATGATGATGTCACTCAGCGATGTCACTCAGTGATGTCATATGGAGAACAGCACGTGTTGAGGTGAAGCCGAGCTGATGTGCAGCCAGGTGTTTGGCCTCACCTCGGCCGTCTCGGGGGAAGTAGAGCAACAGGATGTTGCTGCAGAAGTTGCTCAGGTTGTCCAGAGACTTCAGGTGCTGCTGCAGTTTCCCGTTGGGCAGTTTGGACTTCAGGACGGGCGCCAAGTGACCGAACACGTAGGCGTCCAGAGACGAAGGCCTGCAGAGCCAAAACCACAACAGGGTTAGTTTACACTGGAGATACTCTGATATCAAGCTGTGGTCGTAGCAGCTTCACATATAGTCCAACAATACAGATAACTAGTAAGAAAAAAATTATTCACCTATGTACAGTTATTTTGTTTTACGATTTCTAAATAGATGTTTCAATGCCAGAATCGATATATTTGCTTCATTTGATTCTATGTGGAGGTAGAAGGAAGTTAACGCTTTTATTGTTGTAGTCTGAGTAACGTGACGTCACATCCGTTCCGTATCCGTCAACCAAAACAAACCTCAGAAACTAGAAAACATGGGAGGGTCTGCGTGGATACGACCTGCACCCTCACATGTTAAATCCAAAGTGGTAAACACTACACATCCAGTAAAGGATGGAAACACTTTGGGTTTCACACATTGCAGGAAAAGCAGAGCTAGACATCACGGCTAAAGCTGCATTCTAACTCTGTCATGGACAGGAAACGTTATCGTATCGCGGTAACGTGCGGTCGAGCCGGCCGTCACTCTCATCTCCGTGGTCAAATGGGCCGACGCTACAACTGTAGAGCACCCATATACTGACATTTATGTTAAATGCATTCAAACGGCCCCGATGGAGCTGACAATGGATGTATGAAGAGAACGGAGCTGACGGGAGAGCTAGAGACCACCTTGGAGAAGTTAGAGGAAGTATACAAGTGGGACTACCTCCGGTTTTCAAAATAAGGTGTTAACAAAGGGAACTGTATATACAAAATACATATATGGAAATAAGATCGATTGGATTATATTCACCAGAAGTATAAAACATTACATGTCCCTTATAAATTAAAAAGAAAATACCACTAATTTGTGAGGGAAATGTCTTTATTCTTTGATTTTTGGGTTGTTGGATAAAAAAAGTAATAAATAATTCCTGACAATGACTGATATATTTGACTTCAGGACATCTCTGACTACATACATGCTGAAAATCAAACATTTTTACTGGATTCATTTAGAGATTTTCCAAAGTAAAAGTCCCTAGAAGTGTATGATTCATCTTTTTCCCATGGTCTAGTGTTAGAAAAGTTAACAAAAATCACTATAAATCGTAATGCTGAATCACAATACTTAAAAATCACAATACATATCGAATCAGGACCCAAGTATGGTGATAGTATTGAACCAGGAGATAGGTGAATCGTCCCAGCCTTGATAACTAGGCCTGTGAGATAACTATAACTTTATATTTTTATAGACAATAATTATAGTTTGAACCCGACCTGAACCTCATGGATCAGCTTGTTAACCAGATATCTCGTTGAGTGTTGAGTCTATCAGATGAGAGGTGAGACAGATATCTGCTGGTAGAGATCACCTGACCTCCTCTCATCAGTAGATTAGATATTAGAGTCTGGATGTACTTACGAGTCCCCGAAGAAGAACTTGTGTGAGCCGAGTCTTTGGGACAGCAGGTTCATACACTCTGTAGCATCACGGTACAACTGAAAAACACAACTACATGTTAGTGTTTGTCTTCAATAAGGACATACAGCATATATATAATATTAATAATAATGAAACTTCCTCCACTGAGGAGCCTGAAAGTCCTCAGATGTCACAACTGTTCAGACTTTCTGTTTGAGCGTTTAAAGTTCATTCTTGACTTCAGGAAAAGTGGTTTGTCTAAATAATCTCAGATCAAGGTTGGGTGTGATTCCTCCCGACGATCGTCAGCAAATCCCTGATTGTTTGATGGATCTAAAGATGATCTTTCCAGATGTTCCTGTGGTGTGAGGAATGTTAAGAATGTGTTTTTTCCATCCCCCGATCGGCTCTGAAGTCCATCCTGGACGCACTGATCTCTAAATATTAAACATGTTGGATTTTTCCGATGGGATATCCTGTTGTGTGTGGGGAACCCCGAGGACAGCCGACGACGCAGTCACGTGGGAAAGAACGACAGCGTATTGAGAACCAAGCTGACTGAAGAAGGAAGGACAACCACCACCGTCATGGCGGCCGCGGCTAATGCATGAGCTAATGCTAAACATGAAGCATAAAGTAGTAGTAAGATGGAGCTCAGAAATGGAGGACCAACCTGTTGATTAGTGTTTATTTAATGTGTCTCCATGACTTCATCCATCCATCCTTCCTCAGTTTTCAGTACAAAGTAAAAACTCACATCACTAATTCTTCCTGCCCGTCTTCCGCCATGTTTGTTTACACTAAAGTCACGTTTGATTGTGAGAGATTTAGTGAGATTTCTGTTGTTTTTTTTGTTGGTGATGAATGAATCTGTTAGTGTGTGGTGTTGCTGTTTCTCTCCACACACTATAGGAACAAAACTGTTCAATTTAACACAACATGTCGTTATGTGTGGGCTCTCTCACATTTTACACATCTGGTAAGATCTGAAACATCTGTTAGTGAGGGCCAGCCTTTAACAGACGTAGGATTAATCTGGGAATTAATTAAAATGAGACGTTGCAGACTAACACCAACTACTAACTGTAAGTAGGGATGTGCATTTCAAGGAAAAATATGATTGGATAATCACTGGGAACTGGTGGACCCCCCGCCCCGTTTTCCTTCTGACATTAAGGGTTTATTTCCACCATGTTGTAGGAACGGTGGAAGAGACCAGTGGAAAGACAAACCAAGACGGTTTTGGTGAGTTTATTCTGTCTGACAATGACGGATATATTTGACTTCAGGACATCTCTGACTACATACATGCTGAAAATCAAACATTTTTACTGGATTCATTTAGAGATTTCCCAAAGTAAAAGTCCCTAGAAGTGTATGATTCATCTTTTCCCATGGTCTAGTGTTAAAAAAGTTAACAAAAATCACAATAAATCTTAATATTGAATCACAATACTTAAAAATCACAATACATCAGCACCCAAGTATGGTGATAGTATTGAATCAGGAGATAGGTGAATTGTCCCAGCTCTAAGGACTACTGTGAACATCCTGCTGTTGTTGTGGAGGATTATTCATCCAACAAGTTCAGATTCAGTAGTTGTTGAACGGACCAGTTGGCTGTGTTCTCCCTAGGTTCCAGCTGCTGTCTGCTTGTTAAAGAGCAGCTGTCACCAGAAACAGTTGTAATCATGTTTTTATGATTTCTACAGGAGCTCCAAGTGTCTAAAAACAAGTCGGCACAGACGGAAACATTTCACCAAACACATAAATGTCAACTTGACTTCTTCTTCCCTCCTGTAACGTTTTCAATGCCGACAGGGACAACTTGTTCTTTAACCACCTTCTCCTGACCTCTGACCTGTTTCCACACATCGTTCCAGAACTGCAGTTTTCCAACAGAAAAAGAAAATCCACTCAAGACATTTTTTCCTTTCCCTGTAAATTTGTTCCAAACCGTGAACACGTGAAAGGAGACGTCTGGACCAACTGGAAACATGTTGATGATGTTACTGCAGCCGATTAGTCACATTAAGAGACTCCGACCAACACAAAGTGCTTCTCAGACACTACCTTTCACTGAGTTCTTACTTCACATATTTCAGTTTCATTCATGTTTCTCGGGTCGCTGCGTAAATACAGAAGCTCACCTCCTTCTCCAGCTCCTCTCCGGCCTCCAGGCTCTCGTCTCCTCGCAGCAGTCGCAGTTTTTCCAGCTGACCGCGCTGCATCCGTCCGGGCAGGAAGAAGTTCAGAGGGAACGGCATGTGCTCCGCGTACCAGCGGCGAGTCACGTCCACGTAGTTCTTCGGTTCGACCCAGAACGTGTAGATCTACGACAGACAGAATCATCCTCAACACGGGACCAGAACAGTTTCTGTTCGTGTCAGGGCTGTCAATCCATTCATATATTTAATTATGATTAATCTCACATTTTTATCTGTTCTAAATGGACCTTAAAGGGAGATTGGTCAAGTAATTAATACTCTTATCAACATGGGAGTGGACAAATATGCTGCTTTATGCAAATGTATGTATGTAGGTACTGCATTTAGCATAAGAAATGTGCTCAAATCATAACATGGCAAACTGAAGCCCAACAGGCAACAACAGCTGTCAGTGTGTCAGTGTGCTGACTTGACTATGACTTGCCCCAAACTGCATGTGATTATAATAAAATGGGCATGCATGTGAAGGGGAGACTCGTGGGTACCCATAGAACCCCTTGTCATTCACATATCTTGAGGTCAGAGGTCAAGGGACCCGTTTGAAAATGGACATGTCAGTTTTTCCTCAACAAAATTTAGTGTAAGTTTGGAGCGTTATTTTGCCTCCTAGATGACAAGCTAGTATGACATGGTTGGTACCAATGGATTCATCAGGTATTATAGTTTCAGATGATACCAGTATCTTCACTCTAGCTTTAATACTGAGCCCTCGACAGGTTTGACTAGTTGCTGTTCATGTTTCTCACCAGAGCAGGTTTGAGTTTCTCCTCTAGCAGAGAGATGAAGGCCAGGCTGTCGGCTCCCTCCTTGGCCGATAGATCGTAGTCTGCGTTGTATTTCTGAAAAAACACAAGTCAGATTTTCTCATACACAAAAACTGGAGAACAAACCAGACCTCAGACGTTGCAGCAGGTCAACACTACTTCTAGAAAAAGGTGAAATGCTGCTGAGCTGGTGGAGATACCAGAGGACACTGAAACCAGGACGGAGCCGGATGTAGTGCTCATTTAGGCCCTGATTCACACCTGAGTGATCCCATCACTAGTGCACAGCTTTAAGAAAGTCTGTTCACACCTGAGTGATCCGATCACTAGTGGACAGCTTTAAGAAAGTCTGTTCACACCTGAGTGATCCGATCACTAGTGGACAGCTTTAAGAAAGTCTGTTCACACCTGGCATTAGAATGCGTCTCCAGTGACCACTTGTTATCTGATCTCACTTCCCCGCTCTATATGCAAATAAACACGTAGTAAACACACGGCTGATACAGCAGACGTTGTGACGTAATACTACAGGAATGTCAGTAGATATATCCTACATATTCATGCATTCAGGTTATTGTACCGGTGGTCCCTGAGGACCTCCGTGGCGCCGACACCGCCGCCTTTGCCAGGCAACAGCGGCGTAGAGAGCTTAAGAACCGGGGATGATGGTTCGTGTCCACAGGGGCGTTTTTTATGGCGAGGGATCGCCTCTCTTCCCAGCATGTAGATGCCTGATGTGGTGCCACTAGACACAAGGCTCCTGATTGGACGAACGCTTTCCCTCGTGGGCTGCTGCTCCCAGCTTTGAAACCAGAACCGACATGGCGGCTCATTTGGAAACTTTCTTCTCTTATATCACGAAAATAGGTCACTGAAATGTGCTTCTGAAAACATTTAATGTAGAAATAATCTATGTTGATGAATCTGTCTTTATTTTAGATAAACGGTTAGTTTAAAAGTTTCTAGAGTTTCCAGAGGCGGCGGGTCGCGCCGGACGCTCCTGATTTACATAAAGTAGCCGCGACCTCAACTTTATGCAAATAACTTTATGATTGTGACGCCCCGTCTCTTGAATCGCGCCGCCACGCTATCAGAATGCATTGCACGGCTGCTTACATAGACAATGAATGGGAAGTGTGGAAAGGACGGAGGCGTTGGACACGTACCATGAGAGGCGTTCCTTAATGTGGCCCTGGACACATTCACTACACACTGCTAAAATAATGAGGTCATATGAGGCCCAGACCAGCTCTGAATGTGGTCTGAAAGATCAGATCTCAATGCATCTTGAGTGCGTTCACACCTGTACTTAGAGGTGTCCACTGGTGATGGGATCACTCAGGACGCAGGTTAATACCAGGTGTGAACAGGGCCTCAGTGTTACTGGACTAAAAGTGTAAAGTTTGTCCTGAGGGTGGTGCTAGAGGAAAGGTCACAAAGGTCACAGGGTTCATTCTCTGAAGAGCAAGAATGAACTCATTTAATGGAAACGTGGCTGAAGAAGAAGAAGAAGAAGAAGAAGAAGAAGAAGAAGCAGAAGCAGAAGCAGAAGAAGCATTAGAAGAAGAAGAAGAAGAAGAAGAAGCAGAAGAAGCAGAAGAAGCAGAAGCAGAAGAAGAAGAAGAAGAAGAAGAAGAAGAAGAAGAAGAAGAAGAAGAAGAAGAAGAAGAAGAAGTGTGACTGGAGTGAATAACTGGGAGTTAAAGCGCGAAGCCAGCAGCAGTTTTCTCCTCTGAGCATCTTCAGCAGCTCTCCTGTCGCTGTGGTTTCTGACTAACCTACCGCAGCGTGGAGGCACCGAGCATGCTGCGGTAATGTGTTCCAGCTGCCTGGTAGAGATTGGAAAATACTGAGCAGCTGAAAGACTCATTCAGACGTCACACAGAGAGTCGTCCCTCACACTTTGGTTCTCCTACAAACGCAGAACAGATTTCTGAGTGGAAAACATGAAGTGACTGACAGAGAGAGGACGCTGGTTCTGTACGAGTGGAAACACACAACAGAGTCCAGATGGATCCACAGAACCTGATCCTGATCCACTAACTTCTTCCATTTGATCCCATAAAGAAAATAAAGGCCAGACGTCAGTGATCAGAATCATCTGATATTATGAGTGTGTGATGACGACGGTCAGCTGCAGCGAGGCAGATGGTGGTGGTGGGGGGGGCCGAGGGAATCATTCACCTATGTATCGTGATTTTTTTTTTACGATTTTGAAATAGATTTTTTTTCAAAGTACACTGTAAATAAATCACATTATATATTATATATTATATAATATATATTATATATTGTCCGTCAGAGTTTCCAGCAGTGGAGCTTTATGAGAACTATCCTCTGTAGGAATGTGTCTCCGGCTGCAGCTTCCTGTTGTTAAAGGACTTTTTCCAGTCGGCTGCAGAGCTCGCACACACGCACGCACGCACGCACGCACGCACGCACGCACGCACGTACTCACAAAATTTAAAGGACCGGTGTGTAACATTTCAGGGGATCTATTAGCAGCCCTGATGCATGCAGGGAAGTTACCTGTTTTCTGAGGTGGATGATGATGTCAGAGGGTCTGGACAGACTCTCTTTCTGATTGGTCCTCAGAGTAGGAAGTGATCCTGAGGACGAAGAAACAAAGTTCAGTTGCCTCTTCATGTGTTTCTGAGTGAAAGTGAAGTGACTGAGTGTAGAGGAGGAGGAGGAGGAGGAGGAGGTCTCACCGCTGGGACTCCTCCAGGGGTTGGACATCTTTCTGAGTTTAAGAGGAGCTCCTGCAAACTGAGCGTAGGCCTGCAGAGAGAGACACAACATCACAACATCATCTACACAACAACTACACAAACTGACCATAGGCTTGCAGAGAGACACACAACATCATCAACTACACAACAACTACACAACTACAGCACATCATCAACTACACAACAGAACCCTGTTTCCTTCAGCATGTTACGCTGTGTTCACACCAAGAAGGAAGTGAATTTTTGCCTCACTTTACTCGTGCGAGTTGGACCACCGTGTTCATTCGCTCTAGACGTGCCGGAGAGGAGGAGGAGCTTGTCTCCATAGATACCAACAACTTTTCCTCCATCAACCATGGAAGAAATAACCACTGTTGCTGCTTTGTACATTGGTTGGTGAAGTCCCAGATATGTCAGAAAAACAAACACGGTCGTGTCCGGGTTCATAACATCACCCAGCGGCGAGCTGTATTCACATACAGTGTCATTACACTGACTGTATCTAGCAGCCACACGTCGCTACTGTGGTATGAACCCAAAATAAACAGATTGTGCTGTGATTTAATATCAATAAACAGATCATAATGATTCTGAAATAACTACATAATGATGCTGATTAGTAAAAAGTCTGAATTCATGCTTTATCAGGTCTGTTACCAAGACGACAAGAAAACAACTTTTAAAATGCTTGTTTTCTGAATGGAGTTTGGATGGATCAGTGCCAGGCTATGCAGCTGCTCCATCAACACTCAACATAAAGTCATCTAGAGACGTTGTTGTTTCTACCAGAGACAGTCTGTGGTTTCTACACAGAGTTTGGTCCGGTGTCTGTACAGATTGTTCAAAATAAAAAAGTACTATAAGTACTATGAAGTCATGTATGTATTAAATACTGTGAGTGTGTGTGTAGTGGGAGAAAACAGCGTTTACAGTAAATGTTGGAATGACTCAGTTCTTCTGCAATTAAAATAATAATAAAAGCTTCAGTTGGAGTCGAGAAACCCGTTCAACTTTTACAGCCAGAAAAAAAAAAAAGAGGAAGAATTTCCTCATAAATCTGACTGTGTGTGTGTGTGTGTGTGTGTGTGTGTGTGTGTGTGTGTGTACAAAACATCATGACTTCATCATTTTATCCTGTTACACATTAGTGTGAGAGTGTCGTAATTAACAGATGAATTCTTGAGTTATGACCAGAAACATGTTTTGTGAGATCACAGTGACCTTTGACCTTTGACTTTAGTGGATGTCCCACACAGTGTTGCATGATGGGAGAATACTGTTGGAACTTGGATGCTGAATTAGTTTTCCAGGTTTTGGAGGTTTCCAGACCACCATCAGATTCTGGTTCTGGTTAGAACCCGGCCGGCGGTGTGATTCCCAGCAGGCAGCGACAGTTTTCCAACCGCTCCGTCATTACCCAGAGTGCACTGCTGCCCTGCGCTCAGATCTCCGTCCAACACAAACATGTTTCAATCAAGTTTAATGATTCAGCGGAGCACGGCGGCCCTCAGAGTGTCACTGAGAAACTTCCTGTTTCCACACACAATTACACTTCAGAATAAAAGCACACCACCTCAGAGTGTCACTGACAAACTACCTGTTTCCACACACCAATTTCACTTCAGAATAAAAGCACACAACCTCAGAGTGTCACTGACAAACTTCCTGTTTCCACCACACACCAATTTCACTTCAGAATAAAAGCACACAACCTCAGAGTGTCACTCAGACAACATCAGGACATTCTGATGTGGAATTTCAAAATTAAAGCACAGGACATTATTAGACTTTTAGGAACTATTTAACAACTCAATCAATCAAATTATTCATTATGTGTACAAAATGTCAGGAAATAGTGAAAAATGCTCATCACAAGTCAATGAATCAATGTCACAGTTCAATGAATTATAATATCATCAGACAGCAGAGGCCACATATTTAAAGAGGCTATATGTAAGAATCAGAAATTGCTTGTTCACAGCGACACCTGTGGCTGCAGTGTCAACGAAAGTCAGCGTCCTGTAGCTCGTGCTCGCGCACCGGTCTAAACAGTGAGGCGACACACGTCAGCTAACACACAATATCACTCTATATTTCACCTGCTTGGCAGTAATGTTAGCTGACCAGAGGAGGGTCTCTCCATGAATCAATGCTGATCCTAGTGCTGGCTTTTCCTGCTTCCTGCAGACCGCGGAGGGAACGGGGGTGGGGAGACACCGACACCCGGTCGGGACGATAACGTAACTCTGCGGAGCTCCGTCACTTCACAAGGCACGGGAAACCTCTGTTGGTCTGGAGGAGCGGCAGCATTTATTTCTGCAAAAACGTCCACTGGAATCTCTGAATTCACTAGATATTCTCAGAGCTAAACTAACTCTCTGCAGTGTGCGCGCTTACACGTGGAGTGGGAGCGAGCCGAACGGGTGAGAACGAGCGCTTCTGCAAGCAGGCAGCGGGCTGCAGGAGCAGCGCGTACCCACACGCGAGCGCGCATGGGATTGCGACCCGTTAGGATTTATGCGCGTGATAAGTTACAAATAGTCCCTTTAATGAGTGAGGAAGTTGTTTAAAATGTCACCTGGTAACTAAATAATCAATAATAATTATAATAATCAAAATTAAATAACTAGATGAGATCCATCAGGATCTCAGTGATGTGATTGATGGATCCATCACAGCCGACCTTCAACTTTTACTCTTTCAGTAGTACACACTTTATATAAAACTAAAAGTAGAATTAAGATGGAGGGAAGCTCACTGACAGCAGTTACTTTAAAGGTACTGTGGTGCCACCTCGTGGTCGTAGGAAGAATTACATTCTATATATACATACATATACAGTACAGTACATGTATACAGTATGTACTTGGGCTGGGACGATACACATATCTCCTGATTCGATACTATCATGATACTTGGGTGCTGATTCGATATGTATTGTGATTTTTAAGTATTGTGATTTGATATTACGATTTTTTGTGATTTTTGTTAACTTTTTTAACACTAGACCTACAAGAAACTGATAATACTTGTGTACTTTTACTGCTGATACTTTACTTACATGAAGCGGATAATACTTGTGTACTTTTACTACATGAAGCTGATAATACTTGTGTACTTTTACTACTGATACTTTAACTACATGAAGCTGATAATACTTGTGTACTTTTATTACTGATACCCTAACTACATGAAGCTGATAATACTTGTGTACCTTTACTACTGATACTTTAACTACATGAAGCTGATAATACTTGTGTACCTTTACAGCTGATACTTTAAACACATAAAGCTGATAATACTTGTGTACCTTTACTACTGATACTTTAACTACATGAAGCTGATAATACTTGTGTACTTTTACTACTGATACTTTAACTACATGAAGGAGATAATACTTGTGTACTTTTACTACTGATACTTTAACTACATGAAGCTGATTATACTTGTGTACTTTTACTACTGATACCCTAACTACATGAAGGTGATAATACTTGTGTACTTTTACTACTGATACCCTAACTACATGAAGGTGATAATACTTGTGTACCTTTACTACTGATACTTTAACTACATGAATGAAGCTGATAATACTTGTGTACTTTTACTACTGATACTTTAACTACATGAATGAAGCTGATAATACTTGTGTACTTTTACTACTGATACTATGTAGTTGCAGCTCCAGTTTGCACGTTGATCATCAATCAATCGATGATGAGGTGAGTTTGACGTCATAAATGATTAAAAGAGATCAATAATCAGTCTAATCGATACGGAGACACACTGATTGATGACCCTGAAGTGACCGACTTCACTCAGTTTAACCGTTAAAACGGTTTCTGTCGGTTAACCGTCAGCCTGACGTTCATTGAGCCATTAGCATGCTAACGGTAGCAGCAACTACCGTGTGATTCAACCCGGGTTTCTGTGTGTGAATGAGACCGACAGACGGCCGGTGAACCGGTTCGGTTCGGTGTGAACGGAGACTCACCAGAACCACCAGACAGTCGGTGCTGACGGACGGTAGACCCCAGTCTCCTTCCCAGCAAAACAACTCGTCGGGCGCCGCCATCTTCAACCGGCAAGGTGAACTTTCACACCGGAAGTGAAGCTCGACCCGTTTACCACCAGAATAAAATAAAGAGATTCCTCTACCGAAGTAAAAGTATGAGTAAAAAAGTTTTAAAATACTTCCAGTACAAGTCCTGCATCCAAAATACCACTTCAGTAAAATCAAAATGTAGTACAAGTATCAGTAGTAAAAGTACACAAGTATTATCAGCTTCATGTAGTTAAAGTATCAGCAGTAAAAGTTAACAAGTATTATCACCGTCATGTAGTTAAAGTATCAGCAGTAAAAGTACACAAGTATGATCAGCTTCATGTAGTTAAAGTATCAGCAGTAAAAGTACACAAGTATTATCAGCTTCATGTAGTTAAAGTATCAGTAGTAGAAGTACACAAGTATTATCAGCTTCATGTAGTTAAAGTATCAGTAGTAAAAGTACACAAGTATTATCAGCTTCATGTAGTTAAAGTATCAGCAGTAAAAGTACACAAGTATTATCAGCTTCATGTAATTAAAGCATCAGCAGTAAAAGTACACAAGTATGATCAGCTTCATGTAGTTAAAGTATCAGCAGTAAAAGTACACAAGTATTCTCAGCTTCATGTTAAAGTGAGAAACTCTCACTTCCTGTTTTCTGCAGCATGAGATTTGAACGTCGTTGCTGGTTGTTTCCAGTCTTTCAAAACTCAGTTTCTCAACCACGTTTTACAGTGAAGACTGTAAAACACTATGAGACAGGAACAGAAGTGAAAAACAGATTAAAATAGATTCAAATGACTGACGTGTTTGTGTTTTCATAGAACCCCAAAAAGTGTTTTTTAAATCTCATCTCTCAATCAAATTATTCTTTATTTCCATACAAGACAAAACATTTACTTACATATAATTCAATAAATTACAAAAACAAAGTATAACTAATGCAAAAGTACAAAGGCGAGGTAAAAAATCCAAAGCAAGTCAATAAATTCATAATCAGTACAAACAACATACTACTTCATAGATAAAAAGTTAAAGGTAGCAGACTATGTCCACCTACAAGTCCCAGAGAGCATTGCTGTAAGAATCGTCCAATCAGAGAGCTTCAGACTTTCGGATTAGTTCAGCAGTTGTGCTGCAGAGTTTATATTTTTTGATCAAAGGTATTTTGTAATAATAGCAAGTCTGCAGGGAGTGTAGTACAATATAGACAGAGTTAGAAACACAAATTAATATTGAATATTATATTTATATATACACTTACACCACAGGAGCCTCCTGTGTTTCTTTGTTGTGTAATACTGATAATAAAAGGAATAAAGTTTACAGTATGAAAGATATTTACATCACCGGCCAGTTTCATAAAGATATTTTTTGGTTCAGCTTGCTAGATGTTCTGAATAGTTTAATTTAACATAATTAATGAACCCATTAAACTTGATGGTGCTGTACTGTAACACACCTGCAGGCTGATCAAGTTGAACCTTCTCAGAGTCGCCTGACGTCCCGTCATCATGATGAGAGATCAGCTGGTTTCTCTTCAGCCTCTGCTGACTACTGAGCTGTAGATGATGGCATCCTCCGCCTCCTCCGCTGGCCTACAAACAAACAAATAAATAAATAAATAAATAAATGAATAAATAAATAAATAAGTAATAAAAATAATAATAAATAAATAAATGAATAAATAAGTAAATAAGTAAATAAGTAAATAAATAAATAAATAAATAAATAAATAAATAAGCAAATAAGTAAATAAATAGATAAGCAAATAAGTTAATTAATTAATTAATAAATTAATTAATAAATTAATACATTTATAAATTAATAAATTAATTAATTAATAAATAAACAAATTAATTAATTAATTAATTAATTAATAAATTAATGAATTAATAAAGAAGTAAATAAATAAAGACGTAAATAAGTAAATAAATAAATGAATGAATGTATGAATAAATAAATAAATAAATAAATAAATAAATAAATAAATAAATAAATAAATAAGTAAATGAGTAAATAAGTTAATAAGTTAATAAGTTAATAAGTTAATAGATAAATAAATAAATAAATTGTGTTCTACAGTACCTGGCTTGGTTCTTGTGTTCTACAGTACCTGGCCTAGTTCTTGTGTTCTACAGTACCTGGCCTGGTTCTTGCTGGCCTGGTTCTTGCTGGCCTGGTTCTTGTGTTTGAACTGGACCGAGGCGTAGCTGACGTCCTCCACGGCCCGGCTGGGTTCCTGTTGCTGCTGCTCAGCAGGCAGCAGGACGTTACTGTAGATGTTATCAGGAGGCTGGAGACCACAGAGGAAGAGAGGAGGAAGAAATGAGGAAGAAATGAGGAAGAAATGAGTAAAGATAGACTCTTCTCGAGTGTTATCTGTTTACAGCTGTTTAAAATGTTTCTCTACAACAAGAAGGTGATGCAGAACTCATTAACCAGTACTTCAGTTCCCCATTCTTCAGCTTCAGCTGCCAGCCTGCAGATATCTTATTAAAAACTGAACACATTTGGACTAAAAATAACAACCTAAATGTGAACACATTATAATGTAGAAGAATCACTAATTGGCTGTTGAGGATGAGTTAGTAGTAATGATGAACCAGCAGCAGGACACACGAGGCTGTTCAGTTAACCTTAAACCTCTTCCTCCATCCTCATCCTCCTCACTTAAACCTCTTCCTCCATCCTCATCCTCATCACTTGAACAAAGGACAATGTGGGCAGAACAGGGTAATAATAAAATTAAAATAAAAAAGTGATCATAGAAATAAAGATTGAATGTATTCTGACTGACAGTGAGCCAGCTCCTCCCGTCACTAACTCACCTCACCTCCCACAGCTGGCTGACCTTTATCTGCTGCTGCTGCTGCCGCTCGCTTCCTGCAAATAAAACAATAAAATACAACAATAAAATACAATAAGAATAATATTTTTGACAATGACATTTGTAGATAGTAAGACAATGGTGCAGTAACAAATAATGTAACAGGTTGAATTTATGAGCTGTATAACGAGACAGTTTGATTAAAACACCTTTTGATGAAGACCAGAATGAGAATCACAGTGAAGACAAGCAGCAGGACAGCAAACACCATAGCGACTATCAGAGGCAGGTGATCATGTTCTTCATTTCCTCCTGGAAAACACACCAGACTTTAATAAAGACACTCGTTATGAACCTTCACTAAACGTTAAACATCAGGCGAACATGAATCATTTCAACATGAACATCCAAACCTTCACTTTCTCTGTCAACTTTTCAAAATAAGCCTACGTCCTCACTACACATCAGACCGCCACATAGACGGGTACTTCACATAAAGTCAAGGCCACGCCACCTTTTGGCCGTACGCGGTCTCCCTGATTCTGCTGGTCCCTAAAGAAGGTTTCAGACGCTGTTAATTGATCTGACTAGAACTGAGTTTGTCTTAGGGGGACCTCTTCATTGTGGATCTGGTCTCAGTTCGGTGTCTGACTGAACCCCCTGAAAATGTTCACAGATAAAGATGGATCAAACAAACCTTCCTCTTCAGCCTTCACGTACAGGCTGTACGGCGGGGACAGTGTGCCGCCGTCCTTAAAACCACAGGTGTAGTTCCCAGAATCCTTTGCAGTCAGAGTGGCAAACTGGAGGGCGGGGCCAGACTCTGAGAGGGCGTGGTCATCTCTGAACCAGGTGAACTCCAGTTGGTGGAAAGTACACGTTGTAGTAGGCGTACAGTTCAGAATGACTGATTCACCTTCACCGGAGCTCTTTATCTTCATTGGTATTCCATCTGAAACACATTTGAAATGTTAGTTTGCAGTTTCAATACATTTTACTGTGATCATGAATGATTATTTGAGACTTGTTAGAATTTATAATCCCCATTCTTTATATATTATCCTTCATTTTGCTGCATTTATCATCACTTCAATCACCACGATTACTACATTAACATTATACTTGGGTAAACAATAGTTAATATATTTATTTGGCAGTAATATTAGAATGAAATGAGATGAGACTCCAGAGGCAGTTACTCTGTGGGAGGAGGAAAGATGACAGATGTGTCTTTGAGAGACGGATTCATTCACACCTTTTCAACACCTGACTAGAAGGAGTCTCAAACCTACGATCAGATTTCAGTCCAGCTTTTTCTTTGCTTCGATTTTTTTTTACTTTGCTTTTCTGAGATCAGATATCTGATCCAGTTGAGACACATGAAAGGACTGAGGGGCCGCTAAACAAACAGAAACCATGTAATTCTCAAAGCACCCAACGGGTGAAATGCACCTCTGACGTTGACAGTGTCCCGGTGCTCCTGTTTAAATGAGGTAATGTGCAGACATTTGGTGCAAAATTGTTCCCTTTCAATGCAAATGAGCCTCATTGCCAAAAACAGTCCAATTCACAAAGATCCGCGCTGATCTCTGTCGTTGTTCTGCCTCCTGTGTTCTTGTCGTAAAGACAACATTTATACCCATGGTGCCATCAGCGGCCATTCGCCTGTCAGTGTAAATGAGGTCAAAGAGTCAACCAGACTACACAACTCCTTCTGACCATAGACTGGATATCACAAGTGGACGTAGTCACAATGATGTCATCCATTGGTTTGTGGACTACGGTTTTGAAGCTTCGAGGTTGGCATTTTGGCCGTTGCCATCTTGGTTTTTGGCCCTCGCCACATTGGATTTTGGCCGCTGCCATCTTGGTTTTTGGCCGTCGCCATCTTGGTTTTTGGCCATCACCATCTTGGTTATTTGGAACCAGAAGTGACACGAGAGGGTGGAGCTAAATACAACCGAACGCTGAATAAGACATTTTTAGGGAACCAAAAATGTTATAATTAACTTTCATGAACTAATACACACTGTGAAAGGGTTAAAGTTCTAAGACGGGAATACGGACAACTCCCAGAGCGGACAACGCCGTGGTAGCGACCTGTCAATCACAAGGTAGCCCCGCCCTAAAGCATCCCCTGCTTTATGAAACTAGTGATTGAGACCATAAACTAATGTTTACAATGTTTACTGAGCTAATAAATCAAGTGAGTGGTAGGCTCATTTTCTCATAGACTTCTATACAACCAGAGGAGTCGCCCCCTGCTGGCTGGTAGAAAGGAAAGCCTTAAATATTTTCAGGCTCATGTAAACCACAGAAGTTAGTCTAAAACAGAAATCTGGCTACTGCACACATACTTCTGGGCTTCAGGATTACAAATGTTAACACTCAGTAACATTCAATAACTGTGTTAAAAATATGATGCTCTTACCAGTGACGGTGACTTTCGCTCCTGGGTTTCTGCCAGTAAAAGTTCCTGCCCCGTTGTTAGCTTCCACTCTGAAGCGAAGAGTTCCTTCATCTTCCTTCTGTACATCAGTGATCTGTAAAGTGCAGTTTCCCTTCTTGTCTCCCAGGTATCTGTAACGAGGGTCGTTGTTGGTTAACTTGCTGTCGTACACAGACGGAGTGGAGCCCTGACAGATTTCATGGTTCCGGCACCAGAGAACTCCGAGGATCTCTATTAAAACCTCTCTTCCTCTGTCCATGACAGATTTAACTGGTGTGAAGGTGCAGGGGAGGGTGACAGTCGATCCTTTCACAGCACAACCAGGATCTCGATAGTTCACACTTTGACCCACAGCACCTGGAGACAAACATGGTTGCAGAAAATGAATAACAGAATTCAGTGTATCCGATTCTTTGTCTTTGGTCAGACTGTAAAACTACATTTACAGACTTGTGATTTGATCTTGTATTAAATTGTATTTGTGGCCTTTTTCTACACACAGACACAGAAACATTTCTGGCTCCAAACGTTGTTTTTGGTGTTCACACTGAGGTCTTTTCACAAACAGCAAAACAGACGAGACATCTCACTGTTATTCTTGATTAGACGTGACAGAATTCTGCTGCCTAAAGCTTCGAACGAAGCTGAAGACGAGCTGAAAGCTGCGAAGACACACCAACATAAAGATGTTTTAGTGTTTGACAGTCAGGAAGGAGCATAAACCTGACGACTGAGTGAAGACACTGAACCACTGGAGCTCTGGACATAGACGACCCACAAATCCCACGAGAACCCAGACTGCTACGTGTTTTTGTACCAAAACAAACATGGACGCAAATTGTCTCCTGTTCATGTACCAAAACAAACATCTAATTTATTGATTTATTTTGGCATTTATCTTTTATTTAATTTATTTTTGTATTTAATTTTTATTTCTTCTTTATTTTTGGATTCATTTTTATTCATGTATTTCTTTTTTATTTCTTTTATTAGAAATATCAACTTATGTCACATTTTCTCAATTAATTAATGACTACATTTATTTTTAATATTATTTTTGCTGTATTTAATCACATTTATTTATTTATCTATCGAGTCATTTATTTATTTATTCATTCATTTTTGATTTTGGCAGGTTCCGTCCTCCATACTGTACACATGCAGAACGAAATGAGTAAAAGCATTCAAAGAAGTGTTTATAATAAGTGTTCAGTAATATATATAAGTATAGTGTATATATATATATATATATAAGTATATAATAAGTGTTCAGTAACAGACACATGAAGGGAAGTGAGAATGTGAAGAAAATACATCTGTGAGATCAGAGTAACCAGCAATAGAAGAAGTACTCACATCATTTAATGCAGTAACAGTAAATAAATGAATCCTGTATTGAAAATGTTAAAAAACTACACAAGTATTATCGTAAATAAATCATAAATATTATGATTAAAAAAATCAAACATAAACAATAAGATAAGATATACTTTATTGTCCTGCAGGGAAATTCGTCTTGGAAAAAAAAATTGGATTGTCTCCAAACCATTGCATCATGCAACATACTAAAATCACAAACATACACGCATAAAACATGTATCATACATACACTCACGCATGAACACGCTTAAGTTCACATGTTGAGTGTGAGACAGTAGTTCTTTCAAATAATAAAAGGTAATAAAAGACAGCAGTTTCAAATACTAAAACCAGGTATAATCATACCAGATAATAAATAATCAATTTACAATATATCAATTCTCAAAAAAATCATATCATACAATACTAGACCTACTTGTTGCTGTTTAATATTTTGATGGATGAAGAAATGAATTAATTTTTTGTACCGATTTAGATGGCAAATTGGCATTAAAGTACTTAAGTACTAAAGCACAACGGCCCCTCTCAGAGTGTTATTATTATCATTATTATTATTATTATTATTATTATTATTATTATTATTATTATTATTATTATTATTATTATTATTATCATTATGTATGTTTTTAAATTATTATTATTGAAGGGATAATGTGAAAGCAGCTTTTTAATTTTTTAATTTTATTTATGTACTCAACATAACTTTTTTTATAAAGCACTTTACAAAAGTGATTCACAGCACAGGAAGACAAACAAGAACAGACATAAAGAACGTTAAATAAATCACACTGACGACAAAATACAGAAGTTTAAATACTGACCTGCTGGTACAAGTACCTCAGAAATGTACTTAAGTGCAGTACTTGTTTAAAGTAACTTTCCAGCACTAACAAAGGAACTCAACAGCTTATTATACATAAATAAATGTCTGTAATCATCAGATATAATAATTCTGTTAGGATTTGTTTTGCGATGTTGAATTTTGACCTGAAACAGATGAAAGAGAAACTGTGAATCTGTTTTGAGAGAAATTAAAAATAATAACAACAGAACCAGGAGACAGATTCAGTTTTTACCTGCCAGAAGGAACATGTTGATGATCAGGAGAATCTTTTCCATCTTTAGTTTTAAGAGTCGACTTCTTCTCCTGACACTAAAGACTGTAAACCGACTGACTGACGGACAGATTGTGAAATCATTCAGGAAATATCTTTGGTCACTTTCTGACTTCCTCCTTTCGTTCTTTTTCCGAGAACTCTTCTTTCAACAGATCTGTGAACCAGATCTCCAAAACCACCGACGGCACTTTTTTACCGGTACTTCCTTCATAACTCAGAACTCTGACAGAAACCTCCAGGTTTAGGCAACAAACAGACCTGGTGAGGTTTAGGAGAAGTTCATGATTTGGGTTCAAATTATCTCTTTCTGACAGAACTTCTCCTATGTGCTAATAAAAGTCTGCTCGCCACCCGTCAACGTGTCATCATCATGTCATATTCTGAGAAGTAAACTCAACTGTTCTCCGTTTTTAATAAATGACGACAGCAGCAGTTTATCTCAGACTGATTGAGTCACTTTTGCACTAAACTGTACAACCCTCTCATTCTAAAACAGTTATATTGTACATATTTGTTATAGTTATAATATTTTTATAGTATCTTTTTCATACTTTTATTTTAATCTTTGAATTTTGTATTTATGTTCTTAACTTTTGCAGTAATTTGCCTTTATTTTTATATTATATTTATGTATATATTAACAGGTGAGAGCTGAACACACTGCACATTAACCCTCTGAGACCCACAATAGAGCCGTTTTAGTCTTCTTTTAGGGGGGTACAGGTGGTCTTTAGGGGGGTACAGGTTGTCTTTAGGGGGGGACAGGGGGTCTTTAGGGGGGTACAGGTTGTCTTTAGGGGGGTACAGGGGGTCTTTAGGGGGGTACGGGTGGTCTTTAGGGGAGTCCAGGGGGTCTTTAGGGGGGTACGGGTGGTCTTTAGGGGGTTACAGGGGGTCTTTAGGGGGGTATGGGTGGTCTTTAGGGGGGTCCAGGGGGTCTTTAGGGGGAGATAGCAGGTCAACAGTAGATGTCACATAGAAGTGGTGTACATCATCTGAAAGCTTAATTAATTAATTAATTAATTAATTAATTAATTAATTAATAAGCACTGAGTGTCAAGTTGTTCTAGTCATAAATCAGAAATAAACATTAATAGTGAAAGTGTATAAGGGTTTAGAACATGATGATAGAAGTATATGATGGTCATCCTCATGCTCTATTATGTCTCATAAGTTGTTTCAGCAATTTTGGGGTTGATACCATTTGTTACACAGATTTGGTGCTAAATTTAACCATTTTCTACCACTGAAGAATTGATAAAAAATGATCAATAATCCCTCCAAAATACCACATTAAGACACCAAGACCTTGAGGAACACCATAGCAAAAGCCATGCTGTGATTTGGGATCAAAAACTTTTGACATTTGGAGATTTCTGCAAGAATTGCATTTTTCGGCAATTGGATGGCGAGCACTTGTATTGTGTAAACTGTTCAGAAACCCGCTTATTGTCAATCTAGCTAGGAAAGCCATCGATCCTCTGAATGCTCTAGGTGTCTAGTTTGTGTCTCCAGAAAGACAGTAGCTTTGAAACAGGCCTGACATTAGAGAGAGCAGACGGGACCAGACCTTTGTTTTTGAGGCTGAACGCCCTGATTACAGGTGATCATCAATATAAGAGGACTCGACCCAACAGTGTTAAAAACTTCTTTTATTAGCCGAGAAGGGAAACTATCACTGGGATGCAGAAGCTAAATTTGACTGTGCTGTGTACAATGTGTGACAATAATTTGATTTACATTTACATTTAAGAAATTTCTGATTGTTACAGAGTCTCTTTAATAAAAGACAGATTAACCTCTGAACTTTCCTGTGTCCTGAGGACAGTGACACATTACCTACTGCTTATTATTCATTTATTTTCTCTGAACATTTACTGAGAGAATCTGTTAGTCTGAAATAAAAGGTAAACTATCTATGATCAATAATAACAATATAATGGTCTAACATATAATAATGTAACATGGACAGAGACCATAACTTTTATAATTTAAGTACATTTTCTTGATTTTACTTTTACCTTAGTAAGGTGATGCAGGACTTTTACTTGTATTTTTAAACTGTACTGTATATTAATACTTTTACTGCCGTAAAAGTTCTTCCACCACTGTTTATTAAGTATATATATATATATATATATATATATATATATATATATATATATATCACATTGTTGTCAGCACTTCCCAGCTGTAAAGAGTTAGTTAGTTTAGAGGTGAAGAACGAATCAAACACAGAAATACAGTGAAATACAACACACATTGTTACGCATTTCCTTTTAATGTATGAATTTACTGTCATAATTACATGAAAAACATATTAAACGACAATTATTTAGCCTTTTGTTTGTGATAACTGAATGTTTCCACATTAAAACCGAGTGTGTATTATTATATGACATCATGTCTCAGTGTTGTCCAGAAGACCTGCTGATACTACAGTGGCGTCTACACTCAGTGGTGTTCATGAAGAGGTGAACGGGAGCTTTTACTCTTTAACAGGAAGACGCATCATCAATGAAAAACAATAAACTGTCCAATCACAGCGTGGGGGGGGGGGCCTAACAGTATTGATCAATAGTGGCCTGTTTTTCCCGTCAGAACGAGGATCAAAATGTCCTCATAAACTTCTGTGTAGTCAGAGACATCCTGCTAAATCAGACTGGACAGTGAACACATGGATACAGGTGTAGAGGGACTAATTTAGTGACTTCCTGTACAGGTACATGGTCCCATTGAGGTACTGCTCATTATGCACATCTTTACAGATGTTATAAACATCCATCATGTATTTGTCCATCTCTTTGGTGATCACATGAGTCCACAGTCCCTCCTCCTCCATCAGCTGCAGCTCTTTCTCCAGAGACACCTTGTATTTGTTTCCAGGCTCGGACTTTGGGTCGACTCTCGACATGCAGATGTGTCCTCCTGCAGGAATATAAATATTATAGTGGAGAAGAATACGTTTTATTATCCTCTCATATCATCTCCCCCATTAAGAGCACTCTGGAGTAGAGTAGAGTAGAGTAGAGTAGAGTAGAGTAGAGTAGAGTAGAGTAGAGTAGAGTAGAGCTTTAATGTCTCTGAGGGACAATTTCAATAATAAAGAGAGAAAAGCCATGAAGTAAAACAACGATCAACACACAAGTTAAAGCCTCCTTCACTGTCGTTAATGTCACCAAAAGTCAGACATGATGTTTGGGACTGAATCTGGGGAGTTACCAACATATAATAGTAAATCATCTGCATATAATAACACACAGACACTTTTATACCATTAAGTACAATAATCTCACTTCATGCTCCCATGAAAACTCCTGACCAGTGTTGGTTACCTGGTTTGGTGGCGTCGTAGAGCTCCCTGACGACGCTGACCGGCACAAAACCATCACGTAAAGCACCGACGACGATCACCACATCAAACCAACCTGAAAGCAAAGGAGGAGGAGGAGGAGGAGGAGGAGGAGGAGGAGGAGGAGGAGGAGGAGGAGGAGGAGGAGGAGGAGGAGGAGGAGGAGGAGGAGGAGGAGGAGTTGGCTTGTTTTTCCGTTCAGGTTCAGGTTCAGGTTCAGGTTCAGGTGACTTACTTTGTACCCGTACAGTAGGTCGATTTGTTATACTCAGGAAGTCAACATGTGTTTCATGTCTGTGAGTTCACATTTCACCGAGTTATGAAGACGACTGTGCACGTCTTGCATCATCTGAAGAGAACTCAGTCATGAAAGTCACGACCGACTCGAGCAGCACAAGTTAATTATGTTTATTTATTGATTTATGTAACCTTGTCATGCTACCATGTTTGGAAGGAGGTTAAATAACGCTCCAAAGTTGGGCTAAATTTGAGTCATGTTCATTTTCAAAGGGGTCCCTTGTAGAGGTCGACCAATATGGGTTTTTTATGGCCGATGCCGATGCCGTTTTTTTTTAGGATCAGGACAGCCGATGGCCGATATATGATGCCGATTTTTTTTTGCCGATATGTTTGGCTGGTTTTCTTTTTTTCCTCCATTTGATAAAATATAACAGCTTAATAATAACAAATAATACACACATGTCTTAACTTAAGTAAACATTTATTGAACAACACTTATGGTCTGTCTCTCCAATTTGCACTTTGTGTCTGCACTGCAGTGCATATTTTATTTTGTGCATGATGGTTAATAGTAGTAATAGTACAGGGCTCAAAACCTTTTAAGCACCTTTCCAAAACTGTCCTAAAGCATCTTTTTTATTCATGTTTGTTGACAGACAATGTTACAAGCTATATGGCCATAATCTAATTTATCAAAAAATAATAATAACTTTGTTCACTCGTATTACACAGCGGCGACGTCATAGACGCTATTGAAGGACCCGTAGACCATAGAGACGTTTAATGAGGAAGTGAACTTTTTGCTAAATGTCAAATTGCTCGTGTTTCCGCCCTCACACGCAAACTTGCACTTATGACAAGCATTGTCAGCATCAACTCTATTAAAGTGTAATCACGCTTTATAAGTTTAGTTTTCTCCGCCATAGTTACTAAGAGCAGAAGCTCTGTGTGTGTGTGTCTGCGCTGCAGCAGCGTGTCTGTGAGAGCTGCTCCGCCCCGCACGCAGCTAACGTCACCGACGGAGAGAAATTCTCCGCTACCAAAAACAGAATTGATAACGTCGGAGCATTTCATATCTAACCAATTAAATACATAGGGCTTTGAAAGAGAAGAATTTAAGCCTACCGGTTTCTCCTGGCAGAATGGCAATTTGATTGACACACAAGGGGCGGTGTCACACGTGTTCCACAGCAACAACAACACTGGGCTGCCCGCAGATGTGCCTGCTTGATAATCGGCTTAATATGCTCAGGCATCGGCCGATGCCGATTATGAGAAAATGTCAAATAATCGGCCCGATTAATCGGCCGACCGATAAATTGGTCGACCTCTAGTCCCTTGACCTCTGACCTCCAGATATGTGAATGAAAATGGGTTCTATGGGTACCCACGAGTCTCCCCTTTACAGACATGCCCACTTTATGAAAATCACATGCAGTTTTTTGAATGCAGTATAAATGTGTACCAGTCTGTGCAGGCAGTGGTTCTGTTCCCAATAAGGCCTGTTTGAGGTCCTGATAAAGGCCGGTCTTAGCAGCTTGTTCCAGCATGCCTTTACTGCCGTCCACTCCCACAAAGTGCCTGAAGCCCAGTTCAACCATCTAGAAACAAGAAGAAGAAGACGACCAACATTAACACCGACTGCAGCTTCTTTCTCTGTGATATTAAAGAGATATTGGACAGTGTGTTTTAGGTCTGTGTGTTGAGATGTGACTGAGTTATTCCTTTGAGAAGGAGTGTTTTGAAGAATGTTAATGTCCTGTGATCGGTGTGTCTCTGCTGCAGCTCCACCTGCTGACAAACTACAATAACTGACTAACACCTGCATCCACCTGTGTCTTTGTCTGCAGCAACATATCTCAGTAATTACTCTCCAAATGTCCATGAATTGTAATGATTTTGTTTAACTTCCCTTTTGGTGAGCTGATCTATTGGAACACAGTTTAAGCTGATTTTAGATATGTCAGTAAGTAAAGTGAAGTATTTCTAAATGATAACGTTACATAATCGTACAGTAGGGTTCGATCACTGATGCTGTCCTCTGAGACCCACAACAGACCAGTTTTAGTCTTCTTTAGGGGGGTGCAGGGGGTCTTTAAGGGGGTATGGGGGGTCATTAGGGGAGTACAGGTGGTCTTTAGGGGGGTACAGGGGGTCTTCAGGGGGTTACAGGGGGTGTTTAGGGGGGTACAGGGAGTCTTTAGGGGGGTACAGGGGGTGTTTAGGGGGGTACAGGGAGTCTTTAGGGGGTACGGGGGGTCTTTAGGGGGTACAGGTAGTCTTTAGGGGGGTCCAGGGGGTCTTTACAGAGGTACAGGGTGTCTTTAGGGGGTACAGGGGGTCTTCAGGAGGGTCCAGGGGGTCTATAGGGGGGTACAGGGGGTCTTTAGGGGGGTCCATGGGGTCTTTAGGGGGGTACGGGGGTCTTTAGGGGGATACAGGTGGTCTTAAGGGGGGTCCAGGGGGTCTTTAGGGGGAGATAGCAGGTCAACAGTAGATGTCACATAGAAGTGGTGTACATCATCTGAGAGCTGGAACCTGAAGATTAATTTGAGATGCTGCTCAGCACTGAGTGACAAGTTGTTCTAGTCATAAATCAGAAATAAACATTAATGAATTAATTAAAATAAACATTAAATGTGTATAAGGGTTTAGAACATGATGATAGAAGTATATGATGTCATCCCCATGCTCTATTATGTCTCTTAAGTTGTTGCAGCAGTTTTTGGGATGATATCATTTGTTAAACAGATTTGGTGCTAAATTTAACCATTTTTTACGACTGGAGAATTGATAAAAATGATCAATAATCCCTCCAAAATACCACATTAAAGTGAAAAGTCTTCGGCTCACCAGTTTAGGGACCAGTCCAGACCCACAGGCCACGTCCAGAACCTGAACCTCCTCACGATTCCCAGAGAAGTTGGCGTTCAGGAAATCTACCACCAGATGTGGCGCTCTGTAGTCGATCATCTCCGTATCCTGTTGATGGAACACATGTTAAAGTTCTCAGACTTTGGTTGTAGCTTCTACAATGTGAGGATCTGTGGTGTGATGTTGACCATGGAGTTTGACCTCTGACCTGGTCGTAGGTCTCTGCCCAGCTGTCGTAGAACTTCATCCTCTGCTTTGAATCGAAGCCTTTCCAGGACTGAAGGAAGGTCTTCACATCGTCCACGGTTCTGATGGAGTCTGACATGATGAGGAGACGACTTCTATCTTGAATTAAAACAAGAGAGACAAAATCTGTCATCTCACCGTCACATTTCAATGATTTTTTTTTTTTTTTGGAAAATTCTTTTTATTCCTTTTTTTTTTCAAACATAACATAACATAACATAACATAACATAACATAACATAACATAACATAACATAACATAACATAACATAACATAGCACCGGTGCCATAATACATAAAGTCTTACATTTAACATTTAATATGTACATACATATATACACACCTACACATCGCTTCTCACATCCACACAGAAACAGGTCCAGCCTTCATAGCACATAGAAAATGATGATTAGTAATTAAATAGATACCAACGATGGGTTAAATTAAGAAGATTCTATATAAGTAATCCATGGGTCCCATATCCTATAGAAAAGCTGTGGGCTACCTCTCATAGCATAGGTTATTTTTTCCAAGGGACACATGAATTAACCTCATTAATCCACTGAGTAATATTAGGGGGGTCCTCATGATTCCACTTAGATGTAATACATCTATTGGCAGCTGTAATTGCCAGGTTACCAAAACACCTTATCCTCTGGGAGGAAAGATTCAGATCAGTCAAGTCCCCCAATATAGTATTCACAGGGGAGAGAGATATTTTCCTTAATAGGACTTTTCCAAGAACGTTACTGATCTCCAGCCACCACCGTTCCAGCTCAACACAGGACCAAACCATGTGTACGAATGTACCAGTTTCCAGTTTGCAGCAGGGACAGAGAGGTGATGAATCCGTTTTAAAAGGCGTAAGATATGCTCTATGTATAAATTTGTAACTGCAGAGTTTGTACCTGGTACTTATGTAAATTCTCTGTGATTGCTGATTAATATCACTCCAGAGTTCATCTGTGATCTGGATCTTGAGATCCCTCTCCCATTTCTCTTTTAGTGCCGTTATGTTAGCATTAGAATACTCAGATAGTAAACTGTATATTTGTGATATATGTTTGTTCAGATTTTCCTTGAGCAATAGAGACTCCAATGGGGAATACTCGGGCCTATCTAGGGAGCCTCCCTGCTTGGACTGTATAAAGTGTCGTATCTGGAAAAACCTAAATAGGTGTGTGGCCGGGATCTGATAACGTCCTCTCAAGTCCCCAAAAGGCATCAATGTTTCCCCTTGGTATAAATCCTCTATCTTTTTGATACCCTTTTGCAACCACAGTCTAAAGGGATGATCTCTTAAGGCTAGCGGTAGAGTGCTATTAAGCGCAATGGGTGTCTTGGGCGAGATGGAAATTGGACGTTTCAAATATTTATGAACATCTTCCCAAATCTTCACTGAGTGGCTAAGAAGGGGGTTAGCTGTAAATGTTTTAATATTTTTTGACGTAAAACAGTAAGGGATATAGGACGGGTCTTGTATCTTAAGAATATGCCTTTCAATTTGGGTCCATGCTGGGCAGTGTTCCCTATTAAACCAGTAACATAGGGGCATAATCTGGTCGGCCCAGAAACATAGTTCCGGGTCCGGTAGTCCTAACCCACCCTTTATAAAGGGCAATGTCAAGGTGCTTCTCTTTATTCTCGGGACTTTATTGTTCCATAAAAATGTACTGACCAAGGAGTTGTATTTTCTAAAAAAGGATTTGGGGAGTCCAACCGGTATGGACTGAAACAGGTACATGAGCCTGGGGATAACGTTCATCTTAATGGCATTAACTCTCCCTATGAGTGAGATAGGCAGAGTACTCCACTTAGTCAGATCTTTGCCAGATCTCTCCCAACTCATAATAGCGCTGTCTAGTTCTCAACATTGCCTTCTCTACTTTGTAAGTGTTAGAAATATCGTACTGATTTCTTTTTTTAGTTAGAGCTTTATATAAGCCTGCTGATCTAGTACGGAAATGTTCCTTTTCTAATTGTTTGATGTCTAGTTCTAATTGTCTTAAGTGTTTGTGTGACTCTTTTTTTATCCTGGAGGTATATGAAATAATCTGTCCTCTCAGGTATGCTTTTAAGGATTCCCAAAGAATAGATGGGGAGGGAGCAGATGGGGTGTTGAATTCTAGGAAGAAGCAAATCTGTGAGGATATAAATTCTTCAAATTTTGCATCATGTAAAAGGTGGGTGCTCACTCTCCATCTATAAAAACTGGGGGACTGTTCCTTCGGGAGAATTGCTAATGAGATAGAGGAATGGTCTGATATGACCCGGGGTAAGTAGTCACAACTAATGGTCCTATGTTTAAGAGACGCTGAAATAATAAAGTAGTCTATTCTAGTGTATGAGTTGTGCATTGGGGAGTAATATGAGTATTCTCTATCTTTAGGGTGTGTTAACCTCCAAATCTCACACAAGCCATAATCCTTCATAAATGTGTTGATTGCCTTTGCTGATCTAGTTTTCAGAGCTTTTCTATCGGAAGAGCGATCTAAACTTTGGTCCAGTGTCAAGTTGAAATCTCCTCCCATGAGGACTTCACCATCAAGGCTGCTCAGCTTCAGAAAAATGGATTGAAAAAAGGTCAAGTCATCATGGTTAGGAGCGTAAATATCCACTAGAGTAATAATCTCAGAAAACATCTTGCCTTTGACTATTACATAGCGTCCACCGGGGTCGCTCTCTATCTTTTCAGGTATAAAAGGCACTTGTTTGTTTACTAGGATGCAACCCCTCTTGAACTAGATGTGAAGGAGCTGGAAAATATCTGACCCCCCCAGAGCCTACCCAGTTTCTCATGTTCTTTCGCACATAAATGAGTTTCTTGTAGGAAATTAATATCTGATTTATTTTTTTAAGATATGTAAGAACCTTCTTCCTTTTGATTGGGGAGTGTAGACATTTAAATTCCACGAAATTAAACGAAGAGCCTTATCCATACTCAAAGGTGAAGAAAATCCGTATTAAAGCAATGATGTTATTGTTTGAGTGTGCTGTATGCATGTACACAAAAGTCTTTAAATGTCTGGCACAGTAAACATAAGAACAAATCATAACATAGAAACTCCCTTTTCCCCCCATAAGTGGTGATACTGATGGTAAATAGCTCCACTTATGTCCTCTCCCCGCCCCCCACCCCCCCTCCCAGGCAAGTAAATATAGAGGGAAAAAAAAACAAAAAACATAAAGAAAAGAGAATATACTGTATATCCCCCACCTCAATTTGAGTATATTGCCTCCTTAACGTCTCAGTGTAGTGTGAGCCTATGAGGGATCTTCACAAGTGGGTGTACAAATCAACGGAAAAGTCTGTGGGCTAAGCGCACGGTATAACACACCCAGTTCATCCTCACTCTCTCCTTGTTAGAGTCTCAAATAGAATAAATAAACAAATAGATAAATAGAGAAAGAAAGAAAGAAAGAAAAGTGTGTCCTGGACTCTCCCAGCCAACCCGAAATAAACCGGCATAATGAAATGAATAGCTCACCCTTCTTTTATGACTAGATTGTTTAAATTAAAGTGGGGACACATTTCTTTTGCAGAGTGTTACCCGTCTCTTCAAAATGGACAACATAATATTTGCCTGTTAGAACGTAAACAAACAAAGTAGTAGCAATTAAAGATGATAATAATAATAATAATAATAATAATAATAATAATAATAATGAATGAAGGAGAGTGAAGACGTTTTACAATCCTGGCAGATCAAATCAAAATTACTTACATAGCCAGATCAATTAGGCAGGCCAGATAAGTTTATGAATGAGTTCGAGGCTACGGGCATCAATTGTGGAGCATAAGTGCGCTTTAATGGAAACCACCTCAAAGCGCAGACCTCGGATGGCGTCGAGTACACTTGCTTGATCCTCTTGGAGCAAATCGTCTGTATCAGGGCTCTGATGAGTTGGCGAGGTCGGCGCTGGTAACAGGCCTTTGTTAGTTTTTCCTCTTCCTCTCGGCATCGGACTCTCTATTGGGCTGGCCAAGGGAGTTCAACAAAAAGTCTCGGGTACTTCCCGTAAGTACAGCCAACTACCAACTAAGATTATATGGAATAAAAAAAACCCCACAGAAAATGCAGTACAATTCACCTGTTTTCAAAGTGTTTTCGGAAGCGATTGGAAAACGTGTTCCTCGCTCATTGCGCCCCGCCCCAAACCCCAGACGGACTCCACATTTCAATGATTTAACTTTTACATTTTTATCTTTATCCTTATTTCTTCACGCTTCCCCCCGAACCAACTAAACTCTCTCTAAGGACTTAGACACCTTCCAACATCGTTAAATTATCTGACCCATAACTGCACTAAATTAATTTAACATTTCATTTTGCACTACTTTCACTATGTCTACCTCACAGCATTACACATGTATATGATATAATGATAACAACAACAAAAACAATAATTATATTTATACTAGTGCAATAATTACATTTATTGTAGTGCAATAATTCAATTTATTCTATTGCATTAATTACATTTATTTTAGTGCAATAATGACATTTATTCTAGTGCAATTATTACATTTATTCTAGCGCAAACTTACATTGCATTTATTTACCTTACTTATTATTTTAGAACCTGTGTGGATGTTTTATTGCTGAAGTTGTTTTTGTCTTTAAAT
Source organism: Sebastolobus alascanus (assembly GCA_916701645.2). Taxonomy (NCBI): domain Eukaryota; kingdom Metazoa; phylum Chordata; class Actinopteri; order Perciformes; family Sebastidae; genus Sebastolobus; species Sebastolobus alascanus. The sequence goes on from CAKAOJ020000008.1 coordinate 5,447,609, forward strand.
TGAAGACTGATCAGGAGTAACGCTCCTAATTTCATTGTATTCTGTGAAATGACAATAAAGGTTTTCTATTCTATATATGAACAGTAAAAATCATCTCTTTTATTTTAGCTACTGTCAACAAGTATTATAGTTTTGTATATTGATAAGTATTGTATAGTTTTTTTGCACATTATCTTAGTCTTTTTTTGCTAAACTGCTGTAACAGTGAAATTTCCCGCTGGGAATAATACATCTATTTAATTTAAATATATTTCTGAAAGGTGTGAGAACAGTTTGTACTCACCTGTGTGTGAATGAGTTCAGGTAGAGGAGCGGGTGTGAGAACAGTTTGTACTCACCTGTGTGTGAATGAGTTCAGGTAGAGGAGCAGGTGTGAGTGTGACAGCAGTGATAAATGGTTCAAGTTTAACAAGCAGATGTGAACTGGTCTGTGATCTGCTGATTGGCTGGCTGAACAACCAATCATTCTTCATGTTACAGAAGAGGCCATCCAAAGAAGAGTTGTCTGACTAGTTCACATGTCTGTAAATACTTTTACTTATCGTGGATTATTTTCACAGTGTGGTATTAGTATTTTTACTGTAGTAAAGCATCTACTACTACAGTACTACACTGTAAACAATTGCTGTTAATTTACAGCAGGATTTCAACAGTATTAACCTGTTATTGCTAAAAAACAGTGCTTTACTGTTAATACAAAAGAAAATCTGTTAAATAACGCTCATTGACCGTTTTTTAACTGAACTATAATGTATTCTTAAAAAACAGCACTTTACTGCTGATCAACTGTCTAAAGTGTCATAAGTAACAGCTTCATGCAGTATTTTTTTAATTCTGGGAAGAGCAATTTCACCTGATCTGCACATGTGAGGCTGGATCCGTTCTTTTCTTCATCCATCCCCATCTTACTGATTATTTGGTGAGTAGTAATTTTATTTAATTAATAAATCTGTGCAAAGTCTATCAGTGATGTTTCCAGTTAGTTTGCATTACTGAATATGTGCATATCATGATAGAGGGATTCAGCAGCTAGCTAGACTTTCACAGATGATTGCATATTAATCAGACAACACAAGTTGCTCATTTTAATTTCTATGTATCCAAGTTAATATCTAAGTTAATGTGTGGACACATGTATTTTGCCAGTGAATTCATGCATAACGATAGACTTGACGGTGTATACATTTTATAGTCTATGGAAGTCACTTCAACATTTGAAGTAACATTAAGACTTCAGTGCACGTTGGTTATTGGGTGTTAATTCAGCAGATTAGATTCAAAATTAAAGGCAAGGTTAAGCTAGCTAACTAGTGTTTTTGAATGGTATCTGAAAACCACATGGTTTAGAAAAATGAGCACCATTGGACATAGAGTATCTGTTTTTGCATGTGGACTCTTCACATGTGGCTTCAAAACCACCTCTGATTGTACCATGGTGACTTAGTTGTATGAGCATCAAAATCAACAGTTCTTTTTTCTGCCACTACTTTTCTGTGAAAATAACAACTTCACCTATCTGCATGTCACTGTGCTAATATTGTCACTTGGGGCAGATGAAATGAGAGGCAGCAACTGTAAGAAACATGTGGATTCAGGGTTCTATAGAAACAGACGGTCAGAATATTCATAATTGATCAAAAAATGGTTTCTCAACCAGTAATGCACACCACTCAACACAATTAATTTCAAACACTGACTAGAAATCCATTAAGTTGACTGAGGAAAATTCTTTCTATGTTTCAGGTGAAACAGCAGGAAGCTATATTTGGCGCTGGATCGTCAGCCTTGAGGCTTCATATGAGGAGATCCAGCCCACCTTCTTGATGGGGCTTGCTGCATTATTTTCCACCTTCTACACCTGCACGCTCAAATTAATCTCAAGGTAAGATACTTTCAGTAAAACCTGTATTTTTAATGTGACATTAATTAAGTGATTTACACAACTTGATTTTAACACAGTGTCTGAAGAAACACTATCATTTTTCAGGTGCACCGTAGGAATAAACTATGAGAGAGGCACCAAGGATGGACAGGGCAAAGTCTTATCAAAGAAATCTGGCCAATTCACTAACAACAAGACAAGACAACAACCGTTTATCCACATGTATCCACTCTGCTGAGGAGACTCATGGACTTTGAGTGAGACTTCATTTAAAATGGTGAGTTTACATTATGACAAGGGGAAATGAGGGGTACACACTCTGATTTTGTATGTGAGACATTACAATGAAAGTTATTTTGGAACTCATATATCTCTCTCTCACACAGTCAGCGGGCTACCAAGGCTGGATTGAGGGGACTGGTGTCTTTGAGTGGGCCATAAGTCATTCACTAACTCACTCCCCCACCATCGCCCACTACTTGGACTTCCGCTTATCCATGCGCCTTGTTAGAGCCTGAATATTCATACGTGGACATGATGTCACATGTCTGGTAGTGTTGGTGCTCATTATTATATAGATACATTATTTTTTATTTAATGTTAATTTTTTTAAAAATTTGAACCACTGATATGCCGTAAGGCTCAGCAATATATTCAGTATATTCACATGTTACATTATATACGGCAATATATTATTTGAGAGTTTTGTTGTAATTATATGATGTCGCTCAACTGTCTGTAACTGTTCCATAAAGTAAGGTTAGTACTTCAGAAATGTTATTTCTTCTGAAATTTGGTTTGTTATCTCTGTCAGGTTTTTGTTGGCGCTAGCATGCAATTATTCTGCATGTGCAGTTTTCAACTTTATATGAAAATAAAAAGTAAAGTGCAATAAGATAAGATAAGCTGTAGATTTTCTTTTCTCACACATTGTACATGATTGGAAAATCAGTGAATTAGCTCTGTTCTTCACTCACATTTTGTTATGGTTTACATTCTGTGCTTGTAGCCAGCTATAGACAGACATTTTGGGAAAGGTGTCAACAAGTCTATTATATTCTTTTTCTTAAGAAGTGCCTTTAATTGTATTAAGTGTGACTAGTCCTATGAGTGTAACCTGCTAAGTCTTTTCATTTAGGCAAAAAATAATGTTTATTAAATGCATGTAAAAAATACAACCTAAATAGTGCATTAAAACAAATCAGTAAGATAATGTAAAAGAAAGGGGAAAACAGCTATATAATGTATCTTTAAACAGTAAATTAACTGTTAAATACAGTGAAATTAATCAAAAAACCAGTTCATACTGTATTTGTCATTAACAGTACAAAGCTGTAAATTTTATTTACAGTTATTTAACAGTAAGATAATGGCAACCACAGCTGCCAGTTCTTTACTGTTATTTTACTGGGAAATTCTGTAGTACTTCTTCCACCACTGACAGTGTTACCGCTATGATTTGTGTGTTTCCAGTAAAGTTACTATGATGGAGTGTAGAATGAGATATTACTTTAACTTTTATACTTTAACCTCAAGAGACCCACCAGAGACCCCTTTGTTGTTTTATACATCATCTGAAAGTTGGGAACCTGAAGATTAATTAGAGGTGCAGCTCAGCACTGTGTGTCAAGTTCTTGTAGTCATAAATCAGAAATAAACATGAATGAATAGTGAAAGTGTATAAGGGTTAAGAACATGATGATAGAAGTATGATGTCCATCCCCATGCTCTATTATGTCTCATAAGTTGTTGCAGCAGTTTTTGGGTTGATAGCATTTGTTCCACAGATTTGGTGCTAAATTTAACCATTTTTTACCACTGGAGAATTGATAAAAATGATCAATAATCCCTCCAAAATACCATATTTAGACAAGAAGACCTTGAAGAACACCATAGAAAAAGCCATGCTGTGATTTGGGATCAAAAACTTTTGACATTTGGAGATTTCTGCAAGAAATTGCATTTTTCTGTGATTGGATGGCGAGCACTTCTGTTGTTTAAACTGCTTAGAAACCCCCTTATTGTCAATCTACCTAGGTAAGCCATCCATCCTCTGAATGCTCTAGGTCTCTAGTTTTGTGTCTGTAAAGTTTCATGAGGCTGTGATTATCCTAGAGGTCACCACAGGTCATTTTATACAGTGAGATCAATGAAATGGCTCCTATGGGGACTAACATCATCACACATGAATACAGTTGGGCTCGTTGGATCCACAAGAGTCTCAGCTTTACACTGATACCCAATTTATGGAATTCAGGACTGTTTAGGGACCCAGTATGCAGAAATATTCAGATACACCATTTTAGAATAGGAGACAATAACACATTTATACTGCATGTGATTATCATAAAGTGGGCATGTCTGTAAAGGGGGAAACTCGTGGGTACCCATAGAACCCATTTTCATTCACAGATCTGGAGGTCAGAGGTCAAGGGACCTCTTTGAAAATGGACATGACAGTTTTTCCGCCAAAATTTAGTGCAACTGTTTCATCTCCACCTTCAACAATTAAAATATAAAAAAAAAAACCCTAAAGTCATTTTGTGGAGCAGAAATGTTTATTTTTTTCCTGTTTAGTTTAGTTTACTGAAAATGTCTGAGGTTTATTCTTCTCGAAAAACGGCATGTGTGAATAAAACAATGTCTGTTAAAATCAAAAATCGGAATTAATTTTGGAGTTTTTATATTGAATATTTAAAGGTTTTTACACGTGTTTATAATATTTTCGACTATAATCTGACCAAATGTAGCAGTAAATGCAACTGTAAATGTAACATTTTTACAAAAAAGTAAAACTGACATCAGAGGAGATGAAGTCAAAGTGTTTATTGTCATTTGAACAGTTAAAGACAAGTTTCCCTCTTCAGTTAAATTCTTCCTTTGCTTCTACTCTGAGTTCCACTTATTTCCCTCTTCTGCACCTCCTGCTAGAGGGCATGAGGGGGGGGGGGGGGGGGGCATTCTTGGATGATGAAGAGGTTTCTGGGAGTTGACAAGTATTGGGCCTGGGGTCCTGGAGGGACTTGGGGGCCCATGTGTCAAATCTCCTGAAACCGGTTCTACTGCTAACTGTGAAGTCTGTTAGAGCAGTGTCAACTGTCCAATCACAGTGTGGGGGCGGGGCTTAACAGTACTGCCCAATAGTTGCCTGTTTTTCCCGTCAGAACAAGGAACAAAATGTCCTCATAAACTTCTGTGTAGTCAGAGACATCCTGCTAAATCAGACTGGACAGTGAACACATGGATTCAGGTGTAGAGGGACTCATTCAGTGACTTCCTGTACAGGTACATGGTCCCATTGAGGTACTGCTCATTATGCACATCTTTACAAATGTTATAAACATCCATCATGTATTTGTCCATCTCTTTGGTGATCACATGAGTCCACAGTCCTTCCTCCTCCATCAGGTGCAGCTCTTTCTCCAGAGACACCTTGTATTTGTTTCCAGGCTCGGACTTTGGGTCGACTCTCGACATGCAGATGTGTCCTCCTGCAGGAATATAAATATTATAGTGGAGAAGAATACGTTTTATTATCTTCTCATATCATCTCCGCCTGTAAGACTGTTAGGGGAATTCGTAACCCAGAGATCTCCCTGAGTCGTCCGTTGACTCCTCAGTTGAATAGAGACCTAAGGTGAGACACGGGCCAGCGCATGTCACTCAAAACCAAAAAACAGGGAGTTTGAGCCGGACCGACTCCCAGAAGGAAAGTACAAAAACCCAAAAAACCCGACTGTTAGGGTTAGGGTTTAAGAAACCTGGCAGGGCATAAAAACAAATAAAGATGAAATATTAGGTTTAAGCATGAAACCCGACCAACAAACATGGACGCCAACTGTCTCGTGTTCTAGTACCAAAACAAACCAAAAAGCCAAACTCCACAGTTTTATCTTTTAACTTCCTGTCCAAACTATTATCACTGTCATCAAAAAAAGTCAGGACAGACCTGATGTTTGGGACTGATCTGGGGAGTTAAGATAAGATAAGATATTCCTTTATTAGTCCAGCAGTGGGGAAATTTGCAACCAACATATCAACATACCAACATATAATAGTAAATCATCTGCATATAATAAAACTTTGTGCTTCCTCTTTCCCAGACAGACACTTTTATACCATTAAGTACTCGTGACCAGTGTTGGTTACCTGGTTTGGCGGCGTCGCAGAGCTCCCTGACGACGCCGACCGGCACAAAACCATCACGTAAAGCGCCGACGATGATCACCACATCAAACCAACCTGAAAGCAAAGGAGGAGGAGGAGGAGTTGGGTTGTTTTTCTGTGAAGAGGTAGATCACAACTGCTGCAGTAAAAAGACTAGAAATGTAAATTTCACAGAGTCGAACTCCTCATTTCATGCTGCCTATAAGTCAGTCACATGATCTTTGTTATTTGATTCAGGAACTCAACAGATTACATAAAGGGGAAACACTTATTTTCCACGTGGTCCCAAGATGTTACACTAACAAACATGTTGACTTAAAATCAAACAGAATCTTAAAAACCAAAATGATATCAGCACAAACTAAACCCAGAATCAATATTCACATAAAAACGTCTGATTATGACAAAACAACTTGTCAACTTGATATTTAATGTCAGGCTGTTCCACAACAGCAATATACGGCGTCGGCTTGGTGTGTCAGGACCTTGTGGTTCTTCCTGTCTGAGTGGGTTCTTTAGTCAAACCCTATTCAGCTGTGATATGAGAAGAGTGAGTATGTTGTGAGAGTGTCGTGTACCAGTATGTGCAGGCAGTGGTTCTGTTCCCAGTAAGGCCAGTTTGAGGTCCTGATAGAGGCCGGTCTTGGCAGCTTGTTCCAGCATGCCTCTACTGCCGTCCACTCCCACAAAGTGCCTGAAGCCCAGTTCAACCATCTATAAACAAGAAGAAGAAGAAGAAGACGACCAACATCAACACTGACTTTTTAACCTCTAAAGACTGAGATTATTGTCTGATCATCTGTCCGACACTGTGGACCATGCAGACCTGTTGATGAGACCTTCTGACTCTGAGTAATGTAAATAAATATTCTGATAATAGAAAACAAAAAAAGTTGTATGGAATTTATTATTTTTTGTCTTACTTCTATTATTTATCTCACATCAGAGGAAGAGGGGGTCGTCCACTAATCGGAAGATCAGCAGTTTGATCCCCGGTTGCTCCAGTCGAAGTGTCCTTGAGCAAGACACTGAACCCCAAAGAGGCTGCCCTCAGTGTGTGCAGGACTGTGAATTGGTGAATGCTGACATGTAGTGTAAAAAGCTTTGAGTTGTCAGAAGACTAGAAAAGGGATATTTTAATGCTAGTCTATTTACCATTTACCAAGTAACCATACTTTTTTGATTGATTTTCCCGGGAGACTCCCATTTTTCATCGCCCTCTCCCGGTTTCCTCCCTGGGTCACAGTTCTCCCGTATTTCTCACCAACATCCTAATAAGACTGAAGTGTCTCTAAATGATGTAACATAACCATACAGTGGTTTAATCATCCAGGAACACTGAGGGTTAAAGTGACTCACCAGTTTAGCGACCCATCCAGACCCACAGGCCACGTCCAGAACCTGAACATCTTCAGGACTCCCAGCGAAGTTATCAGACAGGAACTTTACTGCCATTTGTGGCGCTCTGTAGCCCATCGTGTTGTGATCCTGTTTGAAAGAATATGTAACACAAACAGTTTCAGGTCCATCAGACGGGGCTGTCCCCTCTCCCCCATAATCAGTTAGTGCTGTACCCGGGTACCAGGCTATATTTATGGACAAGGAGGAGAACAAAGTGCTATTATATGCAGATGATTTACTTTTATACATCGATAACCCTTCAGATTCAAATGTGTGTACTGACATTTTTTGGAAACATGTCACCCAAGAAACAATTTACCCTCGAGAGTTATTCTGAGAGATCCGATCAGATCTGATCAGATGAGGTCACCTAAGATACAACACATTCTCGTCAAATACCGCCGCTTGGTCAGTGTTATTGTCAGTGGTCAGCGCCCCTCGGCATCAGAAACCGGCTCAAGGTACCCCTCTTACGTTACTTTTGGACGGACCAGGGACGGCGTGTCAATAAACGCTCGTTACATGCATAGTGTCCTTTCAAAATAAACTTCTGTTTTCACAGGAAGTTAGGTTTAGGCAACACAACCACTTAGTTAGGGTTAGGAAACAGTCGTGGTTGACGTTAACTTCACTGGCTAACGTGACAAAATAAGTCAACGTTACTTTTAATTTCACACGGGGCACCAACAGCGGTCTCCTGGTTGAAAGTCTTGTGTTTGTTTGACCCATCCACCTCCCCTCCCTCCCTGAACGGACTCTGACACTATTAATACGACGTCACTGCTCCGACCGTCGAATAACGCCGCTGGTGGGTTCACATAGGAGTTAGTTAAGGCCCGGTTCGTCACACACTGTTGCTAAAGGGTGCCTCCGTGCGTCGGTCTTTGATGCCGAGGGGCGCTGACCAAACAGAGGTATTTGACGAGTTGGGAGTGAGGCAGGTTGTAAGATAAGATCAGATAGAGACATTCTTTGGAAACTTTTTATAGATGCAAATTGAGTTTACCCTGGAGAGCTATTCTGACAGATCTCATAAAGTGAGGTGAGGTAATGATTGATGATTGAGATGTTTTCAGAGGCACATTTAAAGCCGACAGGGAATGTGTGACTTTCTGTCCTCTGACCTGCTCGTACGTCTCTGCCCAGCTGTCGTAGAACTTCATCCTCTGCTGTGAATCGAAGCCTTTACACGAGTAAAGAAAGGTCTTCATATCGTCCACGGTTCTGATGGAGTCTGACATGATGAGGAGACGACTTCAAACTTTCCTGAGGGGAAACATTGAACATGAACTTAAAATGACAGATGCTTCAACTTGATCTCATGGAAAGGCATTTAAATAGCCCGACATTTTAAGGACGTTCTACGTGTCATTTATACCAGCATACTTGCCAACCCTCCCGATTTTCCCAGGAGACTCACGTTTTTTATTGCCCTCTCCCAGTTTCCTCCCAGGGTTATAATTCTCCCGTATTTCTCCCGATTTATGGCAAATTTTCACACCTTTTTTTCCTTTTCGTTATCTCATCATGTTCTGGTGCTGTACAGCGTGTATAAGCTCTATTGTTTCCACCCGGACGGCAATACAGTTACATCTAATGTCTTTTCCCGAGGAGAGCTACTCACGACACCGTGGCGCGGTTTGAGCTCTGAGCTGCGCTCACCACACATCACAGTATCACAGCAAAGCCACCGTGGCGCGGCGCAAGGCATCTGAAATAAGAGCGCAGTGGTGGTGTTGTGTCTGAAAGGACCTTCAGAGAATGACAGATGGAGAAAGAAATGGAGAGAACTAGGAGAAAGAAATACTCAAAGCAGGGGTGAAAAATGAATGAATGAATGAATGAATGAAAACTGATGAATATTAGCCTAGTTATACCCCCGCGACAATGTAGGGATATATAGCGCTCCGCATGTCCTTCCGATCCTCCGTCCATCCGTCCGTCCGTCCTTCCGTCCGACCGTTCGCGTGTCACACTTTCGTTTCCGGAGTAGAACTCAGAAACTGTTTAACTTAAGAACTTCACATTTGGTATGATGGTTGACAGTTTGGTCTAGTTGTACCTTTTGGGGGTTAGAAGTCCAGGGTGCCCAAAATGTTTGAAATTTTGGCCAAAAACTGTGATTTTTTCCACTTCAATTTCGTCGTTCCATTAGTTCCAAAAGGGCAAAACCTTTGGCCCTACTTTAGCAGGGGTCAAGCAGTGAGCGGGGGTATGTGAGCCATACTCACTTTTGCCTTGTTTATATCAGAGATTCACACAAGTTCACGTCAGAGGGGCGAATTATTCAGTTTCATTCCTGAAAATTGAAAATAAAATTAAAAGTAGGCCTATTTATCATAAAAATGCTGTTGCAGTAAATTTATTGTTTTTTTGTTTTCAGTCTTTGAAAGTCACCAGAATGCCGGAAACAAAGTCTCTGAAACTCACATTTTTCTGGGGGAAAAGTACACATCTGCAGATAGGAACCATTTGCACCAATAATCAGGCATATTCTGTACATTATTACCAGCTACGTTAGAAACTCTGATATGATCGTGACACATCACGTCAATCTGTCATGAATCAGTCACTTCACTCAGGGCTCAACACATCATTCCTGCTGCTTATCTTAGCTTATTAGCCAGCTAGCTAGCTGGCGAGCATGAAGAAATATTTGAGTCAGTCCACATCATAAAGTGACGCTAAACCCACACTAGCTAAACTGAGAAAGTATGACGACAGTTATGAGCGACAGCAACAGGAGACCAAAATCTGTCATGTGTCTTCAGGTGTTAGAGAACGAAGCCATGAAGCCGTCCGAGCTAAAGAGACATTTGATTAAAAAGCACCCAGAATATCAGGACAAAACAGAGTGGTGTTAACATGATTCAAATGTAAATGTGTTTCTGTACTATCAAACTGGTCTGAAGTATTTAGGTTGAAAAGTTTTAGAATAACAATAGTTCCTATGAAAGTAGGTAGTAAGTATATGCTTGATCGATGTTACGATTATGACGGGGCCCTTGGAGGATTTTCTCCCCTGTAAGGGGTCCTTGGCCCTAAAAAGGTTGAGATTTATACTCCTCGGGTTTTTAGAAATGGCTTTTTCACGTGTCATTTAACGCCACGTTGTTACGGTGGTCGCGGTTATGTTTCGGCAACAAAACCACTTAGTTATGTGTAGGAAAAACATCATGGTTGGGCTTAAAATAAGTACGTAAACTAAGTCAATTAAGCGCAAAAAACGTCACTAACGTAACTTATATAAAATAACTCAACAACACTCAGGGACACCAACAGTGGTCTCCTGTTGAAAGTCCTGCGTTTGTTTTGCCAGAAGCAACAATGACGTTGTTATTGCACAAGAAATGACTGAGAGATTACCGTGTCATTCATACATCACTCGGTGAGACAAGGCTTTACATTGACATGTGGAGTTGACAACGCAGGAATGCAGAACATACAGAACATACAATAAAACCTTTTTCCCTGCAGCCCAACGGCTACTCTGAGTTCAGACTTGTCTCAGGTGATCAGAGACCAGGTTTCTGAGAAATCTTTTCTTTCCTCGCTTCTTTCCCTCCAGGGATGAAGACCAACCGGTATTTGTTAAAGTTCTTTAATACACTTTCTTCACACTGACTGTGTGTGATCAGAGCTGCGGTATTTGTCTCATTGAATTAAAGCCATGCGCCCTTCTTTAAGGTGTAGGTTATAATAAACACAGCAACAAGTAATGGAACGAACTTCCCTCTCTCCGACGGGAACAGTCCTGAACGTTTCGTAACCATGGTTTCGTATTAAGCGGAGGCGATGTGCAAAGGACTCGGCCTCTACTGTCTTTGGATTTGGTCTTGACTCAGACTCGACTGGACCTGGTCTTGAACTTGACTTGGATTCGATTAAGTTGGACTTGACTACAGCCTTGATTTCAACTCATGAAAAATGGATAGCAAAAACAAAAGTGTTGCGTTTATATTTTTGTTCAGTAAATACTTGGAACAAATGTTCAGAAATAACAGAGTAATGCTTAAAATATAAATAAACTACATTAATGAAACAGTCTCCAGCCAGTAGATGTGTTTAAATCTACGCCTCCTCCCGTCTGTCTGCCCTCCAGGAGTTCGTCTTTCATCAGTTTACCTGACAAAGGAATGTTAATAACCATTGTGCCTACACAAGGACACGCTGTACCTCCTGAGATACATACATACATACATACTGTACATAAGAAGGGTCACATAAAATCCTGTCAGTCTGCCTAATAGTAAACTGCTGAAAGATGTCGTGGGGGGTGAAGGGTGTGGACGCTCCCACAATGTTCCCTGGTGCGAGACCAGATTTGAGAAGAAGAAAATGATCATTAGCTGATTAATCATTTCACATTAAATGAATTGACAACAATGTTGATGACTGATTGAAGTAAGTAAACTGAATCTCTTTGAGATTTGGATTGTTGGTCGGGCAAAAAAAGACATTTGAAGATGATTCCTTGGATTTCAATGAACCAAAAATATAAAAATCAATTAGTTGCAGAACTAATAGAAACAAAGGCTGATTGTGATAAAAGTCTGAGAACAGTTTGTACTTACCTGTGTGTGAATGAGTTCAGGTAGAGGAGCGGGTGTGAGTGTGAAAGCAGTAATGATTGGAGCAGGTTATATGGCAGCTGTGTCGGTGGACCTGAGCTCATACACAACCCAAACACAGGAACACGACCAAATATGGAGACACGACCAAACACAGGAACACGACTGTGGAGGATTTTTTTAGAGCAATTAATTGGAGACTGAAAAAGTGGACCGGAGACCAGGAATAACTTACACTGGAGGTTTATTCATGTCTTGAATTCAAGGAGAATCGAGTCAGCAAATACAAGTCAACAAGTCAACAAGTGTGCTGCCAACCCAATTCTGAGGAGCCTCCCCTCAGAATTATATTTTTGTTTCCTACAATGTTATAATGTCCATCCCAACCGGTCAATATATTGATTTCAATGAACTGGCATTTAAAAATAGTTGCTTTAAGAGTTAATGCTGCAAGCTTAAAATTACGGCAGACTAAGCTAACTTCCGTTTTGTATACTGTATTCGTGTGTGTAGGAGCTGGAGAGGGCAGTAGATTTAACACGGAGTTCTGGTTCCCCGACAGCTGTTTGAAATTTGATAAACAGATTAACTCTGTCGTTCAAATTAACTTTTTCCAGCTTTGTCTTCTGGCCAAAGTAAAGCCCTCCCTCGATCGGCACGATCTTGAGAAGGCAATTCACGCTTTTATTAGCTCGAGACTTGATTATTGTAATGCACTGTATCTTGGTCTCAACCAGTCTTCCCTCGCGCGCCTCCAACTTGTGCAAATGCTGCTGCTCGCTTTTTAACTAACACCCCCGTACTTTACTCACTCCATTGGCTTCCAGTTAATTTTAAAATCGATTTTAAGCTCTTGATGTTTGTTTTTAAAGCCATTAACGGCATTGCCCCACCTTATTTGTCCGAGATTTGAACTTTTCGCGAGCATAACATGGCTTCGTGATCATCGGGTCAACTTTTTTTGGAAGTCCCGAGGTCGAGGTATAAGCTGTGGGGTGATCGTGCTTTTGCTGTCGCTGCTCCTAAATTATGGAACAAGTAACCCCCTGACATACGCACTGTCACTGACCTAGTACTTTTTAAATCTAAGCTCAAGACTTTTTTATTTAGATTTTCTTTTAATGCCTAGTAGCGCTGTGACATTTCCCCTATGCTTTTTATGTACCTTTTTATTCTTTATGATATGTTATGTTTTTATTACTGTTATTTCTTGTTGTTAATGTAAAGAAATTAGGGTACCTTTTGGTTATTGTAAAGGGCTGTACAAATAAATGTTGATTGATAAGTTAAATTAGATTCTATTGCATCGTGAATAATCCACATTTTATGTGAGTCAATTTTCCTTTATTTTCTGTTGAATGAATCACTTCTGTAACGTCAGTATGATTATTAATAGATTTTAATGGATGATTTCTTGTACAGATAAACACTCCCGCCGAGGTATCGCTCCTCCTTCTGCAGGTTCTTGACTCTCTCAGGGCTCAGACGTGGGTTTTCCATGTATCTGTCAGTCTGTTTGAGTCCTACTGGACTCCACAGTCCCTCCACCTCCATCAGCTGCAGCTCTCTCTCCAGATCCTTCTTGTAGTCATTTCCTGGTGTTCCTCTGTGGCCGCATCTCGACATGCAGACAAAACCTCCTGCAGAAAACACAGAAATTATTCCAGCCTGGTCACACTAAATGGTGTATGAATGATACGGTAATTCACAAGTCATTTCGCATGTAATAAGAACGCCGTTCTTGCTTTTGGTGTGTCATGTGTACATCCTGTGGGCCCACCACCTGCAGGGATAGGTATTGGGGTCGGGTACAGTGAGAGCCGGGCGGCAGGCGAAGGCGGGGATCTAGGTGTGCTGACCCCCGGCATCGCAGACTGACTCTTGGCACGTGGAACGTTACCTCTCTGGCGGGGAAGGAACCGGAGCTGGTGCGGGAGGTGGAGCGGTATCAACTAGATATAGTTGGGCTCACCTCCACGCATAGCTCCGGTTCTGGAACCAAACTCTTGGAGAGGGGCTGGACTCTCTCCCTTTCCGGAGTCGCCCAGGGTGAGAGTTGCTGGTCGGTTGTGGGGATACTCACAAGCCCCCGGCTGAGCGCCGCTGTGTTGGAGTTCTCCCTGGAGAATGAGAGGGTCGTCTCAATGTGACTGCGAGTTGCTGGGAGAAAATCTCTGACGGTTGTTTGTTCTTATGCACCAAACGGCAGCTCAGAGTACCCAACCTTCTTGGAGTCTCTGGCTGGCGTCCTGGAAAGGGCACCGACTGGGGACTCTATAGTTCTGCTGGGGGACTTCAACGCTCACGTGGGCAACGATGGAGAAACCTGGAGGGGGGTGATTGGGAGGAACGGCCTGCCTGATCTGAACCCGAGTGGTGCTTTGTTGTTGGACTTCTGTGCTAGTCATGGATTGGCCATAACAAACACGTGTTTGTTCAAGCATAGGGTGGTTCATAAGTGTACTTGGTACCAGAACACCCTAGGTCCATGGTCGATGATCGACTTTGTGGTCGTATCATCAGATCTGCGGCCGTATGTCTTGGACACTCGGGTGAAGAGAAGAGCAGAGCTGTCAACTGATCACCACCTGGTGGTGAGTTGGATCAGGTGTTGGGTGAGGCTGCCGGACAGACCTGGAAAACCCAAACGTGTAGTGAGGGTGAACTGGGAACGTCTGGCTGAGGCCCCTGTCCGCGAGGTCTTCAACTCCCACCTCCAGAAGGATTTTTTGCATATCCTGGGGGAGGCTGGGGACATGGAATCTGAGTGGGCCATGTTCAGAGCCTCCATTGCGGAAGCGGCTGCTAGGAGTTGTGGTCGGAAGGTCGTCGGTGCCTGTCGTTGCGGCAACCTAAGAACATCCTCCATGCCGTGCAGCGCGGTGGTGTAGGTTGCTAGTTGGTTACCTGGTTTGGCGGAGAAAAAAAAACGGCCACAGGGACACAAAAAACAAAGAGACAAAAAACAAAACAAAGACTACAGTATTACTACTGACGATGCCCCAATGGCTGCTAAATGTGGTTGTTAGTTAGTTACCTGGTTTGGTGGCGGTGCAGAGCTCCCTGACAACACTGACCGGTACAAAACCAGGACCGAGGGCACCGACGATAATCACCACATCAAACATACCTGAAACCAGGAGAAGAAGAGGAAGAGGAGCCAGGCTCAGAAGTCAAATTTAAAAGGTTAAAGATGAGCAGTGATTGAATCAAGTGAGAGTGTAGTGTACCAGTCTGTGCAGGCAGTGGTTCTGTTCCCAGTAAGGCCAGTTTGAGGTCCTGATAGAGGCCGGTCTTAGCAGCTTGTTCCAGCATGCCTTTACTGCCGTCCACTCCCACAAAGTGCCTGAAGCCCAGTTCAACCATCTATAAACAAGAAGAAGAAGACGACCAACATTAACACTGACTTTAACCTCTTAAGACTGAGATTATTGTTCCTAATCCTTCACACTTCCCTGGAAAGAACTCTGTCATTTACAATTAACAATTGATGGTATTGTCAAAATAACATACATATAGCTTACAGTTCACTAGGAGCACCAGAAATGGACTTGGAGCCTAAAATAACATGTTATATTTGATAAAATGAAAGTGAATCTGCTCTATCAGACTTATAATATCCATTTCTATGCAGATGACAGTCTTGTCTGTATGTGGTTCTTCTTCAACTCAAACTATATATTTACAATCTGCCTTTAACGTTCTTCAGACATCTCTGCAGAATAAAAAGGGTCTGCTGTGATTGTCCTTTAGGTTTTATATTGTTGTATCAACGTTGGACTTTCAAAATAAAGTCTGATCGAAACGTATTCTTTTATTGACTCTTCTGAGTTTAAAGCAACGGTCTCACCAATTTAGCGACCCATCCAGACCCACAGGCGACGTCCAGAACCCGAGCTTCTTCTGGACTCCCGGAGAAGTTATCAGACAGGAAGTCTACTGCCAGGTGTGGTGCTCTGTAGCTCATCAGGGTGTGATCCTATTAAAAAAATGTGAAATTCTCCAGTTGGTAGTTTTTACTTGTAACTGAGTATTTCTACACTGTGTATTAGTACTTTTACTTCAGTGAAATATCGGAATACTTCTTTCACTGGTTAATAATCTCTTTTGTTGTTTTGATTTTACATGTCTGATATATTGTTATTTTAATTGATAATTTCTCATCTGCACAACAAATGAGCCTCTTGGCTAACACTCGCTAACATTCACACCGATGTTTAGTAATATACATTGTCTCTGTATAAAACAGAAAAATAAGTAAAAACATCAGTTTCAAGTCAAAACCAGAATCCAACAATGTTTTCGACGTCCTTCTGTCCTTCCTTCTGTCCGTCCGTCCGTCCGTTCGTTTCCGGAGCAGAACTCGGAAACTGTTTAACTTAGGAGCTTCAAATTTGGTATGATGGTTGACAGTGTGGTCTAGTTGTGCCTTTTGGGGGTTAGAAGTCCAGGGTGCCCTACATTTTTGATAATAACAAGCTAGATTGTGCTCAATAGACTAATGCCATTAGTTCCAAAAGGGCAAAACCTTTGGCCCTACTTTAGTAGGGGTAAAGCGCACAGACTCTAACTGAGTCTGTGTGCTGTTTGCTGCTGAGCAGGTAGTGTACAGAGTACCTGAGCAGGTCCAGTACAGTGTACCTGGGCAGGTACATTACAGAGTACAATAACAATATGAAAAGGTTTCTATAAAATTAATATAACAAATATGTAAAATACAACTGTTTTAGAATGAGAGAGCTGTACACTTTAGTGCAATATGTGCAAGAAAAGGAGCTTCAAGGCTCAGAAGAGCTTCAGAGATGGAAAAACAATGATTGATTCCTGAACAGAGACCGGGTTCTTTAAACTGACCTGTTCATAGTTTTCTGCCCAGCTGTCGTAGAACTGAACTCTGTCTTTTGCATCAAAATGTGTGCAGGTCTGAAATGCGGCCCTCGCATCGTCCTCAGTTCTGCAGGAGTCGGACATGATGCTCTGCAGACTGGAACCAAACAAGATAAGAGATAAGGTAAGGTAGGGTAAGGTGAGGTAAGATAAGATAAGATAAGATAAGATAAGATAAGATCAGATCAGATCAGATCAGATCAGATCAGATCAGATCAGGTCAGGTCAGGTCAGGTCAGGTCAGACCCGTCACTTGTCTTGATCAGTATCATTCACCTGGGTGCATTCAAGACTGCCCTAAACAGTGAATCCACAGTCTGTACCGCTTGGACTCCTTTCATTCGGCACGTTTTGGCAGTGATTGCCTCTTCCACAAGCTCTGTATTTAACTCCATATGGACATGCTTTGGGACCATGTGTCTTTCCACATCTGTTGGATGTCATATTTCTCCTTTTTGTAATGAGAAGACACTGTTTTATTGGCTTTTGGTTTCATTGTCGCCTTTGTTGCAATCACCATTATGTTGATTTGTTCCTTAGCGATCTCTAATGCTCTGCTAATATCCAATACTTTAGCTAAAGTCAGGTTGGGTTCCCTTAGCAAGCCCTTAGGCTCGGTGATGAATTCATCAATGTGCATAGGTTCTTGCATTGCATAAGTCCAAAACTGATGCCTCTCAAACACCACGTTTTTCTTTGGTGTACAATAGTCTCTGAAAGCCTGCAATATACCGTCCACCCGCCTGTCTTCAGGTGCTGCCTTCGCTATATCAAGTGTATTGTACACCTCAACTGGATCTTCGCCCAGCCTGTGCAGTAATATTGCCACAAATATAGTCACAAAGCCATCGACTCAACTCTCTAAACTACAAACGTTCTGCAGTGATCTGAGAGCCTCCTCCCTTCTGTCTGCCCTCCAGGAGTTCAGCATTCATCAGTTAACCTGACAAAGTAATCCAAGTAATCCACACCGCCCAAACAAGGACACACTACCTGACACAATATACTGGCAAACACACACGTGTCAGTCTGCCTAATAGTAAACTGCTGAAAGATGTCGTGGGAGGTGAAGCGTGTGGACGCTCCCACAATGTTCCCTGATGTCAGTATGAATCAGTGAATCAATGATCCATAAGTGAATTCTGACAGTATCTGTTGTCATTATACTTCACTAAGTTCATTAAATGTCTGCAGACACCTGAAGGCAGCAGCAACCTGTAATTACACCTGGCTGTTATAGAATAACACACACACCTGAACACACATCAGACTGGTCTGTTATAACTTTTAGTCTGTTGTTTATGAGGGAGACGTCAGATTACAGCCCTTTTACATTGCATTACTGTACTGTTTGGATTTGGATCACACAGCTCACCTCTTGGCCAAATAGTCATGGAGTTAGTTTCCACTGTTACGCTGATGACACTCAGCTGTATGTCCCTATAAAGACGGAGGATCGATCCCAAAGTATTAAATTAGAGGCCTGCCTGTCTGCGGTGAAAAGTTAGATATAAAGTAATTTCTTGCTCCTAAATTGAGATAAAACTGAGATTCTGGTCATTGGCCCTGCTCCACATAGACATCAGTTTGATCAGGTAACAGTATCTTTAAATAACTGTGTGATAGAGTTCAACAGTTATGAATCTTGGCGTTACGGTCGATTCAACTCTTTCTTTTGATCAGCATATTAAAGACATCACAAAGATCGCCTTCTTTCACTTACGCAACATCGATGGCGGATGCAGAGATTCTAATCCACAAATTTGTGACATTGGGCAATACAAATACCAAAGATTTGGACTTGACTTGACTTGACTTGTTAAAGGATCTACAGCCACATCTTGAGAAACAGGTTAAACTTCTTTTTTTTATGTTGCAGCAGACTGAATATTTTTCCTCCACAGACTTTTTGAGGATTCTTAAAAAATCTCCAGAGCAGCAGGAAGTTTTGTCGAACCCCTTCTGTTCGTCAAACATAACCAGGTTTATATTTTATATAAGAAACAGATTTGCATGTCATGTTAATACAAGAGTGAAACAAACTGTGATTTCACCGACAACGTTCAATGATTTGGACCTTTTGTCCTTTTTATATTTTACTTTGCACTATCTTTTACTATTTTTCTTTTTAAATGTTTGAAGCATAACTCTAAAAAAACACAACCTGATTTCCATAAACATATTACATTTTTAAATGATACTGAAATATTCAGAACCTGCGAGACCAGATTTCAGAATAATCATTTAGTTACAGCACTAATAGAAATAAGGACTGATTTGATAAAAGTCTCAGAACAGTTTGTACTCACCTGTGTATGAATGACTTCAGGTAGAGAAGCAGGTGTGAGTGTGAGAGCAGTGATGATGGAAGCAGGTTTATATGGCAGCTGTCTGGGTGGACCTGAGCTCGTACGCAACCCAAACACAGGAACACGACCAAATATGGAGACACGACCAAACACAGGAACACGACCAGGCTCAGGTTCTGACTGGGCATCCAACATGGTACGGGGCTGTGAAGACTTTGAGTTGTTGGGCAGCGGCGGGTAACAATCTGATAAAGAATGAAGGGAGGTGAAGTGGTACATGTGGAATGTGGCTGACGAGTGAATGAGATGCAGGTGAGGATGTGGGCGGGGAAGAAGAGCTGGCAGAGCTGATGAGGGAGGTGGCACCAGGTGTGCAGGTGGGTGGAGATGTCAGGAGAGGGAGTCTGAGGGTATCTGGTAGATGGTTAAAGGATGGCAGGTCCAGGGAGTGAGAGGAGGGTGCATGGCCTGGGGGAAGTGAGCAGGAGCTGGAGACAGGGACAGAGAGCCAGACCAGGTAAACCAACAAAGAGACCTGAAAGTCCTGGTGACACCCAGCTGGCTGGGATGTTGTTTTAGATCTTAAAGAGCTGGAGAACCCTTTTCTCAAAGCACTTCATCCCTGTACTTTCTACGTACAGGGGCAATGATGGCTGTGTTGAAGCAGGTGGGAACACTCTTGTCCTGTTACAGTCAGTGATGATCAACCAGCTGGTTGGAACATGTTCTTAGTGGACGAGCAGGGATTCACACAGTTTACTCATCAGGGTTTCATTTCTCACACTTACACTGAATTTAAACTTCTTTCAATAAATGTTTTGACGGCTTCACAATCAAAATCATTTCTGTAAAATCAAAGAGGTTCCAGAAAAACATTTAAAATAACAGATGTTTATATGTTATGTACGACTATTTTACACTTGATGTGAGTTTTACTTTTTGTACAAATACGTGTCCACAGCTTCCGTCCTTTTCACGCTTCCCATTCATCGTCTATGTAAGCAGCCGTGCAATGCATTCTGGTAGCGTGGCGGCCCGATTCGAGAGACGGGGCGTCACGTCGCCCGCTCCTCATTTACATAAAGTTGAGGTCTCAGCTACTTTATGTAAATCAGGAGCGTCCGACACGACTCACCGCCTCTGGAAACTCTCCAGAAACTTTTACACTAACAGTTGATCTAAAATAAAGACAGATTCATCAACATGGATTATTTCTACATAAAATGTTTTCAGAAACACATTTCAGTGAACTATTTTCTTGATATAAGAGAAGAGAGTTTCCAAACGAGCCGCCATGTTGGTTCTGGTTTGAACGCTGGGAGCAACTATTATTCTTTCCATCTTTTATTAGTTCTCAGTTTAGCCCTCAAGCTAACAAAAGCTGCAAAAACTAATATTTGCAGCAGGTAAAGTTGCAGTTTGAGACGCTAACGTTACTTTAGACACATTTCTTCATTTTGTGAGTCATTATCAGAGGGAAATATTGTACTTTGTGTATCTATTAACTTTGGTACTTTAGACTTGCTTTGTGTCTGCTGGACGTGGAAGTAGGCAGCTGTTTGCTAACGCTAATGTTAGTCACAGCTACTTCATTAGATGTTTTGTTTTCAGATTGTTCTGCTGACAACAATTAGACAAAAGAAATCAATTAATGCAGTTTTAAAGATGGGGTCTGCGATTTATCCAGTATACACTTTTTGTTATATTGGTTGAAATGGTCTTTACACCCCGACAGCAATCCGTTTCTTATGAGCACTGAAAAAAGACCGGAAAAGATCCGTCATCTGTAGCTGCTGTAATCCTGTAAAAACGTCTACCAGTCAGTAAAAATGGTCCCGGTTGTAAGGAACCAATCAGAAGCCTCCCTGCCTCCCTGCTCGTACTCTAGCCTCAGCGTGCACCAGCGTGAACTCAAAGCGCGTGTCCGCTGCACGTTCACTGGAGAGTGGAAGAGAAAACTCAGCTCTTAAAACACCGGACAACGAGAACGAACTCGTACCACTATTACCATATTATCGAAAAATACAACTTTGATTTAGTTGTTTATGTTCTGTTAGTTTACTTTATAAAATACTGCAGATTTAAACTATTTATTCTAACAGCTCAAAGTGAAGTCAGACAAACAGGATTATCAACGAGGGGAGACGGCGGATAGAAAACATTGCCGAACAAAATTTACGTTACTCAAACTGCTTTTTCAGTTACAGAAACAAACGAGTGGACTGATCTCCCTCCAGATATTAGAGTAATGTTAAAAAGGGTCGTGTTGTCTCAGCAGGTATCTCTCTCTTTCCCTCCCCTCTCTGCTGCTCTGTGGCCGGCTCTCCAGCGAGCTGCTGCCCCCCCCCCTCTCCGTCAACCAGGAAATAAAAGCCCCTCGTCTACGAGACCGGTCTCTTGAGAGAGCTCCAGCTCATAGCGGGGTCTGTGTGAGTGAATGCCCGGGTGGAGAGGTGGCGATCCCGGCAGGAGCTAGCTAGCTGTGCCGGCAGTTTGTGGAGCTTCTAAACTCCGACAACAGTTGAGAAAATGTTTGATTCGCCATCTAACATCGTAAAACTGTCAATATTCTAAATCTACACCGTTGATTTCTCGCCTCAACATTTTTCAGAAGTGAATTTAGTGATGAAATAGCTACGAAAAATGTGAAGTAGTTAAGATGCGGCGGTGCTCGTGCATGTGTGTGGGGGGCGTTGCCTTATAAGGAGTTTCGAGGGGAGGGGGGGGTTTAGACGGAGCTCCTGAGGCGATGCGACTTTCAAATTATGCTAGTTTTCCAAGATCGCAGACCCCAGCTTTAAGTTTAAGAAGCCTGACATCAACAAAGAAAAATGAAACAAAATGTTTAATATTTGTTGAGGAATGTTTTAAATTGATTTAAATTACACTGGATTGTATTGCATCATGAATAATCCACATTTTATGTGAGTCAATTTTCCTTTATTTTCTGTTGAATGAATCACTTCTGTAACGTCAGTATGATTATTAATAGATTTTAATGGATGATTTCTTGTACAGATAAACACTCCCGCTGAGGTATCGCTCCTCCTTCTGCAGGTCCTTGACTCTCTCAGGGCTCAGATGTGGGTTTTCCATGTATCTGTGGGACTGTTTGAGTCCTACTGGACTCCACAGTCCCTCCTCCTCCATCAGCTGCAGCTCTCTCTCCAGATCCTTCTTGTAGTCATTTGCTGGTGTTCCTCTGTGGTCGCCTCTCGCCATGCAGACAAAACCTCCTGCAGAAAACACACAATGTATTCACTAATAGTTAGTTACTAGATGAAGCAGATTATACGATCAACACTTCTAAATACTCACGGATCCCAACGTTCACCATCTGAACTGAACCGACGAGACAAGACTCAACTCTGTCTCTTAGAAATAATATTTCCATTCTACTAATTTACAACAGAAAATATGTTTTGGGAGAACATAATGCTGCCCTAATAACATTTCTTTCTCAACATAATGAGGAAAGGTTTATGAATCAGCAAAGTTATGAAATGTTCATACTGAACGAATTTGCAAAATGATCAAAAACAGATGACATACGTTTCATCAGTTTTCCCACAATATCTATTCGTAGTAATTTGAGTGTGATGAATGTTTTTATGGCTCTGATTACACAACAAACACGGAGACGCAAAATAAAGAGAAAAAAAACGGCCACAGGGAGACAAAAAACAAAACAAAGACTACAGTATTACTACTGACGATGCTCCGATGGCTGCTAAATGTGGTTGCTAGTTAGTTACCTGGTTTGGCGGCGGCGCAGAGCTCCCTGACAACACTGACCGGTGCAAAACCAGCATCCAGAGCACCAACGATGATCACCACATCAAACATACCTGCAACCAGGAGAAGAAGAGGAGGAGGAGCCAGGTTCAGTTTCCAGAAGTCAAATTTAAACTGTTAAAGATGAGCAGTGAGTAAATCAAGTGTGAGTGTAGTGTACCAGTCTGTGCAGGCAGTGGTTCTGTTCCCAGTAAGGCCAGTTTGAGGTCCTGATAGAGGCCGGTCTTAGCAGCTTGTTCCAGCATGCCTTTACTGCCGTCCACTCCCACAAAGTGCCTGAAGCCCAGTTCAACCATCTAGAAACAAGAAAAAGAAGACGACCAACATCAACACCGACTTTTTAACCTCTAAAGACTGAGATTATTGTTCCTAATCCTTCACACTTCCCTGGAAAGAACTCTGTAATTTACAATTAACAATTGATGGTATTGTCAAAATAACATACATATAGCTTACAGTTCACTAGGAGCACCAGAAATGGATTTGGAGCCTAAAATATCATGTTATATTTGATAAAATGAAAGTGAATCTGCTCTATCAGACTGATAATATCCATTTCTATGAAGATGACAGTCTTGTCTGTATGTGGTTCTTCTTCAACTCAAACTATATATTTACAATCTGCCTTTAACGTTCTTCAGACATCTCTGCAGAATAAAAAGGGT
Source organism: Sebastolobus alascanus (assembly GCA_916701645.2). Lineage (NCBI taxonomy): Eukaryota > Metazoa > Chordata > Actinopteri > Perciformes > Sebastidae > Sebastolobus > Sebastolobus alascanus. The sequence continues at coordinate 5,471,286 of CAKAOJ020000008.1, forward strand.
CTGGTGTGATTGTCCTTTAGGTTTTATATTGTTGTATCAACGTTGGACTTTCAAAATAAAATCTGATCGAAACGTATTCTTGTGTTGACTCTTTTGAGTTTAAAGCAACGGTCTCACCACTTTAGCGACCCATCCAGACCCACAGGCGACGTCCAGAACCCGAGCTTCTTCTGGACTCCCGGAGAAGTTATCAGACAGGAAGTCTACTGCCAGGTGTGGTGCTCTGTAGCTCATCAGGGCGTGATCCTATTAAAAATATGTGAAATTCTCCAGTTGGTACCTTTTGCTTGTAACAGAGTATTTCTTGATTTGTGAGTTTAGGCTGCATTCAGTCCCCATCAAACCTGAACAGAGATCGGGTTCTTTAAACTGACCTTTTCATAGTTTTCTGCCCAGCTGTCGTAGAACTGAATTCGGTCTTTTGCATCAGGACTTTTACAGGACTGAAATTCGCCCCTCGCATCATCCTCACTTCTGCAGGAGTCGGACATGATGAGGAGACAAACCTGCTGGGAGACAGACCATAGACCTCATTACATGGGACTTTATTGTGAGACAATGAAACTGTGACAGAAGTCAATATAAAGTCACTTCACAGGAGCTCTCACAAGACTATGGTGTACAGGGGGGACCGAGGACCGATTAACTCCTTCCAACTGGTGGAAAATAATTGAAAAGATATTGAAAGATTGAACAGATGTTAAAGGATGTGTATTTTTGTCAGTATAAGCCAAGTATACTTAGACTTTTCTGTATACTTGTTAGTAGAAGCCAAGTATACTTAGACTTTTCTGTATATTTGTCAGTAGAAGCCAAGTGTACTTAGACTTTTCTGTATACTTGTCAGTATAAGCCAAGTATACTTACATATTTTCTGTATACTTGTCAGTAGAAGCCAAGTATACTTAAGCATACTTTTGTTAACTTTATCTCTGATAAGTACATAGAAAGAAAACTGAAAGTATACTCTCTTATTTTAAATTTAAAGGGACTATATGTAAGAATCAGAAATTGCTTGTTAACAGCGACACCTGTGGCCGCAATGTCAACGAAAGTCAGCGTCCTGTTGCTCGCGCTCGCGCTTGTGATCGCTCTACATAGACATGAACGAGCACCGGTCTAAACAGTGAGGCGACACACGTCAGCTAACACACAATATCACTCTATATTTCACCTGCTTGGCAGTAATGTTAGCTGACCAGAGGAGGGTCTCTCCATAAATCAATGCTGATCCTAGTGTTGGCTTTTCCTGCTTCAGCCTGCCGACCGCGGAGGGAACGGGGGGGGGACACCCCCCCCCGTTCACCAGGTCGGAGCAATAACGTAACTCGCCGCGGAGCCCCGTCACTTCACAAGACACGGGAAACTTCTGTTGGTCTGGAGGAGCGGCAGCATTTATTTCTGCACAAACGTCCACTGCACATTCACTAGATATTCTCAGAGCTAAACTAACTCTTCTGCAGTGTGTAGTGTGCGCGCATGCACGTGGAGTTGGAGCGAGCCGAGCGGGTGAGAACGAGCGGGGAGTGCAAGCAGGTAGAAGCAGGCAGCAGGAGCAGGCAGCAGGAGCAGCCTTGTGTTGGAGTCTGTGCGCTCGCGTATGATTTATGCGCGTAATAAGTTACATATAGTCCCTTTAAAGGGACTATATGTAACTTATTACGCGCATAAATCATACCGGGTCGGTGTCCCATGCGCGCTCGCGTGTGGGTACGTGAGCGCGCAGCAGCTCTGCTCCTGCTGCCTGCTTCTACCTGCTTGCACACCGCGCTCGTTCTCACCCGCTCGGCTCGCTCCAACTCCACGTGCATATAAGTTACATATAGTCCCTTTAAAGGGACTATATGTAACTTATTACGCGCATAAATCATACCGGGTCGGTGTCCCTTTAAAGGGACTATATGTAACTTATTACGCGCATAAATCATACCGGGTCGGTGTCCCTTTAAAGGGACTATAAGTAACTTATTACGCGCATAAATCATACCGGGTCGGTGTCCAATGCGCGCTCGCGTGTGGGTACGCGAGCGCGCAGCAGCTCTGCTCCTGCTGCCTGCTTCTACCTGCTTGCACACCGCGCTCGTTCTCACCCGCTCGGCTCGCTCCAACTCCACGTGCACGCGCGCACACTACACACTGCAGAAGAGTTAGTTTAGCTCTGAGAATATCTATTGAATGTGCAGTGGACGTTTGTGCAGAAATAAATGCTGCAGCTCCTCCAGACCAACAGAGGTTTCCCGTGTTTTGTGAAGTGACGGGGCTCCGCAGAGAGTTACGTTATCCCGACCGGGTGTCGTCCCCCCCCCCCCCCCTGTTCCCTCCGCGGTCGGGAGCCTGAAGCAGGAAAAGCCAACAGTAGGAACAGCATTGATTCATGGAGAGACCTTCCTCTGGTCAGCTAACATTACTGCCAAGCCTGGAAATATAGAGTGATATTGTGTGTTAGCTGACGTGTGTTGCCTCACTATTTAGACCGCTGCTCGTTCATGTCTATGTAGAGCAAGCACAAGCGCGAGCAACAGGACGCCGACTTTCGTTGACATTGCGGCCACAGGTGTCGCTGTTAACAAGCAATTTCTGATTCTTACATATAGTCCCTTTAATAGAAGTATACTAATAGCACACTTGAATAAACTTCTTTTTAGTAAGGGAATCAAGACTTAATGTCATCAAAATAATTAGAAAGATTCTGTAATTATGTAAGTTGAGTAAACTGAGCAGATAATGCAACGATTGTTCCCTGAAAAACTCCTGTAGTAACAGCAGGAAGCTCACCTGTGATGTGTTGGTCGGTACCTGAGTGTGTCTGTGGAGCTCTGTGAACAACTCTGGTGACTGTGTTGAATTTAAACAGTCCTCAGGGTCTTCAAGATCCTCAGGGTCCACAGGGTGGACGTATATCTCAGGTAAACGCCTCCAGAGGGAAACTAACCAATGAGAACAAGTTAGACGAGAGGTTAACCGAGATCATTATCTGGCCAGAAGGGTGGGTCACTTATTTATTATTCTTCTCCTTTCTGAATTGTCTCTGATATGATCATTAGCAAAGAACGTATATTGAGAAGAAATGACAGCCAATTGGTCGTTCCATTGCAACATCAGCGCCCAGCAGCAGATCTACGCTCAGAGGGGTCTGAGACTGTGTTCACATATGTGCAAAAAATGCTGACTAATCGCTCTGAGTCCGTTTGGAGGGCTGAAACGGACCAAGTGTGAAAACACCCTCAGTGTATAAAGAACAGTGTTCAATGTACAGTAGTCCAGTTACCTGAAACGTTAGCTATTGCTTTCTTTACTACTGTAAGAAAACAATCTTCAGCCAGTAGATGTGTTTAAATCTGCATCACAATTAATGTTTAATGTGTTCAAAGCAGGAACTTCTTTTAAGGTTAGGGTAACTTTAAATCGTCTTGTCCTGTCTTTTCTGAGAACTGCTGCATTAAAGCCAAACATCACAATAAAAACACATTAAATAAGAACACACAAGCAAACCGATAAAACAATCAGCATGTGAGTCACAAAGCCATCGACTCAACTCTCTAAACTACAAACGTTCTGCAGTGATCTGAGTGACTCCTCCCCTCTGTCTGCCCTCCAGGAGTTCGGCATTCATTAACTGACAAAGTAATGATTATAACCACTGTGTCCACACAAGGACACCCCATACCTCTGTTGTACTCTGTACCTCTGTTGTACTCTGTACCTCTGTTGTACTCTGTACCTCTGCTGTACTGGCAAACACATACATGTGAAGAGTCACAAAAAATTGTGACGATAAATGACGAAAATGTCGATACCTTGGATTTTAATGAACCAAAAATATAATTTGGACATGCAAATCAAATATGAAGACAATCATTTAGTTGCAGCACTAATACAAATAAAGCCTAATTGTGATAAAAGTCTGAGAACAGTTTGTTTAACCTACATGTTAAATATAGAAATGTATATTGTGATGGAATTTTCCATCAATTCCTCTCTCCTTGGTCGGGAGGTCAGAGTGTCTCTCAGAGTGTCCCTCTGTTGACATTATTGGGTTTGATTCCTGTCTAGGAGCGCCACCATTATCTGTACAGCTGTGTCTGTAGTAGGGACCATAGAGCCAGTCGCTGTGGCAACCAGGGTCAGAGATGCCAGACGAACCGAGTAAGTCAAAACGTGATAAGGGTAAAACACTGAGCACCAGGGGGAACGGGAAGAGTTGTGAGGCCTTCATGCAGAGAGCACATCAATGGTGGAGACCTGACAATTGCTCCTTGATCAAGCTTCAATAAACCTTCTGCGTAAGACATCAACAGCTCCGGGGCCTCTTCCTTCCTGTTGACTGAGTTAACCTGAGTATTCAGAAATTCCACAACATATATGTCTCTGTATTTAGTCGCGTGACATATGTCACATGTTTCTTGGTGATGTTTGTGACTAGTTGTGTTACATTATTTCCATACATATTTTACTTAGTTTAGGTACTTATTTTAAGCCCAACCATGACGTTTTTTCCTTAACCTAACTCAGTGGTTTGATTCCCTGAACCTGACCCCGGACGTTAGCGTGGTTTAGTTGCGTGGCGTACAAATGACACACGAAGAAGCTGCTGTGTAATAAGCGCAAATATATAACTATATATATAGGCCTGTCTGTTGTAGTGTTTGTATACCTACATGCTATAAAAACAAGGTTTATCATGTTGTGTAATTGGTTAATTTATTTTAATTCAATTGATCAGGTTTTATCCAATGGTTTATATCATATAGGTGTTTAGTATCGTTCTGCAGCGGATAAAGCCCAGATGTCAAATAGGTAAGAATTAATTATGTGAAGCGAAGTAGTATTAAACCTGTAAAAGAAACTTAAATACAGAATCTAAACATTAAGTTCAGATGGGAGTGGTCAGCTGGATACACCAGTGACACCGGACCCTGAACAGAGACTAAAAACTACAAGCAACATTGAGATCCAATGAGCAAAAACTAATATTTGCAGCAGGTAAAGGTGTAGTTTGAAGCGCTAACGTTACTTTAGACACGTTTCTTCATTTTGTGAGTCATTATCAGAGGGAAATATTGTACTTTGTCTATTTATTAACTTTGGTACTTTAGACTTGCTTTGTGTCTGCTGGATGTGGAAGTAGGCAGCTGTTTGCTAACGCTAATGTTAGTCACAGCTACTTCATTAGATGTTTTGTTTTCAGATTGTTCTGCTGACAACAATTAGACAAAAGAAATCAATTAATGCAGTTTTAAGTTTAAGAAGCCTGACATCAACAAAGAAAAATGAAACAAAATGTTTAATATTTGTTGAGAAATGTTTTAAATTGATTTAAATTACACTGGATTGTATTGCATCATGAATAATCCACATTTGTTGTGAGTCAATTTTCCTTTATTTTCTGTTGAATGAATCACTTCTGTAACGTCAGTATGATTATTAATAGATTTTAATGGATGATTTCTTGTACAGATAAACACTCCCGCTGAGGTATCGCTCCTCCTTCTGCAGGTTCTTGACTCTCTCAGGGCTCAGATGTGGGTTTTCCATGTATCTGTGGGACTGTTTGAGTCCTACTGGACTCCACAGTCCCTCCTCCTCCATCAGCTGCAGCTCTCTCTCCAGATCCTTCTTGTAGTCATTTGCTGGTGTTCCACTGTGGTCGCCTCTCGCCATGCAGACAAAACCTCCTGCAGAAAACACACAATTTATTCACTAATAGTTAGTTACTAGATGAATCAGATTATACGATCAACACTTCTAAATACTCACGGCGATCTCAGAAATAATATTCCTATTCTACTAATTTACAACAGAAAATATGTTTTGGGAGAACATAATGCTGCCCTAATAACATTTCTTTCTCAACATAATGAGATGATTAAAGTTTATGAATCAGCAAAGTTTATTGTAAAGGTTTATGAATCAGCAAAGTTATGAAATGTTCATACTGAACGTATTTGCAAAATGTTCAAAAACAGATGACATACGTTTCATCAGCGTTCCTACAATATCTGTTCGTAGTAATTTGAGTGTGATGAATGTTTTTATGGCTCTGATTAGACACAACAAACACAGAGACACAAAATAGAGAGATAAAAACGGCCACAGGCAGACAAAAAACAAAGAGACAAAAAACAAAACAAAGACTACAGTATTACTACTGACGATGCTCCGATGGCTGCTAAATGTGGTTGCTAGTTAGTTACCTGGTTTGGCGGCGGCGCAGAGCTCCCTGACAACACTGACTGGTGCAAAACCAGCATCCAGAGCACCAACGATGATCACCACATCAAACATACCTGCAACCAGGAGAAGAAGAGGAGGAGGAGCCAGGTTCAGTTTCCAGAAGTCAAATTTAAACTGTTAAAGATGAGCAGTGAGTAAATCAAGTGTGAGTGTAGTGTACCAGTCTGTGCAGGCAGTGGTTCTGTTCCCAGTAAGGCCAGTTTGAGGTCCTGATAGAGGCCGGTCTTAGCAGCTTGTTCCAGCATGCCTTTACTGCCGTCCACTCCCACAAAGTGCCTGAAGCCCAGTTCAACCATCTAGAAACAAGAAGAGGAAGACGACCAACATCAACACCGACTTTTTAACCTCTAAATACTGAGATTATTGTTCCTAATCCTTCACACTTCCCTGGAGAGAACTCTGTAATTTACAATTAACAATTGATGGTATTGTCAAAATAACATACATATAGCTTGCAGTTCACTCGGAGCACCAGAAATGGATTTGGAGCCTAAAATATCATGTTATATTTGATAAAATGAAAGTGAATCTGCTCTATAAGACTTATAATATCCATTTCTATGCAGATGACAGTCTTGTCTTATGTGGTTCTTCTTCAACTCAAACTATATATTTACAATCTGCCTTTAACGTTCTTCAGACATCTCTGCAGAATAAAAAGGGTCTGGTGTGATTGTCCTTTAGGTTTTATATTGTTGTATCAACGTTGGACTTACAAAATAAAATCTGATCGAAACATATTCTTGTGTTGACTCTTTTGAGTTTAAAGCAACGGTCTCACCAATTTAGCGACCCATCCAGACCCACAGGCGACGTCCAGAACCCGAGCTTCTTCTGGACTCCCGGAGAAGTTATCAGACAGGAGGTCTACTGCCAGGTGTGGTGCTCTGTAGCTCATCAGGGCGTGATCCTGTTTAAAAGAATGTGAAATTCTCCAGTTGGTAGTTTTTACTTGTAACAGAGTATTTCTTGATTTGTGAGTTTAGGCTGCATTCAGTCCCCATCAAACCTGAACAGAGACCGGGTTCTTTAAACTGACCTTTTCATAGTTTTCTGCCCAGCTGTCGTAGAACTGCATTCGGTCTTTTGCATCAGGACTTTTACAGGACTGAAATTCGCCCCTCGCATCATCCTCACTTCTGCAGGAGTCGGACATGATGAGGAGACAAACCTGCCGGGAGACAGACCATAGACGTCATTACATGGGACTTTATTGTCAGACAATGAAACGGTGACAGAAGTCAATATAAAGTCACTTCACAGGAGCTCTCACAAGACTGTGGTGTACAGGGGGGACCGAGGACCGATTAACTCCTTCCAACTGGTGGAAAATAATTGAAAAGATATTGAAAGATTGAACAGATGTTAAAGGATGATTTTATGGTGTAATGGCCGTGGGATCAAACACTGGTTTTAATGGGTTTCAATGGGGACATTTGTGTCCTTAATGGTCTCAGTGTCTTTATTTTGGCTACACAGTTTATTATAGACTTATTATAGGAGCTGAACATAATAATAATAATAATAATAATAATCCCTGTAACAACGGTCACAATTTAGCACATTGACCAAACAGATCCATGTTTCAACCACGTCTGTTACTTTATGTTATACAGTTAATATTCCAATCAAAGATAAAGCAGTAAAGCTCAGAGCGCTTTCTAGTAAACATGCAAATACAACATGATATGTAACAGAAAGTATTAGTTTGACTGGAGTCAGTGCGTTATCAAACTGATGCTGCTGAAAACCCCAGAATATCTGCACCATTTTACTACAACCCTTATGAAAAAGTAATGTACTTCAAGTTTATTTTATGAAATATACTTAAGTAAATTTCAAGTATATTTCCCCCAAGCATACTTTACGAAAGTATACTTGTAAGTATATCAATGTACTAGTAGTATGCTTGTAGGTGTACTACTTCAATACTTCTTGGGACTAAATTGTCCCATTTTTTAGTTTACAAAAGTATACTTTTAAGTATACTTTAAGTTTAAGAATGGTAAACTTTGAGTTCACTACTAGTTTACATCTGAGTTTAATTTTGTACTAAACTGTACTATAGGTATACTGATAGTACTTAGCCAATGATTCATGTATTACATTAAGCTCCTTTGCTATTGGACTTGATGTTTTGTGATGATAAAAAATGTAATTTGTTTTTCTTGCAAGCCAAGTAGACTTAGACCTTTCTTTATACTTGTCAGTAGAAGCCAAGTAGACTTAGACTTTTCTGAATACTTGTCAGTATAAGCTAAGTATACTAACATATTTTCTGTATACTTGTCAGTATAAGCCAAGTATACTTAAGTATACTTTAGTAAAGTATATCTCTGACAAGTACATATAAAGTAAACTGAAATTATACTCTCTTATTTTCAATTTAATAGAAGTATACTAATAGCACACTTGAATAAACTTCTTTTTGGTAAGGGAATCAAGACTCAATGTCGTCAAAATAATTAGAAAGATTCTGTAATTATGTAAACAAATGTACAGAAAACTCCTGTAGTAACAGCAGAAAGCTCACCTGTGATGTGTCGGTCGGTACCTGAGTGTGTTCGTGGAGCTCTGTGAACAAGTATGTGACTGTGTTGAATTTTAAAAAGTCCTCAGGGTCCTCAGGGTGGACGTATATCTAAGGTAAACGCCTCAAGAGGTAAACTAACCTAAAACTTGAAGCTGAAACGATATGAACAGATTAGACGAGATGTAACCTGAGATCTATGAGGGGCCTTACAAGACATCCATCATTCTTGCACTCGCACACACATACTGTACATTCTCCTTTCACATACATATGTTTTCACTCGCACAAGAATATATGTGTGTGTGAGAAGAATATAAGTATGTGTGAGAGAGAGTATAGTTGAAACAGATGGCAGGTCATTTATCGCGCTGGGATTGGCTGAGAAGCTGGAGGAGGGAGGGTCATGTGCAGGCCAGCATGGAAGGGGGAAGAGAGACGCCAGTAGGCCTACTGCAGCCACAGTTGCAAAGTCCACTTATTATAAGTGACTTTGAGCTTGTTTTCCTGAAAAGTCGCTTACAAATATTGGTAGCTGCGGGTTTTTGATTCTAAAGTGTAGTTGCTTATTTGGGCTCCCGTCTCTCTCCTGATGCTTCCTCTGTTGCAGGATCCGTACACAACCCCGATCCCTCCGCCCCTCCCGTCCCCCACCACACGCAGCCCACTATGACGTTTTTTCCTTAACCTACCTCAGTGGTTTGATTCCCTGAACCTAACCCCGGACGTTAGCGTGGTTTAGTTGCGTGGCGTACAAATGACACACGAAGAAGCTGCTGTGTAATAAGCGCAAATATATAACTATATATATAGGCCTGTCTGTTGTAGTGTTTGTATACCTACATGCTATAAAAACAAGGTTTATCATGTTGTGTAATTGGTTAATTTATTTTAATTCAATTGATCAGGTTTTATCCAATGGTTTATATCATATAGGTGTTTAGTATCGTTCTGCAGCGGATAAAGCCCAGATGTGAAATAGGTAAGAATTAATTATGTGAAGCGAAGTAGTATTAAACATGTAAAAGAAACTTAAATACAGAATCTAAACATTAAGTGCAGATGGGAGTGGTCAGCTGGATACACCAGTGACACCGGACCCTGAACAGAGACTAAAAACTACAAGCAACATTGAGATCCAATGAGCAAAAACTAATATTTGCAGCAGGTAAAGGTGTAGTTTGAAGCGCTAACGTTACTTTAGACACGTTTCTTCATTTTGTGAGTCATTATCAGAGGGAAATATTGTACTTTGTCTATTTATTAACTTTGGTACTTTAGACTTGCTTTGTGTCTGCTGGATGTGGAAGTAGGCAGCTGTTTGCTAACGCTAATGTTAGTCACAGCTACTTCATTAGATGTTTTGTTTTCAGATTGTTCTGCTGACAACAATTAGACAAAAGAAATCAATTAATGCAGTTTTAAGTTTAAGAAGCCTGACATCAACAAAGAAAAATGAAACAAAATGTTTAATATTTGTTGAGAAATGTTTTAAATTGATTTAAATTACACTGGATTGTATTGCATCATGAATAATCCACATTTGTTGTGAGTCAATTTTCCTTTATTTTCTGTTGAATGAATCACTTCTGTAACGTCAGTATGATTATTAATAGATTTTAATGGATGATTTCTTGTACAGATAAACACTCCCGCTGAGGTATCGCTCCTCCTTCTGCAGGTTCTTGACTCTCTCAGGGCTCAGATGTGGGTTTTCCATGTATCTGTGGGACTGTTTGAGTCCTACTGGACTCCACAGTCCCTCCTCCTCCATCAGCTGCAGCTCTCTCTCCAGATCCTTCTTGTAGTCATTTGCTGGTGTTCCACTGTGGTCGCCTCTCGCCATGCAGACAAAACCTCCTGCAGAAAACACACAATTTATTCACTAATAGTTAGTTACTAGATGAATCAGATTATACGATCAACACTTCTAAATACTCACGGCGATCTCAGAAATAATATTCCTATTCTACTAATTTACAACAGAAAATATGTTTTGGGAGAACATAATGCTGCCCTAATAACATTTCTTTCTCAACATAATGAGATGATTAAAGTTTATGAATCAGCAAAGTTTATTGTAAAGGTTTATGAATCAGCAAAGTTATGAAATGTTCATACTGAACGTATTTGCAAAATGTTCAAAAACAGATGACATACGTTTCATCAGCGTTCCTACAATATCTGTTCGTAGTAATTTGAGTGTGATGAATGTTTTTATGGCTCTGATTAGACACAACAAACACAGAGACACAAAATAGAGAGATAAAAACGGCCACAGGCAGACAAAAAACAATGAGACAAAAAACAAAACAAAGACTACAGTATTACTACTGACGATGCTCCGATGGCTGCTAAATGTGGTTGCTAGTTAGTTACCTGGTTTGGCGGCGGCGCAGAGCTCCCTGACAACACTGACTGGTGCAAAACCAGCATCCAGAGCACCAACGATGATCACCACATCAAACATACCTGCAACCAGGAGAAGAAGAGGAGGAGGAGCCAGGTTCAGTTTCCAGAAGTCAAATTTAAACTGTTAAAGATGAGCAGTGAGTAAATCAAGTGTGAGTGTAGTGTACCAGTCTGTGCAGGCAGTGGTTCTGTTCCCAGTAAGGCCAGTTTGAGGTCCTGATAGAGGCCGGTCTTAGCAGCTTGTTCCAGCATGCCTTTACTGCCGTCCACTCCCACAAAGTGCCTGAAGCCCAGTTCAACCATCTAGAAACAAGAAGAGGAAGACGACCAACATCAACACCGACTTTTAACCTCTAAATACTGAGATTATTGTTCCTAATCCTTCACACTTCCCTGGAGAGAACTCTGTAATTTACAATTAACAATTGATGGTATTGTCAAAATAACATACATATAGCTTGCAGTTCACTCGGAGCACCAGAAATGGATTTGGAGCCTAAAATATCATGTTATATTTGATAAAATGAAAGTGAATCTGCTCTATAAGACTTATAATATCCATTTCTATGCAGATGACAGTCTTGTCTTATGTGGTTCTTCTTCAACTCAAACTATATATTTACAATCTGCCTTTAACGTTCTTCAGACATCTCTGCAGAATAAAAAGGGTCAGGTGTGATTGTCCTTTAGGTTTTATATTGTTGTATCAACGTTGGACTTACAAAATAAAATCTGATCGAAACATATTCTTGTGTTGACTCTTTTGAGTTTAAAGCAACGGTCTCACCAATTTAGCGACCCATCCAGACCCACAGGCGACGTCCAGAACCCGAGCTTCTTCTGGACTCCCGGAGAAGTTATCAGACAGGAGGTCTACTGCCAGGTGTGGTGCTCTGTAGCTCATCAGGGCGTGATCCTGTTTAAAAGAATGTGAAATTCTCCAGTTGGTAGTTTTTACTTGTAACAGAGTATTTCTTGATTTGTGAGTTTAGGCTGCATTCAGTCCCCATCAAACCTGAACAGAGACCGGGTTCTTTAAACTGACCTTTTCATAGTTTTCTGCCCAGCTGTCGTAGAACTGCATTCGGTCTTTTGCATCAGGACTTTTACAGGACTGAAATTCGCCCCTCGCATCATCCTCACTTCTGCAGGAGTCGGACATGATGAGGAGACAAACCTGCCGGGAGACAGACCATAGACGTCATTACATGGGACTTTATTGTCAGACAATGAAACGGTGACAGAAGTCAATATAAAGTCACTTCACAGGAGCTCTCACAAGACTGTGGTGTACAGGGGGGACCGAGGACCGATTAACTCCTTCCAACTGGTGGAAAATAATTGAAAAGATATTGAAAGATTGAACAGATGTTAAAGGATGATTTTATGGTGTAATGGCCGTGGGATCAAACACTGGTTTTAATGGGTTTCAATGGGGACATTTGTGTCCTTAATGGTCTCAGTGTCTTTATTTTGGCTACACAGTTTATTATAGACTTATTATAGGAGCTGAACATAATAATAATAATAATAATAATAATCCCTGTAACAACGGTCACAATTTAGCACATTGACCAAACAGATCCATGTTTCAACCACGTCTGTTACTTTATGTTATACAGTTAATATTCCAATCAAAGATAAAGCAGTAAAGCTCAGAGCGCTTTCTAGTAAACATGTAAATACAACATGATATGTAACAGAAAGTATTAGTTTGACTGGAGTCAGTGCGTTATCAAACTGATGCTGCTGAAAACCCCAGAATATCTGCACCATTTTACTACAACCCTTATGAAAAAGTAATGTACTTCAAGTTTATTTTATGAAATATACTTAAGTAAATTTCAAGTATATTTCCCCCAAGCATACTTTACGAAAGTATACTTGTAAGTATATCAATGTACTAGTAGTATGCTTGTAGGTGTACTACTTCAATACTTCTTGGGACTAAATTGTCCCATTTTTTAGTTTACAAAAGTATACTTTTAAGTATACTTTAAGTTTAAGAATGGTAAACTTTGAGTTCACTACTAGTTTACATCTGAGTTTAATTTTGTACTAAACTGTACTATAGGTATACTGATAGTACTTAGCCAATTATTCATGTATTACATTAAGCTCCTTTGCTATTGGACTTGATGTTTTGTGATGATAAAAAATGTAATTTGTTTTTCTTGAAAGCCAAGTAGACTTAGACCTTTCTTTATACTTGTCAGTAGAAGCCAAGTAGACTTAGACTTTTCTGAATACTTGTCAGTATAAGCTAAGTATACTAACATATTTTCTGTATACTTGTCAGTATAAGCCATGTATACTTAAGTATACTTTAGTAAAGTATATCTCTGACAAGTACATATAAAGTAAACTGAAATTATACTCTCTTATTTTCAATTTAATAGAAGTATACTAATAGCACACTTGAATAAACTTCTTTTTGGTAAGGGAATCAAGACTCAATGTCGTCAAAATAATTAGAAAGATTCTGTAATTATGTAAACAAATGTACAGAAAACTCCTGTAGTAACAGCAGAAAGCTCACCTGTGATGTGTCGGTCGGTACCTGAGTGTGTTCGTGGAGCTCTGTGAACAAGTATGTGACTGTGTTGAATTTTAAAAAGTCCTCAGGGTCCTCAGGGTGGACGTATATCTAAGGTAAACGCCTCAAGAGGTAAACTAACCTAAAACTTGAAGCTGAAACGATATGAACAGATTAGACGAGATGTAACCTGAGATCTATGAGGGGCCTTACAAGACATCCATCATTCTTGCACTCGCACACACATACTGTACATTCTCCTTTCACATACATATGTTTTCACTCGCACAAGAATATATGTGTGTGTGAGAAGAATATAAGTATGTGTGAGAGAGAGTATAGTTGAAACAGATGGCAGGTCATTTATCGCGCTGGGATTGGCTGAGAAGCTGGAGGAGGGAGGGTCATGTGCAGGCCAGCATGGAAGGGGGAAGAGAGACGCCAGTAGGCCTACTGCAGCCACAGTTGCAAAGTCCACTTATTATAAGTGACTTTGAGCTTGTTTTCCTGAAAAGTCGCTTACAAATATTGGTAGCTGCGGGTTTTTGATTCTAAAGTGTAGTTGCTTATTTGGGCTCCCGTCTCTCTCCTGATGCTTCCTCTGTTGCAGGATCCGTACACAACCCCGATCCCTCCGCCCCTCCCGTCCCCCACCACACGCAGCCCACTATGACGTTTTTTCCTTAACCTACCTCAGTGGTTTGATTCCCTGAACCTAACCCCGGACGTTAGCGTGGTTTAGTTGCGTGGCGTACAAATGACACACGAAGAAGCTGCTGTGTAATAAGCGCAAATATATAACTATATATATAGGCCTGTCTGTTGTAGTGTTTGTATACCTACATGCTATAAAAACAAGGTTTATCATGTTGTGTAATTGGTTAATTTATTTTAATTCAATTGATCAGGTTTTATCCAATGGTTTATATCATATAGGTGTTTAGTATCGTTCTGCAGCGGATAAAGCCCAGATGTGAAATAGGTAAGAATTAATTATGTGAAGCGAAGTAGTATTAAACATGTAAAAGAAACTTAAATACAGAATCTAAACATTAAGTGCAGATGGGAGTGGTCAGCTGGATACACCAGTGACACCGGACCCTGAACAGAGACTAAAAACTACAAGCAACATTGAGATCCAATGAGCAAAAACTAATATTTGCAGCAGGTAAAGGTGTAGTTTGAAGCGCTAACGTTACTTTAGACGCGTTTCTTCATTTTGTGAGTCATTATCAGAGGGAAATATTGTACTTTGTGTATTTAATAACTTTGGTACTTTAGACTTGCTTTGTGTCTGCTGGATGTGGAAGTAGGCAGCTGTTTGCTAACGCTAATGTTAGTCACAGCTACTTCATTAGATGTTTTGTTTTCAGATTGTTCTGCTGACAACATTTAGACAAAAGAAATCAATTAATGCAGTTTTAAGTTTAAGAAGCCTGACATCAACAAAGAAAAATGAAACAAAATGTTTAATGTTTGTTGAGAAATGTTTTAAATTGATTTAAATTACACTGGATTGTATTGCATCATGAATAATCCACATTTGTTGTGAGTCAATTTTCCTTTATTTTCTGTTGAATGAATAACTTCTGTAACGTCAGTATGATTATTAATAGATTTTAATGGATGATTTCTTGTACAGATAAACACTCCCGCTGAGGTATCGCTCCTCCTTCTGCAGGTTCTTGACTCTCTCAGGGCTCAGATGTGGGTTTTCCATGTATCTGTGGGACAGTTTGAGTCCTACTGGACTCCACAGTCCCTCCTCCTCCATCAGCTGCAGCTCTCTCTCCAGATCCTTCTTGTAGTCATTTGCTGGTGTTCCTCTGTGGTCGCCTCTCGCCATGCAGACAAAACCTCCTGCAGAAAACACACAATTTATTCACTAATAGTTAGTTACTAGATGAAGCAGATTATACGATCAACACTTCTAAATACTCACGGTAATCTCAGAAATAATATTTCTATTCTACTAATTTACAACAGAAAATATGTTTTGGGAGATCATAATGCTGCCCTAATAACATTTCTTTCTCAAGATAATGAGATGATTAAAGTTTATGAATCAGCAAAGTTTATTGTAAAGGTTTATGAATCAGCAAAGTAATGAAATGTTCATACTGAACGTATTTGCAAAATGTTCAAAAACAGATGACATACGTTTCATCTGTTTTCCTACAATATCTGTTCGTAGTAATTTGAGTGTGATGAATGTTTTTATGGCTCTGATTAGACACAACAAACACAGAGACACAAAATAAAGAGATAAAAACGGCCACAGGCAGACAAAAAACAATGAGACAAAAAACAAAACAAAGACTACAGTATTACTACTGACGATGCTCCGATGGCTGCTAAATGTGGTTGCTAGTTAGTTACCTGGTTTGGCGGCGGCGCAGAGCTCCCTGACAACACTGACTGGTGCAAAACCAGCATCCAGAGCACCAACGATGATCACCACATCAAACATACCTGCAACCAGGAGAAGAAGAGGAGGAGGAGCCAGGTTCAGTTTCCAGAAGTCAAATTTAAACTGTTAAAGATGAGCAGTGAGTAAATCAAGTGTGAGTGTAGTGTACCAGTCTGTGCAGGCAGTGGTTCTGTTCCCAGTAAGGCCAGTTTGAGGTCCTGATAGAGGCCGGTCTTAGCAGCTTGTTCCAGCATGCCTTTACTGCCGTCCACTCCCACAAAGTGCCTGAAGCCCAGTTCAACCATCTAGAATCAAGAAGAAGAAGACGACCAACATCAACACTGACTTTAACCTCTTAAGACTGAGATTATTGTTCCTAATCCTTCACACTTCCATGGAAAGAACTCTGTAATTTACAATTAATAATGGTATGTTGATGGTATTGTCAAAATAACATACATATAGCTTACAGTTCACTAGGAGCACCAGAAATGGATTTGGAGCCTAAAATAACATGTTATATTTGATAAAATGAAAGTGAATCTGCTCTATCAGACAGATAATATCCATTTCTATGCAGATGGCAGTCTTGTCTGTATGTGGTTCTTCTTCAACTCAAACTATATATTTACAATCTGCCTTTAACGTTCTTCAGACATTTCTGCAGAATAAAAAGGGTCTGGTGTGATTGTCCTTTAGGTTTTATATTGTTGTATCAACGTTGGACTTTCAAAATAAAGTCTGATCGAAACGTATTCTTGTGTTGACTCTTTTGAGTTTAAAGCAACGGTCTCACCACTTTAGCGACCCATCCAGACCCACAGGCGACGTCCAGAACCCGAGCTCCTTCTGGACTCCCGGAGAAGTTATCAGACAGGAGGTCTACTGCCAGGTGTGGTGCTCTGTAGCTCATCAGGGCGTGATCCTATTAAAAATATGTGAAATTCTCCAGTTGGTAGTTTTTGCTTGTAACAGAGTATTTCTTGATTTGTGAGTTTAGGCTGCATTCAGTCCCCATCAAACCTGAACAGAGATCGGGTTCTTTAAACTGACCTTTTCATAGTTTTCTGCCCAGCTGTCGTAGAACTGCATTCGGTCTTTTGCATCAGGACTTTTACAGGACTGAAATTCGCCCCTCGCATCATCCTCACTTCTGCAGGAGTCGGACATGATGAGGAGACAAACCTGCCGGGAGACAGACCATAGACGTCATTACATGGGACTTTATTGTGAGACAATGAAACTGTGACAGAAGTCAATATAAAGTCACTTCACAGGAGCTCTCACAAGACTGTGGTGTACAGGGGGGACCGAGGACCGATTAACTCCTTCCAACTGGTGGAAAATAATTGAAAAGATATTGAAAGATTGAACAGATGTTAAAGGATGATTTTATGGTGTAATGGCCGTGGGATCAAACACTGGTTTTAATGGGTTTCAATGGGGACATTTGTGTCCTTAATGGTCTCAGTGTCTTTATTTTGGCTACACAGTTTATTATAGACTTATTATAGGAGCTGAACATAATAATAATAATAATAATAATAATCCCTGTTGTAAGTGTGGCTCCGTCTATTTCCTGAGCATGCCCACTTAAGCTATAAAGTCCAAGCATGTAGTTGACGCGTGTTTCAATAAAACTCCGTAGTACATGTTCTTCGTTTCAACCGTTTACTGAAAATCTTTAAGTCTTCAGATACAAAAATGGTAACAAAATATCAAAAACATAAGCAGTAAAAAGGCAAGAACAGGTCTAATAAGCACGGTCAAAGACTAGTGTGCTCTCCAGGCTCCATAGCTTCAACTGAGTCGTTTTTACGAGCACATGCAGCATAATCTAACTTTCAACCAATCAGATGCCAGGGCTGGCTTAAGTCACAATTGGTATTAATTTAGCACACTGCAGAAACCACAGAGCCCTTATCTCAGGCAAATAAAACAAAATGTAAGTTAACCACAGTTATTTCTATATTGTACAAATGGCTCTAACATAACCTGCCCCTAATTGACTAGGCTGTTAGAATATCAATTATCAAACATAAACGCTTTGAGCCATTGTCTACTCTATACAACAAGTTATAAATCTTTCTTCCAGGTTTTAAGGATACATATTTGCTTTAACCTAAATAGATAAATGTCTTTAACTTAATCAGTCTCTTTTGATCTTCACAATGCCTCCTCCAAGAGGCATATCTTAGTAATGGGTCTCTCTAATGTGCTTGTCTTCGTCTGAACACAGACACTGCGGACTGTTCCTTTCGTGTCTGGCATTATCTTGACAATTTTTCCCATTAGCCAAGATTTTCGTGGAGCGGAGGAGTCTACGATGAGAACAACGTCTCCAAGGTTGAAATTCCTTCTTGTTGTGCTCCATTTTTGTCTTTCCTGCAGGAGAGGCAGGTACTCCTGAGTCCATCTGCGCCAGAATAGATCCGCCATATACTGAATTTGTCTCCAGCGGCGACGGACGTATAGGTCATCCTTTGAAAAGACACCTGGGGGGATATTTGGCTGTGTCCTCATCAGTAGTAGGTGGTTTGGGGTCAAAGCCTCCAGGTCATTAGGGTCATTTGAGTTTGTTGTTATGGGCCTGTCATTGACAATGCTTTCCACTTCACATAAGAGTGTCTGCAGACCTTCATCATCCAATACCTGCAGTTTTAATAGGGGACCTAGTACTTTCCTGACTGTCCGTATTTGACGTTCCCAGACACCTCCGTGGTGGGATGCAGCAGGAGTGTTAAATATCCACTTGACACCTTTTTTCAGCATGGTTTGTTGGATCTTAGACTGGTCCAGGTCGTTGAATGCTTCCCGCAGCTCTCTCTCTGCTCCAACAAAATTAGTGCCGTTGTCTGAACGAAGAACAGACACTTGACCTCTTCTACTTAGAAAGCGACGTAGTGCATTAACAAACGGGCTGGTGTCGAGCGAGTGCGCCACTTCTAGGTGGATTGCTCTGCTGGTTAAGCATGTAAAAAGCACACCATATCTCTTCACTTTGCTACGGCCTCTACTGACCTCAAATGGGCCAAAATAGTCCACGCCGGTGTTTGTGAAGGGTGGCTTGTCTGGCAATAACCGGTCCTCTGGCAAGTTTGCCATTTTTTGCTCGCCTGCTTTGGTATGTACTTTTCTGCATGTGCGACACTCTGAAATTACTCTTTGTATTGCTGAGCAAGCTCTTGGTATCCAGTACTTCTGTCTCAGTCTTGCGAGAGTGTAATTTCGACCTGAGTGTCCAGTTTCTTCATGGATGTGACGGAGGATGAGTTTGGCGGTCCAATCATCCTTGTGCAGGATAACTGGATGCTGGGCTTCTACCGGCATGGCAGATCGGCTCAAGCGCCCTCCTACTCTCAACACTCCATTTTCCAAGTATGGGTCCAACTTAAAGATATGACTATCTTTCCTCACGCTACATTTTCCTTCTTGGAGGGCTTTGATCTCTTCTGCATATTTTTGTTTTTGACACAGGCAAATTATCTCCAACTCTGCCTTGGAAAGGTCTTCAGTAGTAAGCACTTGTTTTTTGAAGCTCTGCTTGTACTTGAGCATCTTTTGCTGTAGTAAAGACTCTGCTTTAAGAGTGTTGCTTTCACATTGATAGATTGCTTCCTGAAACTCCTTTCTCTTCTGTCTCAGCTTTAGCAGAATCTCTTTTAAGCGCATGAACCAAGCGGTTGCTTTCTTGAGTTTGTACCAGCTTGAGAAGTGATTTACAAATCGAGTCATTGCATCCACTTTCTCGTCGGTCTGTATGAAGGATACTTTGGCCGATCTTTTGACCTCTGAGTCTTCTTCTGTTGAGTTGCTGGACTGGTCTGGGCGTTCTGGCCATTCACACTTTGGTCTTAACAGGAATTCTGGTCCCTGTATCCAGTTTTTGCTCTGTAGCAGACTCTCAGCACTTAACCCTCTTGAAGCCTGATCTGCAGGGTTGTCTGCCGTGTTCACGTATTTCCACTGAGAAGGCTCTGTAGCTTCTTTAATGAATGAGACTCTGTTAGCCACAAATGTCTTATATCGAGCAGCATCGTTTTCGATATACTTAAGCACTGTGACACTGTCTGTCCAAAAGATTGATTCATCCAGCTGCAACTGCAGCTCATGTTGAAGCATCTTATCCATTTTCACAGCTATTACAGCAGCTGTCAATTCCATCCTGGGAACAGTGACCAGCTTGAGTGGTGCCACTCTTGACTTTCCCATCAGGAAAGAAGTGACCTTCTGGTCCTCTTCGTTGGTCAACAGGAGGTAAGATACTGTGCCGTAACCATCGTTGCTGGCATCAGAAAAGTGGTGCAGTTGCACTGACTTGATGTCATCAAATCCTGGAGGCTTGATACACCTTTTGACGCCAAAAGATGACAGCTTTTGCAAGCCTACCAGCCACTTTTTCCATCTTTTTGCTTGTTCCTCAGACACTTCTTCATCCCATGCCTTTTTCTCTTTGCAAAGTTCTCTTAGAAGGAGCTTGGCAGGTAGGATGAAAGGTGCCAGAAAGCCAAGCGGGTCATAAGCTGAGTGTATAACTGACAGGATTCCTCTCCTGGTACATGGCTTTTCCTGTACTTCAATTTTGAGTTTAAAGGTGTCAGAGTTTGTGCACCATTGGACACCTAACGCCCTTTCCATAGGTAACTGGTCTTTGTCAAGGTCGAGATCTTTAATCTCTGAAGCTCTGTCTTTTTCTGGGATTGATGTTAGCAATGCTCTCGAGTTACTTGTCCATTTGGTCAAACGGAATCCTCCGCTGAGGCATAATGTCATCAAGTCCTTAGCAAGAGCAACAGCATGCTCGTCAGAAGACACTGAGCTTAGGCAGTCGTCAACGTAAAAGTTGTTTAAGATAGCCTCAACAGCTTCAGGTGCAGCCCTCGCCTTTCCGTCTTCAGCTGTCCTTCGTAGTGCAAAGGAGGCGCAACTAGGGGAGGAAGTTGCACCAAACAGGTGCACGCACATTCTGTACTCTTCTGGTTCGGAGTTCAGGTTGCCATCTGGCCACCACAGGAACCGCAAAAGATCTGAATCTTTTTCAGGCACTTTTACTTGGTAAAACATGGATTCGATGTCTGCCATCATGCCTATTGTTTCCTTCCTGAACCTTGTCAGAACTCCAATCAGAGTGTTTGTAAGGTCGGGGCCTTGGAGAAGTTCATTGTTCAGTGATACTCCTCGGTAAGATGCAGTACAGTCGAAAACAACTCTTAATTTCTTCTTTTTAGGATGGTATACTCCATGGTGAGGAATAAACCATACTCTCCCACCATGGCTGTCTAGCTGCTCTTCAGGTACTCTTGTGGCATATCCCTTTTCTAGCAGATCTCTCATAAACACATTGTACTCCTTGTGGAAGTCAGGATTTCTGTGAAACTTCCTTTTGAGGCTTGTAAGGCGCTGCTCAGTTAGAGATCTGTTGTCAGGCATTTTTAAGTTTTCGTCTTTCAGTGGTAGTCCGATGCAGTAGTGACCATCAACTAGCTGTGTTGATCCTTTCACTGAGTTGAGGAACTGACGGTCTTCCTGTGACATCTCAGTCTTATCATCGTATGTTCTCTCTGGGAAATCTGCATTGTACAGCTGAGTCAACAGGTTTTCCACATTGGATACTGAAATACGATTGACTGAGTGACTCACCATGTCTAGGTTGGCTGTAGTGGTGCCTCTGAGTGGACCGTTGATGACCCATCCGAGAGGTGTCTTCACTGCATACGGCCCGTCACATCTGCTGTTTATTATCTGCTGGGGCTCCATGGTCTTAAAGGCATCAGTACCAATAAGCAAGCCGACTTCTGCTTCAATTTGTGAGATGCGAACTTCATGCAGGTAAGGCCACCGATCCACATCTTTCTGGAGAGGAATGTTGTCTATTTTCACTGGTATACTTGGTTGAGTGAACACCTGCGGAAGGTCTATGTAATTCTCTCCTTCCAGGCTGCATACTTCCAGATCTGACAGAACATGAGTGCTCACCTTCTTCTCTGATCCCATAGTAGTGAGTATGAGTTCCGCCTTTCTTCCTCGCAGATTAAGTTGTTGCATAACCTCATCGGTACAGAAGGTTGCTGTGCTTCCTTGGTCTAAAAACGCATAGACCTGGATTTCCTTGTCACTTCTTTTAGACTTTATTTTCACTGGTACTATGGAAAGGATACTTTCTCCGTTACCTGCCCCAGTGTCTCTGCTGTTTTCATGTTCTGTTCCTACGAAGGCGCTGGTGACCTCATTAGTGATTTCCGTATTCCTATTTTCTTCCCTTTCCGACAGAACTGGGACTTCTTTCACAACATGCAAAATGCTTGGGTGTTTTCCTGAACACTCCTGGCATTGCATTCTCTTACGACAATCCTTACTCATGTGACCTTGGGTGAGGCAGCCAAAACAGAGTCCTTGTGATATTAGGAATTTGATTCTGTCTTTGGGGGTCTGTTCTTTTATCTTCTCACAAAATTCCAACGTGTGGCTTTTATGACAGTACATGCAGGGTTTTTGGAAAGCATCAGTTAGTTTGGCTAAACCATACTTCTTCTCTTGTGGCTGTTGAGCACCACTGTATCTTCCAGCCGGAGAGACACTTGTAGCAAAACTGATGCTCTTGGGGTTACTTTTCTTAATGTTTATCTTTGGCTTCCACTTTCCTTCTACGCTGACATCTAAAATATCTCCAAAAAGTGGGTCATTACTGACCTTTGCTTGCCAGTTGATGAAATCCACCAAGTCAGAAAACCTGGCTCTTCTTCCTGTTTTTGTTTGGATTTCATATGCTCGATTTCTCCACCGTTCTTTTAGTTTGAAGGGAAGTTTTGAGATGACAGTCTTCATATTGCTAGGGTTGTCCATCTCATCCATGTAATCCACATCGCTCATAGTGTTTCGACATCCTATCAGGAACAAAGCATATGCATTTAATGCTTTCCTGTCTTCTGATTTTATCTGAGGCCATTCAAGAGCTTTATTCATCACGGCAGTGGCGATTCGCAGCTCATCCCCATACTGTTGTTGAAGGAGCCTCCTAGCCTCTCTGTAACCTTCATCTTGCCTCATGTGTTCACAACTACGAACAAGGTTAAGAGGTTCTCCACTTGTGAACTGCTGCAGGTAAAACAACCTATCTTGTTGACTAGCAGTCTTGTTTTCAATAGTCTGTTCGAATGCCCTTATAAAGGAGCGGTAGCTGAGTGGATCTCCTGAGAAAACTGGAACATCTCTCTGTGGGAGTTGTGACATGTTTTGCTGCTTGACTAGCATTTCAGTTATCTCATTTTGGCGCTGCATTATTTTGGAGATGCCATCAGAGGAACCTGCTTGCTGTGAAGAGTGTGGAGCAGTCTGCTTTGTACGTACAGATGCTGGATAAGTCACTTGTGTCTCACCGTATTCATCTTTAACATAAGTGTCCTTTAAACCCGCTCTGTACTTGCCTTTTGACTCGTAATATTCATTCATGCCATCTTGACCATCTTCATAATGTGCATAAACCTTTATCTTGGCGTCTGATGCAGCAATCTTGGCGTCTAGCTCCACCTGCTCTTTGCGCGCCTTTAAGTGGGCCTCTTCCATCTCGATGTCTTGTCGTTTCTTTAAATAGGCAGCACGTGCTAACAGCTCTTCTAGCTCTGCCTCCAGCCTCAAACGAGCACAACTTGCTCTGGATGATTGTGACGTATGGCTAAGCACGGAGCTTCTCTTGGATGTGTGACTGATGACCTCTGAGATGCTATCACTTGGCTTTATGTCATCATCATCCTCATTATTATTGCCATCATCACACTCTTCTTCAGGATGTCTATTAATCTTTTCAATCCAATCCTCTGTTTCCTGAACAAAGTTCTCAAAGTCCACACATTTGGGCTTGTACCAGTTAAACTGCTCCTCTTCTTCATCTTTATCTTCGAGAAGAGTTAATATTTGTGCATGAAGCTCTTTAAATTCTCTAAAGAACTTCCAAAACATAAATAATGCTTCATCTTTAATTACTTCAGCATTAAATTTATATTTCTTGAGGGTTTCAATTTCCCTCTTCTTACGAGTGAGATGAGCCAGCTTGCCTTTTCTCTCATTCTTAAGCCTGTGGAGTTTTTCTTCCACGGCCTTTGCCGTGGGCTTTGGCTCCCTCTTCTGGCCGTTTTCTGCAACTTCCATTCTCTGCGGCGTCACTCTCGTTAAGGTTTAATGCACACAAACTGTCGTGTTTTCTTCCACGGCAGCTTCTCACTCTTCTTACGATATGTCCACAGACGTTTCAAGAGTTTTAACATGTGCACTTCAAAGAATGACCGCTGCAGCTTAGTTGCACAACGATTTGAGGCTTAATGATTCCCGAATGTAGACGTTGTAAGCTGAAGTCATCATGTAAAGTTACTCACTTTCCTTTAGCAAACGGCGATGAAAATCAACGTGGCTCTTACGTCCTTGTTACGTGAAGAATTTATTTCCATAATCCACGTCTCTTTACAAGGGGTCCATCCATATGCTTCGTTTCCATAACGAGCGATAGTCTTTGACTAATGTAAGTGTGGCTCCGTCTATTTCCTGAGCATGCCCACTTAAGCTATAAAGTCCAAGCATGTAGTTGACGCGTGTTTCAATAAAACTCCGTAGTACATGTTCTTCGTTTCAACCGTTTACTGAAAATCTTTAAGTCTTCAGATACAAAAATGGTAACAAAATATCAAAAACATAAGCAGTAAAAAGGCAAGAACAGGTCTAATAAGCACGGTCAAAGACTAGTGTGCTCTCCAGGCTCCATAGCTTCAACTGAGTCGTTTTTACGAGCACATGCAGTATAATCTAACTTTCAACCAATCAGATGCCAGGGCTGGCTTAAGTCACAATTGGTATTAATTTAGCACACTGCAGAAACCACAGAGCCCTTATCTCAGGCAAATAAAACAAAATGTAAGTTAACCACAGTTATTTCTATATTGTACAAATGGCTCTAACACCTGTAACAACGGTCACAATTTAGCACATTGACCAAACAGATCCATGTTTCAACCACGTCTGTTACTTTATGTTATACAGTTAATATTCCAATCAAAGATAAAGCAGTAAAGCTCAGAGCGCTTTGTAGTAAACATGCAAATACAACATGATATATAACAGAAAGTATTAGTTTGACTGGAGTCAGTGCGTTATCAAACTGATGCTGCTGAAAACCCCAGAATATCTGCACCATTTTACTACAACCCTTATGAAAAAGTAATGTACTTCAAGTTTATTTTATGAAATATACTTAAGTAAATTTCAAGTATATTTCCCCCAAGCATACTTTACGAAAGTATACTTGTAAGTATATCAATGTACTAGTAGTATGCTTGTAGGTGTACTACTTCAATACTTCTTGGGACTAAATTGTCCCATTTTTTAGTTTACAAAAGTATACTTTTAAGTATACTTTAAGTTTAAGAATGGTAAACTTTGAGTTCACTACTAGTTTACATCTGAGTTTAATTTTGTACTAAACTGTACTATAGGTATACTGATAGTACTTAGCCAATGATTCATGTATTACATTAAGCTCCTTTGCTATTGGACTTGATGGTTTATGATGATAAAAAATGTAATTTGTTTTTCTTGCAAGCCAAGTAGACTTAGACCTTTCTTTATACTTGTCAGTAGAAGCCAAGTAGACTTAGACTTTTCTGAATACTTGTCAGTATAAGCTAAGTATACTAACATATTTTCTGTATACTTGTCAGTATAAGCCAAGTATACTTAAGTATACTTTAGTAAAGTATATCTCTGACAAGTAAGTAAACTGAAAGTATACTCTCTTATTTTCAATTTAATAGAAGTATACTAATAGCACACTTGAATAAACTTCTTTTTGGTAAGGGAATCAAGACTCAATGTCGTCAAAATAATTAGAAAGATTCTGTAATTATGTAAACAAATGTACAGAAAACTCCTGTAGTAACAGCAGAAAGCTCACCTGTGATGTGTCGGTCGGTACCTGAGTGTGTCCGTGGAGCTCTGTGAACAAATCTGGTGACTTTCTGGAGACTCTAGAGATAAACTAACCTAAAACTTGAAGCTGAAACGATATGAACAGGTTAGACGAGATGTTACCTGAGATCTATGAGGGGCCGTACAAGACATCATTCATGCATGCACTCGCACACACATACTGTACATTCTCCTTTCACATACATATATTTTCACTCGCACAAGAATATATGTATGTGTGAGAAAAATATAAGTATGTGTGAGAGAGAGTATAGTTGAAACAGATGGCAGGTCATTTATCGCGCTGGGATTGGCTGAGAAGCTGGAGGAGGGAGGGTCATGTGCAGGCCAGCATGGAAGGGGGAAGAGAGACGCCAGTAGGCCTACTGCAGCCACAGTTGCAAAGTCCACTTATTATAAGTGACTTTGAGCTTGTTTTCCTGAAAAGTCGCTTACAAATATTGGTAGCTGCGGGTTTTTGATTCTAAAGTGTAGTTGCTTATTTGGGCTCCCGTCTCTCTCCTGATGCTTCCTCTGTTGCAGGATCCGTACACAACCCCGATCCCTCCGCCCCTCCCGTCCCCCACCACACGCAGCCCACTATGACGTTTTTTCCTTAACCTACCTCAGTGGTTTGATTCCCTGAACCTAACCCCGGACGTTAGCGTGGTTTAGTTGCGTGGTGTACAAATGACACACGAAGAAGCTGCTGTGTAATAAGCGCAAATATATAACTATATATATAGGCCTGTCTGTTGTAGTGTTTGTATACCTACATGCTATAAAAACAAGGTTTATCATGTTGTGTAATTGGTTAATTTATTTTAATTCAATTGATCAGGTTTTATCCAATGGTTTATATCATATAGGTGTTTAGTATCGTTCTGCAGCGGATAAAGCCCAGATGTGAAATAGGTAAGAATTAATTATGTGAAGCGAAGTAGTATTAAACATGTAAAAGAAACTTAAATACAGAATCTAAACATTAAGTTCAGATGGGAGTGGTCAGCTGGATACACCAGTGACACCGGACCCTGAACAGAGACTAAAAACTACAAGCAACATTGAGATCCAATGAGCAAAAACTAATATTTGCAGCAGGTAAAGGTGTAGTTTGAAGCGCTAACGTTACTTTAGACGCGTTTCTTCATTTTGTGAGTCATTATCAGAGGGAAATATTGTACTTTGTGTATTTAATAACTTTGGTACTTTAGACTTGCTTTGTGTCTGCTGGATGTGGAAGTATGCAGCTGTTTGCTAACGCTAATGTTAGTCACAGCTACTTCATTAGATGTTTTGTTTTCAGATTGTTCTGCTGACAACATTTAGACAAAAGAAATCAATTAATGCAGTTTTAAGTTTAAGAAGCCTGACATCAACAAAGAAAAATGAAACAAAATGTTTAATGTTTGTTGAGAAATGTTTTAAATTGATTTAAATTACACTGGATTGTATTGCATCATGAATAATCCACATTTGTTGTGAGTCAATTTTCCTTTATTTTCTGTTGAATGAATAACTTCTGTAACGTCAGTATGATTATTAATAGATTTTAATGGATGATTTCTTGTACAGATAAACACTCCCGCTGAGGTATCGCTCCTCCTTCTGCAGGTTCTTGACTCTCTCAGGGCTCAGATGTGGGTTTTCCATGTATCTGTGGGACAGTTTGAGTCCTACTGGACTCCACAGTCCCTCCTCCTCCATCAGCTGCAGCTCTCTCTCCAGATCCTTCTTGTAGTCATTTGCTGGTGTTCCACTGTGGTCGCCTCTCGCCATGCAGACAAAACCTCCTGCAGAAAACACACAATTTATTCACTAATAGTTAGTTACTAGATGAAGCAGATTATACGATCAACACTTCTAAATACTCACGGTAATCTCAGAAATAATATTTCTATTCTACTAATTTACAACAGAAAATATGTTTTGGGAGATCATAATGCTGCCCTAATAACATTTCTTTCTCAAGATAATGAGATGATTAAAGTTTATGAATCAGCAAAGTTTATTGTAAAGGTTTATGAATCAGCAAAGTAATGAAATGTTCATACTGAACGTATTTGCAAAATGTTCAAAAACAGATGACATACGTTTCATCTGTTTTCCTACAATATCTGTTCGTAGTAATTTGAGTGTGATGAATGTTTTTATGGCTCTGATTAGACACAACAAACACAGAGACACAAAATAAAGAGATAAAAACGGCCACAGGCAGACAAAAAACAATGAGACAAAAAACAAAACAAAGACTACAGTATTACTACTGACGATGCTCCGATGGCTGCTAAATGTGGTTGCTAGTTAGTTACCTGGTTTGGCGGCGGCGCAGAGCTCCCTGACAACACTGACTGGTGCAAAACCAGCATCCAGAGCACCAACGATGATCACCACATCAAACATACCTGCAACCAGGAGAAGAAGAGGAGGAGGAGCCAGGTTCAGTTTCCAGAAGTCAAATTTAAACTGTTAAAGATGAGCAGTGAGTAAATCAAGTGTGAGTGTAGTGTACCAGTCTGTGCAGGCAGTGGTTCTGTTCCCAGTAAGGCCAGTTTGAGGTCCTGATAGAGGCCGGTCTTAGCAGCTTGTTCCAGCATGCCTTTACTGCCGTCTACTCCCACAAAGTGCCTGAAGCCCAGTTCAACCATCTAGAAACAAGAAGAAGAAGACGACCAACATCAACACTGACTTTAACCTCTTAAGACTGAGATTATTGTTCCTAATCCTTCACACTTCCATGGAAAGAACTCTGTAATTTACAATTAATAATGGTATGTTGATGGTATTGTCAAAATAACATACATATAGCTTACAGTTCACTAGGAGCACCAGAAATGGATTTGGAGCCTAAAATAACATGTTATATTTGATAAAATGAAAGTGAATCTGCTCTATCAGACAGATAATATCCATTTCTATGCAGATGGCAGTCTTGTCTGTATGTGGTTCTTCTTCAACTCAAACTATATATTTACAATCTGCCTTTAACGTTCTTCAGACATTTCTGCAGAATAAAAAGGGTCTGGTGTGATTGTCCTTTAGGTTTTATATTGTTGTATCAACGTTGGACTTTCAAAATAAAGTCTGATCGAAACGTATTCTTGTGTTGACTCTTTTGAGTTTAAAGCAACGGTCTCACCAATTTAGCGACCCATCCAGACCCACAGGCGACGTCCAGAACCCGAGCTCCTTCTGGACTCCCGGAGAAGTTATCAGACAGGAGGTCTACTGCCAGGTGTGGTGCTCTGTAGCTCATCAGGGTGATATCCTGTTTAAAAGAATGAAAAATTCTCCAGTTGGTAGTTTTTACTTGTAACAGAGTATTTCTTGATTTGTGAGTTTAGGCTGCATTCAGTCCCCATCAAACCTGAACAGAGACCGGGTTCTTTAAACTGACCTTTTCATAGTTTTCTGCCCAGCTGTCGTAGAACTGCATTCGGTCTTTTGCATCAGGACTTTTACAGGACTGAATTTCGACCCTCGCATCATCCTCACTTCTGCAGGAGTCGGACATGATGAGGAGACAAACCTGCCGGGAGACAGACCATAGACGTCATTACATGGGACTTTATTGTCAGACAATGAAACTGTGACAGAAGTCAATATAAAGTCACTTCACAGGAGCTCTCACAAGACTGTGGTGTACAGGGGGGACCGAGGACCGATTAACTCCTTCCAACTGGTGGAAAATAATTGAAAAGATATTGAAAGATTGAACAGATGTTAAAGGATGATTTTATGGTGTAATGGCCGTGGGATCAAACACTGGTTTTAATGGGTTTCAATGGGGACATTTGTGTCCTTAATGGTCTCAGTGTCTGTATTTTGGCTACACAGTTTATTATAGACTTATTATAGGAGCTGAACATAATAATAATAATAATAATAATAATCCCTGTAACAACGGTCACAATTTAGCACATTGACTAAACAGATCCATGTTTCAACCACGTCTGTTACTTTATGTTATACAGTTAATATTCCAATCAAAGATAAAGCAGTAAAGCTCAGAGCGCTTTGTAGTAAACATGCAAATACAACATGATATATAACAGAAAGTATTAGTTTGACTGGAGTCAGTGCGTTATCAAACTGATGCTGCTGAAAACCCCAGAATATCTGCACCATTTTACTACAACCCTTATGAAAAAGTAATGTACTTCAAGTTTATTTTATGAAATATACTTAAGTAAATTTCAGGTATATTTCCCCCAAGTATACTTTACGAAAGTATACTTGTAAGTATATCAATGTACTAGTAGTATGCTTGTAGGTGTACTACTTCAATACTTCTTGGGACTAAATTGTCCCATTTTTTAGTTTACAAAAGTATACTTTTAAGTATACTTTAAGTTTAAGAATGGTAAACTTTGAGTTCACTACTAGTTTACATCTGAGTTTAATTTTGTACTAAACTGTACTATAGGTATACTGATAGTACTTAGCCAATGATTCATGTATTACATTAAGCTCCTTTGCTATTGGACTTGATGTTTTATGATGATAAAAAATGTAATTTGTTTTTCTTGCAAGCCAAGTAGACTTAGACCTTTCTTTATACTTGTCAGTAGAAGCCAAGTAGACTTAGACTTTTCTGAATACTTGTCAGTATAAGCTAAGTATACTAACATATTTTCTGTATACTTGTCAGTATAAGCCAAGTATACTTAAGTATACTTTAGTAAAGTATATCTCTGACAAGTAAGTAAACTGAAAGTATACTCTCTTATTTTCAATTTAATAGAAGTATACTAATAGCACACTTGAATAAACTTCTTTTTGGTAAGGGAATCAAGACTCAATGTCGTCAAAATAATTAGAAAGATTCTGTAATTATGTAAACAAATGTACAGAAAACTCCTGTAGTAACAGCAGAAAGCTCACCTGTGATGTGTCGGTCGGTACCTGAGTGTGTCCGTGGAGCTCTGTGAACAAATCTGGTGACTTTCTGGAGACTCTAGAGATAAACTAACCTAAAACTTGAAGCTGAAACGATATGAACAGGTTAGACGAGATGTTACCTGAGATCTATGAGGGGCCGTACAAGACATCATTCATGCATGCACTCGCACACACATACTGTACATTCTCCTTTCACATACATATATTTTCACTCGCACAAGAATATATGTATGTGTGAGAAAAATATAAGTATGTGTGAGAGAGAGTATAGTTGAAACAGATGGCAGGTCATTTATCGCGCTGGGATTGGCTGAGAAGCTGGAGGAGGGAGGGTCATGTGCAGGCCAGCATGGAAGGGGGAAGAGAGACGCCAGTAGGCCTACTGCAGCCACAGTTGCAAAGTCCACTTATTATAAGTGACTTTGAGCTTGTTTTCCTGAAAAGTCGCTTACAAATATTGGTAGCTGCGGGTTTTTGATTCTAAAGTGTAGTTGCTTATTTGGGCTCCCGTCTCTCTCCTGATGCTTCCTCTGTTGCAGGATCCGTACACAACCCCGATCCCTCCGCCCCTCCCGTCCCCCACCACACGCAGCCCACTATGACGTTTTTTCCTTAACCTACCTCAGTGGTTTGATTCCCTGAACCTAACCCCGGACGTTAGCGTGGTTTAGTTGCGTGGTGTACAAATGACACACGAAGAAGCTGCTGTGTAATAAGCGCAAATATATAACTATATATATAGGCCTGTCTGTTGTAGTGTTTGTATACCTACATGCTATAAAAACAAGGTTTATCATGTTGTGTAATTGGTTAATTTATTTTAATTCAATTGATCAGGTTTTATCCAATGGTTTATATCATATAGGTGTTTAGTATCGTTCTGCAGCGGATAAAGCCCAGATGTGAAATAGGTCAGAATTAATTATGTGAATCGAAGTAGTATTAAACATGTAAAAGAAACTTAAATACAGAATCTAAACATTAAGTTCAGATGGGAGTGGTCAGCTGGATACACCAGTGACACCGGACCCTGAACAGAGACTAAAAACTACAAGCAACATTGAGATCCAATGAGCAAAAACTAATATTTGCAGCAGGTAAAGGTGTAGTTTGAAGCGCTAACGTTACTTTAGACGCGTTTCTTCATTTTGTGAGTCATTATCAGAGGGAAATATTGTACTTTGTGTATTTAATAACTTTGGTACTTTAGACTTGCTTTGTGTCTGCTGGATGTGGAAGTATGCAGCTGTTTGCTAACGCTAATGTTAGTCACAGCTACTTCATTAGATGTTTGGTTTTCAGATTGTTCTGCTGACAACATTTAGACAAAAGAAATCAATTAATGCAGTTTTAAGTTTAAGAAGCCTGACATCAACAAAGAAAAATGAAACAAAATGTTTAATGTTTGTTGAGAAATGTTTTAAATTGATTTAAATTACACTGGATTGTATTGCATCATGAATAATCCACATTTGTTGTGAGTCAATTTTCCTTTATTTTCTGTTGAATGAATAACTTCTGTAACGTCAGTATGATTATTAATAGATTTTAATGGATGATTTCTTGTACAGATAAACACTCCCGCTGAGGTATCGCTCCTCCTTCTGCAGGTTCTTGACTCTCTCAGGGCTCAGATGTGGGTTTTCCATGTATCTGTGGGACAGTTTGAGTCCTACT
The DNA here is from genome assembly GCA_916701645.2 of Sebastolobus alascanus. Classification (NCBI taxonomy): domain Eukaryota; kingdom Metazoa; phylum Chordata; class Actinopteri; order Perciformes; family Sebastidae; genus Sebastolobus; species Sebastolobus alascanus. The sequence goes on from CAKAOJ020000008.1 coordinate 5,503,938, forward strand.
GGACTCCACAGTCCCTCCTCCTCCATCAGCTGCAGCTCTCTCTCCAGATCCTTCTTGTAGTCATTTGCTGGTGTTCCACTGTGGTCGCCTCTCGCCATGCAGACAAAACCTCCTGCAGAAAACACACAATTTATTCACTAATAGTTAGTTACTAGATGAAGCAGATTATACGATCAACACTTCTAAATACTCACGGTAATCTCAGAAATAATATTTCTATTCTACTAATTTACAACAGAAAATATGTTTTGGGAGATCATAATGCTGCCCTAATAACATTTCTTTCTCAAGATAATGAGATGATTAAAGTTTATGAATCAGCAAAGTTTATTGTAAAGGTTTATGAATCAGCAAAGTAATGAAATGTTCATACTGAACGTATTTGCAAAATGTTCAAAAACAGATGACATACGTTTCATCTGTTTTCCTACAATATCTGTTCGTAGTAATTTGAGTGTGATGAATGTTTTTATGGCTCTGATTAGACACAACAAACACAGAGACACAAAATAAAGAGATAAAAACGGCCACAGGCAGACAAAAAACAATGAGACAAAAAACAAAACAAAGACTACAGTATTACTACTGACGATGCTCCGATGGCTGCTAAATGTGGTTGCTAGTTAGTTACCTGGTTTGGCGGCGGCGCAGAGCTCCCTGACAACACTGACTGGTGCAAAACCAGCATCCAGAGCACCAACGATGATCACCACATCAAACATACCTGCAACCAGGAGAAGAAGAGGAGGAGGAGCCAGGTTCAGTTTCCAGAAGTCAAATTTAAACTGTTAAAGATGAGCAGTGAGTAAATCAAGTGTGAGTGTAGTGTACCAGTCTGTGCAGGCAGTGGTTCTGTTCCCAGTAAGGCCAGTTTGAGGTCCTGATAGAGGCCGGTCTTAGCAGCTTGTTCCAGCATGCCTTTACTGCCGTCTACTCCCACAAAGTGCCTGAAGCCCAGTTCAACCATCTAGAAACAAGAAGAAGAAGACGACCAACATCAACACTGACTTTAACCTCTTAAGACTGAGATTATTGTTCCTAATCCTTCACACTTCCATGGAAAGAACTCTGTAATTTACAATTAATAATGGTATGTTGATGGTATTGTCAAAATAACATACATATAGCTTACAGTTCACTAGGAGCACCAGAAATGGATTTGGAGCCTAAAATAACATGTTATATTTGATAAAATGAAAGTGAATCTGCTCTATCAGACAGATAATATCCATTTCTATGCAGATGGCAGTCTTGTCTGTATGTGGTTCTTCTTCAACTCAAACTATATATTTACAATCTGCCTTTAACGTTCTTCAGACATTTCTGCAGAATAAAAAGGGTCTGGTGTGATTGTCCTTTAGGTTTTATATTGTTGTATCAACGTTGGACTTTCAAAATAAAGTCTGATCGAAACGTATTCTTGTGTTGACTCTTTTGAGTTTAAAGCAACGGTCTCACCAATTTAGCGACCCATCCAGACCCACAGGCGACGTCCAGAACCCGAGCTCCTTCTGGACTCCCGGAGAAGTTATCAGACAGGAGGTCTACTGCCAGGTGTGGTGCTCTGTAGCTCATCAGGGTGATATCCTGTTTAAAAGAATGAAAAATTCTCCAGTTGGTAGTTTTTACTTGTAACAGAGTATTTCTTGATTTGTGAGTTTAGGCTGCATTCAGTCCCCATCAAACCTGAACAGAGACCGGGTTCTTTAAACTGACCTTTTCATAGTTTTCTGCCCAGCTGTCGTAGAACTGCATTCGGTCTTTTGCATCAGGACTTTTACAGGACTGAATTTCGACCCTCGCATCATCCTCACTTCTGCAGGAGTCGGACATGATGAGGAGACAAACCTGCCGGGAGACAGACCATAGACGTCATTACATGGGACTTTATTGTGAGACAATGAAACTGTGACAGAAGTCAATATAAAGTCACTTCACAGGAGCTCTCACAAGACTGTGGTGTACAGGGGGGACCGAGGACCGATTAACTCCTTCCAACTGGTGGAAAATAATTGAAAAGATATTGAAAGATTGAACAGATGTTAAAGGATGATTTTATGGTGTAATGGCCGTGGGATCAAACACTGGTTTTAATGGGTTTCAATGGGGACATTTGTGTCCTTAATGGTCTCAGTGTCTTTATTTTGGCTACACAGTTTATTATAGACTTATTATAGGAGCTGAACATAATAATAATAATAATAATAATAATCCCTGTAACAACGGTCACAATTTAGCACATTGACCAAACAGATCCATGTTTCAACCACGTCTGTTACTTTATGTTATACAGTTAATATTCCAATCAAAGATAAAGCAGTAAAGCTCAGAGCGCTTTGTAGTAAACATGCAAATACAACATGATATATAACAGAAAGTATTAGTTTGACTGGAGTCAGTGCGTTATCAAACTGATGCTGCTGAAAACCCCAGAATATCTGCACCATTTTACTACAACCCTTATGAAAAAGTAATGTACTTCAAGTTTATTTTATGAAATATACTTAAGTAAATTTCAAGTATATTTCCCCCAAGCATACTTTACGAAAGTATACTTGTAAGTATATCAATGTACTAGTAGTATGCTTGTAGGTGTACTACTTCAATACTTCTTGGGACTAAATTGTCCCATTTTTTAGTTTACAAAAGTATACTTTTAAGTATACTTTAAGTTTAAGAATGGTAAACTTTGAGTTCACTACTAGTTTACATCTGAGTTTAATTTTGTACTAAACTGTACTATAGGTATACTGATAGTACTTAGCCAATGATTCATGTATTACATTAAGCTCCTTTGCTATTGGACTTGATGTTTTATGATGATAAAAAATGTAATTTGTTTTTCTTGCAAGCCAAGTAGACTTAGACCTTTCTTTATACTTGTCAGTAGAAGCCAAGTAGACTTAGACTTTTCTGTATACCTGTCAGTATAAGCCAAGTATACCTACACTTTTCTGTATACTTGTCAGTATAAGCCAAGTGTACTTAAGTATACTTTAGTAAAGTATATCTCTGACAAGTAAGTAAACTGAAAGTATACTCTCTTATTTTCAATTTAATAGAAGTATACTAATAGCACACTTGAATAAACTTCTTTTTGGTAAGGGAATCAAGACTCAATGTCGTCAAAATAATTAGAAAGATTCTGTAATTATGTAAACAAATGTACAGAAAACTCCTGTAGTAACAGCAGAAAGCTCACCTGTGATGTGTCGGTCGGTACCTGAGTGTGTCCGTGGAGCTCTGTGAACAAATCTGGTGACTTTCTGGAGACTCTAGAGATAAACTAACCTAAAACTTGAAGCTGAAACGATATGAACAGGTTAGACGAGATGTTACCTGAGATCTATGAGGGGCCGTACAAGACATCATTCATGCATGCACTCGCACACACATACTGTACATTCTCCTTTCACATACATATATTTTCACTCGCACAAGAATATATGTATGTGTGAGAAAAATATAAGTATGTGTGAGAGAGAGTATAGTTGAAACAGATGGCAGGTCATTTATCGCGCTGGGATTGGCTGAGAAGCTGGAGGAGGGAGGGTCATGTGCAGGCCAGCATGGAAGGGGGAAGAGAGACGCCAGTAGGCCTACTGCAGCCACAGTTGCAAAGTCCACTTATTATAAGTGACTTTGAGCTTGTTTTCCTGAAAAGTCGCTTACAAATATTGGTAGCTGCGGGTTTTTGATTCTAAAGTGTAGTTGCTTATTTGGGCTCCCGTCTCTCTCCTGATGCTTCCTCTGTTGCAGGATCCGTACACAACCCCGATCCCTCCGCCCCTCCCGTCCCCCACCACACGCAGCCCACTATGACGTTTTTTCCTTAACCTACCTCAGTGGTTTGATTCCCTGAACCTAACCCCGGACGTTAGCGTGGTTTAGTTGCGTGGTGTACAAATGACACACGAAGAAGCTGCTGTGTAATAAGCGCAAATATATAACTATATATATAGGCCTGTCTGTTGTAGTGTTTGTATACCTACATGCTATAAAAACAAGGTTTATCATGTTGTGTAATTGGTTAATTTATTTTAATTCAATTGATCAGGTTTTATCCAATGGTTTATATCATATAGGTGTTTAGTATCGTTCTGCAGCGGATAAAGCCCAGATGTCAAATAGGTAAGAATTAATTATGTGAGGCGAAGTAGTATTAAACCTGTAAAAGAAACTTAAATACAGAATCTAAACATTAAGTTCAGATGGGAGTGGTCAGCTGGATACACCAGTGACACCGGACCCTGAACAGAGACTAAAAACTACAAGCAACATTGAGATCCAATGAGCAAAAACTAATATTTGCAGCAGGTAAAGGTGCAGTTTGAAGCGCTAACGTTACTTTAGACGCATTTCTTCATTTTGTGAGTCATTATCAGAGGGAAATATTGTACTTTGTGTATTTATTAACTTTGGTACTTTAGACTTGCTTTGTGTCTGCTGGATGTGGAAGTAGGCAGCTGTTTGCTAACGCTAATGTTAGTCACAGCTACTTCATTAGATGTTTTGTTTTCAGATTGTTCTGCTGACAACATTTAGACAAAAGAAATCAATTAATGCAGTTTTAAGTTTAAGAAGCCTGACATCAACAAAGAAAAATGAAACAAAATGTTTAATATTTGTTGAGAAATGTTTTAAATTGATTTAAATTACACTGTATTGTATGGCATCATGAATAATCCACATTTGTTGTGAGTCAATTTTCCTTTATTTTCTGTTGAATGAATCACTTCTGTAACGTCAGTATGATTATTAATAGATTTTAATGGATGATTTCTTGTACAGATAAACACTCCCGCTGAGGTATCGCTCCTCCTTCTGCAGGTTCTTGACTCTCTCAGGGCTCAGATGTGGGTTTTCCATGTATCTGTGGGACTGTTTGAGTCCTACTGGACTCCACAGTCCCTCCTCCTCCATCAGCTGCAGCTCTCTCTCCAGATCCTTCTTGTAGTCATTTGCTGGTGTTCCTCTGTGGTCGCCTCTCGCCATGCAGACAAAACCTCCTGCAGAAAACACACAATTTATTCACTAATAGTTAGTTACTAGATGAAGCAGATTATACGATCAACACTTCTAAATACTCACGGTAATCTCAGAAATAATATTTCTATTCTACTAATTTACAACAGAAAATATGTTTTGGGAGATCATAATGCTGCCCTAATAACATTTCTTTCTCAAGATAATGAGATGATTAAAGTTTATGAATCAGCAAAGTTTATTGTAAAGGTTTATGAATCAGCAAAGTAATGAAATGTTCATACTGAACGTATTTGCAAAATGTTCAAAAACAGATGACATACGTTTCATCTGTTTTCCTACAATATCTGTTCGTAGTAATTTGAGTGTGATGAATGTTTTTATGGCTCTGATTAGACACAACAAACACAGAGACACAAAATAAAGAGATAAAAACGGCCACAGGCAGACAAAAAACAATGAGACAAAAAACAAAGCAAAGACTACAGTATTACTACTGACGATGCTCCGATGGCTGCTAAATGTGGTTGCTAGTTAGTTACCTGGTTTGGCGGCGGCGCAGAGCTCCCTGACAACACTGACTGGTGCAAAACCAGCATCCAGAGCACCAACGATGATCACCACATCAAACATACCTGCAACCAGGAGAAGAAGAGGAGGAGGAGCCAGGTTCAGTTTCCAGAAGTCAAATTTAAACTGTTAAAGATGAGCAGTGAGTAAATCAAGTGTGAGTGTAGTGTACCAGTCTGTGCAGGCAGTGGTTCTGTTCCCAGTAAGGCCAGTTTGAGGTCCTGATAGAGGCCGGTCTTAGCAGCTTGTTCCAGCATGCCTTTACTGCCGTCTACTCCCACAAAGTGCCTGAAGCCCAGTTCAACCATCTAGAATCAAGAAGAAGAAGACGACCAACATCAACACTGACTTTAACCTCTTAAGACTGAGATTATTGTTCCTAATCCTTCACACTTCCATGGAAAGAACTCTGTAATTTACAATTAATAATGGTATGTTGATGGTATTGTCAAAATAACATACATATAGCTTACAGTTCACTAGGAGCACCAGAAATGGATTTGGAGCCTAAAATAACATGTTATATTTGATAAAATGAAAGTGAATCTGCTCTATCAGACAGATAATATCCATTTCTATGCAGATGGCAGTCTTGTCTGTATGTGGTTCTTCTTCAACTCAAACTATATATTTACAATCTGCCTTTAACGTTCTTCAGACATTTCTGCAGAATAAAAAGGGTCTGGTGTGATTGTCCTTTAGGTTTTATATTGTTGTATCAACGTTGGACTTTCAAAATAAAGTCTGATCGAAACGTATTCTTGTGTTGACTCTTTTGAGTTTAAAGCAACGGTCTCACCAATTTAGCGACCCATCCAGACCCACAGGCGACGTCCAGAACCCGAGCTCCTTCTGGACTCCCGGAGAAGTTATCAGACAGGAGGTCTACTGCCAGGTGTGGTGCTCTGTAGCTCATCAGGGTGATATCCTGTTTAAAAGAATGAAAAATTCTCCAGTTGGTAGTTTTTACTTGTAACAGAGTATTTCTTGATTTGTGAGTTTAGGCTGCATTCAGTCCCCATCAAACCTGAACAGAGACCGGGTTCTTTAAACTGACCTTTTCATAGTTTTCTGCCCAGCTGTCGTAGAACTGCATTCGGTCTTTTGCATCAGGACTTTTACAGGACTGAATTTCGACCCTCGCATCATCCTCACTTCTGCAGGAGTCGGACATGATGAGGAGACAAACCTGCCGGGAGACAGACCATAGACGTCATTACATGGGACTTTATTGTCAGACAATGAAACTGTGACAGAAGTCAATATAAAGTCACTTCACAGGAGCTCTCACAAGACTGTGGTGTACAGGGGGGACCGAGGACCGATTAACTCCTTCCAACTGGTGGAAAATAATTGAAAAGATATTGAAAGATTGAACAGATGTTAAAGGATGATTTTATGGTGTAATGGCCGTGGGATCAAACACTGGTTTTAATGGGTTTCAATGGGGACATTTGTGTCCTTAATGGTCTCAGTGTCTGTATTTTGGCTACACAGTTTATTATAGACTTATTATAGGAGCTGAACATAATAATAATAATAATAATAATAATCCCTGTAACAACGGTCACAATTTAGCACATTGACTAAACAGATCCATGTTTCAACCACGTCTGTTACTTTATGTTATACAGTTAATATTCCAATCAAAGATAAAGCAGTAAAGCTCAGAGCGCTTTGTAGTAAACATGCAAATACAACATGATATATAACAGAAAGTATTAGTTTGACTGGAGTCAGTGCGTTATCAAACTGATGCTGCTGAAAACCCCAGAATATCTGCACCATTTTACTACAACCCTTATGAAAAAGTAATGTACTTCAAGTTTATTTTATGAAATATACTTAAGTAAAATTCAGGTATATTTCCCCCAAGTATACTTTACGAAAGTATACTTGTAAGTATATCAATGTACTAGTAGTATGCTTGTAGGTGTACTACTTCAATACTTCTTGGGACTAAATTGTCCCATTTTTTAGTTTACAAAAGTATACTTTTAAGTATACTTTAAGTTTAAGAATGGTAAACTTTGAGTTCACTACTAGTTTACATCTGAGTTTAATTTTGTACTAAACTGTACTATAGGTATACTGATAGTACTTAGCCAATGATTCATGTATTACATTAAGCTCCTTTGCTATTGGACTTGATGTTTTATGATGATAAAAAATGTAATTTGTTTTTCTTGCAAGCCAAGTAGACTTAGACCTTTCTTTATACTTGTCAGTAGAAGCCAAGTAGACTTAGACTTTTCTGAATACTTGTCAGTATAAGCTAAGTATACTAACATATTTTCTGTATACTTGTCAGTATAAGCCAAGTATACTTAAGTATACTTTAGTAAAGTATATCTCTGACAAGTAAGTAAACTGAAAGTATACTCTCTTATTTTCAATTTAATAGAAGTATACTAATAGCACACTTGAATAAACTTCTTTTTGGTAAGGGAATCAAGACTCAATGTCGTCAAAATAATTAGAAAGATTCTGTAATTATGTAAACAAATGTACAGAAAACTCCTGTAGTAACAGCAGAAAGCTCACCTGTGATGTGTCGGTCGGTTCCTGAGTGTGTTCGTAAAGCTCTGTGAACAAGTCTGTGACTGTGTTGAATTTAAACAGTCCTTAGGGTCCTCAGGGTGGACGTATATCTAAGGTAAACGCCTCAAGAGGTAAACTAACCTAAAACTGGAACCTGAAACTATGTGAACAGGTTAGACGAGAGGCTACCTGAGATCTATGAGGGGCCGTACAAGACATCATTGATGCTGATCATAACCCCGGACGTTAGCGTGGTTTAGTTGCGCGGCGTACTAATGACACACGAAGAAGCTGCTGTGTAATAAGCGCAAATATATAACTATATATATATAGAGGCTTGTCTGTTGTAGTGTTTGTATACCTACATGTGAACAAGTCTGGTGAGTGTGTTAGACGAGAGGTTAACCGAGATCATTATCTGGCCAGAAGGGCCAATAATGATACCAGTATCTTCACTCCTAGCCTGTCTGATTTTTGGGATGTTAATTAAAAATCGCAAGATGCGTTAATGCGTTATTATCGCGTTAACTTTGACAGCCTTAATAAAAATACAGATTCTTTAGGTTTTCTATAGTTTCATATGATACCAGTATCTTCACTCTAGCTTTAAAACTGAGCCGCTACAACCTAAAAATCACAAGTTGCGTTAATGCGTTAAAAAAATTAGTGGTGTTAAAACAAATTTGAGTTAACACGTTATTATCACGTTAACTGTGACAGCCCTAATGTATATGTATATATATGTACGCATGTGTATGTATGTATGGACCATGTGTATGTATGTATATATTATTATTATTTTTTTCTCAGCTATCTTTTTATTCATTTCTGTTTGTGCCACTGAGTGTATAAAATACAAAACAAATATAAATATATACTGGACATTTTGTGGATGTATAATAAGTAGTTTGTAATAATATATATATATATATATATATATATATATATATATATATATACAGATTCTTTAGGTTTTCTATAGTTTCATATGATAGCAGTATCTTCACTCTAGCTTTAAAACTGAGCCGCTACAACCTAAAAATCACAAGTTGCGTTAATGCGTTAAAGAAATTAGTGGTGTTAAAACAAATTTGAGTTAACACGTTATTATCACGTTAACTTTGACAGCCCTAATGTATATGTATATATATGTACGCATGTGTATGTATGTATGGACCATGTGTATGTATGTATATATTATTATTATTTTTTCTCAGCTATCTTTTTATTCATTTCTGTTTGTGCATAAAATACAAAACAAATGTAAATATATACTGGACATTTTGTGGATGTATAATAAGTAGTTTGTAATAATATATATATATATATATATCTATATATATATATATATATACTGTTCATTGCGTGTAATATTCATGTACATCATGTGCAATATTACTTCTTTTCTGTTTTTTAGCTTACCGTACCTTCTTTTTATTTCACTTATCTTATCTTATTTACTCATTTTACTTAATGCTACTTACTTACTTAATTGTCATTCTATCAGGCACTGGTGCTAGAAATAGTACGTTGTACTTTTTTAGTTTATACACTTGAAACTCGTTGTAATTTGTTGTATTTTTTTGTATTTTTTTAGCAATCTCTGGCACAAGAATTTCCTTCGGGATTAATAAAGTTCTATCTTATCTTATCTTATCTTATCTTATCTTATCTTATATATCTCGGGCTCCCAGTGATAATTCCGCCCAGGGCACCCAAAGGGTTAGAGAGCTGGCCCCTGACTACCTAAAACATTCCACCACTGTTCTGTTTGTTTTTTTTTCCCCCGTGGAGTGAGTCCTCTGTTCCTCTTGTTTGATACACCATCTTTGTCCAGTCTCATCCAGGAGCTCCTCCGCGCAGCCTCCCTGCATCCGATCACCGAGCATCACTGCGCACCGAGCAGAGCACCGGAGAGCAGAGCACCGACAGAGAGACATATGAGGTCTTTGTCCCCGTGGACCGGCGGCTGGTTTTTCGGTGATTCTTCTCTCCCCCTGTCGCTTCTGTATGGATGTGAACTAGGAGCGGGCCGGTAGTCAGTCGGTGTCTCCTCCATCTCTCTGCTCTTCAGCACCGCATCCTGACCAACAAAACCCACAAAATGGCGGACATCGTCGAGCTGGGACCCGCCTACGGTGAGAGCCAGGCCCTTTCTGCTTCACCTCCAAATGACTCCTTTAAAACACTCCAAGTGTGGTTTTTATCACGGCTGTATATTGTTTTATCATCAATATCACAGGTGTATTCTCCACTGGTTGTCTCCACACCCAGTTAATGAAGCGTTATGATGATTGTTATGTTATTTTAATGCTATAAATGAGATGTTTCTGCTGCTAACTGTCAGTCATCGTTGTCATGACTCCACTAAATCAGTTTAAAGGTGATTATTTATTATTATTTATCAGCAGACAGGTTGGATATCATAAAAAAACACATCAGCCGTTTTGTCATTTAATCAACAACAACGGGACAACAGGAAACACACACAGAGACAAAAAGGCCTGTCGTGTTTAAAGTGCTGCTTTATTAAAAAACACAATGATAAATGAATAACATCATCCTGACAGACAGAACAGGGCGGCTCTGCTGCTCGCGGGCCTCGGCAGGGTGCGTGCGCGTGCCAGTCGGGGTGGATATGGGGGGTGACGTCATGTCTGTACCCGGCGCTGGTTTATGGGGACAAAGATACCCGACGTACCTGCACTACTGCCGTCAGATCCTTTACTGCAGTAAAAGTACTAATACCACACTATACAAATACTCTGTTACAGTAAAAGTACTAATACCACAGTGTATAAATACTCTGTTACAGTAAAAGTACTAATACCACACTCTGTTACAGTAAAAGTACTAATACCACACTCTGTTACAGTACACACTCTGTTACAGTAAAAGTACTAATACTACACTCTGTTACAGTAAAAGTACCAATACCACAGTGTAAAAATAATCAGTTACAGTAAAAGTACTAGTACAACACTGTAAAAGTACTCTGTTATAGTAAAACTACTAATACCAAGGGGTAAAAATACTGTTACAGTAAAAATACTAGTACAAACAACACTGTAAAAATACTATATTACAGTAAAAGTACTAATACAACAGTGTATAAATACTCTGTTACATTAGAAGTACTAATACCAAACAGTAAAAATACTCTGATACAGTAAAAGTACTAATACCACAGAGTGTAAAAATACTCTGTCACAGTTAAAGTACTAATACCACACACTGTAAAAATACATTGTTACAGTAAAAGTACTAATACCACATTGTGAAAATGTTCTGTTACAGTAAAATTATTAATAACACACAGTAAAGAAAAAATGAAAAGAAAAATATCAAAAAAGTATTAGTAAAATATGTGACAAATATCCTTACATTTTAAATAAAACTGTGAAAAATGTCAGAAAATATATGAAAAAAAATCAGAAAAAAAGTCCAAAAATGATTAGTAAAATATGTGAAAAATATAAGTGAAAATGTCAATTATTTTAATCATTATATAAGGAAAAGCAGCAAGTCTTAATATTTTAGAAGTGGGAACCATCAAATGTTTTTACATGAAAAAACCCTTTAACTTTATTTGTTTTCCATATAAATTTCAGATTGAGCTAATGTGTAGAAATTAGAACAACAGCTAACCATTCTTTTTCATTATTGATTAATACGCTGATTATTTATTTGATAAATTGATCAATCATTTGGCCTATTCACTGTCAGAAAATAATAAACAAAAACAAAAGAAGTCCTTCTCAGTTTTACAGAGTCGTCAAACATCAACAGTCCAGAGAGATTCTTTAGTTTACTGACATATAAACAGACAGACCTCACAACTGGGCAATTAACTCATGTTTGGCATTTTTGCTTGAATTATTATTGATTATCAAACATTTTTTTGCAGATTGATTTCCGTCGATCGACTTATCGTTTCAGCTTCATCAGTAAAGAGTTTGTTTTGAAGTTGAGTAAAATAGCGTGTTTTAGTGCAGCGCTGGCCTCCTATTGGCTCTCAGTACTTCACTTTAAGTTGTTGCTGCAGATCAGAAACTAGTTGATCCTGAATGTAGCTCGGCTCAGTGGACTGGTAAAGCCTGACAGCCCAGTGTGTTTGTGTGTGTGTGTGTGTGTGTGTGTGTGTGTGTGTGTGTGTGTGCGCGCGCGTGTGTGTGTTGCTAGGCAACGAGCTTAGCTGCTTTCAGCTCTTTCCAAAACATGACATCATCTGATGGAGTCTGAATGAACGCCGACAACAACAGGAAGGAGGATTTTTAGGACTCTGGTTGTGATTAATGAACGTTCTGACGTGTTCATAATATTTTATAATTAACTGTGATAATGAAGTCAGATGTGATTAATTTGGATCAGTGTCACTGCAGTATTACAACTGGCAACGATTGTTTTATGAATTAATCCGTCTATTATTTTCTTGATGAACTAGTCTATAATTATAATATCTGACTATAGTAAAATAGTAAAACATTTTGTTGGAAGTTCAGAAGTACCATATTGGCCCGAGTAGAAGATTTCTTTCAAAAAATTATGTTTGAAAAAGTGTTAGTCATTACATTGGAGGATCAGACCGTTATGTTTTACATCAGATATTCTGTTAAAATGTAGTTTCTCCTACAGAGAGTAGAGCTGGGATGATTTACCTATCTCCAGATTCAATACTATCACGATACTTGGGTACCGATTCGATATGTATTGTGATGTTTAAGTATTGCGATTCAATATTACGATTTATTGTGATTTTAGTTAACTTTTTTAACTCGACACCATGGGAAAAAGTTGAATCATACACTTCTAGGGACATTTACTTTGGAAAATCTCTAAATGATTCCAGTAAAAATGTTTGATTTTCAGCATGTATGCAGTCAGAGATTTGTGATTTTGAGAGACATTTCCCTCGCAAATTAGTGGTATATTCTTTTTAATTTATAAGGACATGTAATGTTTTATACTTCTGTTGAATATAATCCAATCAATTTTATTTCCATATATGTATTTTGTATATACAGTTCCCTTTGTTAACACCTTATTTTGTAAACTGGACGTAGTCCCACGTGTCTACTTCCTCTAACTTCTCCAAGGTGGTCTCTAGCTCTCCCGTCAGCTCCGTTCTCTTTATACATCCATGGTCAGCTCCATCGGGGCCGTTTGAATGCATTTAACATCAATGTCAGTATATGGGTGCTCTACAGTTGTAGCGTCGGCCCATTTGACCACGGAGATGAGAGCGACGGCCGGCTCGACCGCACGTTACCGCGATACGATAACGTTTCCTGTCCGTGACAGAGTTAGCATGCAGCTTTAGCCGTGATGTCTAGCTCTGCTTTTCCTGCAATGTGTGAAACCCAAAGTGTTTCCATCCTTCACTTGATGTGTAGTGTTTACCACTTTGGATTTAACATGTGAGGGTTCAGGTCGTATCCACGCTGACCCTCCAACGTTTTATACTTTCTACAGTTTGTTTTGGTTGATGGATACGGAACGGATATGACCTATGATGATAGTGGTTGTCTTCAAGTCCGTTTATAGTGAGAAGATGCTCAGAAATGTCTCGGCGGATACGCTAATCTCTGTGTGGGTGTGTGTGTGTGGTAGAATCAGTGTGTCCTCGTGGGACAGATCAGAACAACAATACTCCTCTGTACACAGCAAACAAAGACCTCCACTAACTCCTCCTCTTCCTCCTACTCTCTCCCCTCCTCTTCCTCCTCTCCTTCTCCTTCTCCTCTTCCTCCTCCTCCTACTCCTCCTCCTCCTCCTCCTCCTCTTCCTCCTACTCTCTCCCCTCCTCTTCCTCCTCTCCTTCTCCTCCTACTCCTCCTCCTCCTCCTCCTCCTCGTCCTCCTCCTCCTCCCCCCCCCCCTCCTCCTCCTCCTCCTCCTCCTCCTCCTCCTCCTCCTCCTCCTCCTCATCTCAGCAGGGATCAGTTCAGTCCTCTGATGTTTCTAATGTGTCCTCAGGAGGTTCGGTGTGATGACATCACTGCTTTTTAAATGATCTTACTGTTTTAACGATGATGTCACCGCATGCTCTGACATCACTTTGTAAAAAGGTTGATTTCATCATCACTGACTCAGTGAGGAGACCCTTCCTATTATTATTTTTGATAAAGAAACTGACTCCAGTTCATTTTTAGTATTTTTTTAAAGATCATTAAATAATCAGAACTGTTGCTGATTATGTTTTTGTCAATCAATGATTAATAATGATTAATGGTTTCAGTTCTGACGTGTCCTCTGTCTCTATTTCTCAGCCATGTCTCCGATCCTGGCGGGCTTCCTGGGAGCTGGTGTTCTGGTTCTGGTCGTGGTGGTTCTGATTCTGCTCTGGTCTTTCTGTCAGCGGCGTTACTTGCGCATCTCTGGACGCTACAAGCTGCACGGCGACCGTTACTGCGACGCCGAAGACCCCCCCTACAAGTTCATCCACATGTTGAAGGGCATCAGCATTTACCCAGAATCCCTCAGCAGCAGCAAGAGGATCGTCCGAGGGATCCGGCGCGTGGACCGCTCCGATCGTGACGGAGAGCGCGGCTGCCCTGCCGGCGCCGGCGCAGGGAGGGGCATGGTGCTGGTTGACGCTGAGAACAACATCCTGGACGTCCCGGGGCAGCTGCAGATGAGTCACCTGGTCCCCCCCGCCGGGCCTGGCCCCGCCAACAACTTGGCCCGGGTTGAGCGGGCGCTGCCGGTCCGCGCCGACTACTGCTGCCTGGACAGCAGCTCGGCCAGCAGCAGCCAGGACAGCAGCAAGACGGCGTCCCCCTTCACCCCCGCCTGCTCGGAGCCCGAGCCCGAGCCCAGCCTGGGTGCCATCAGCCTCACCGTCGACTACAACTTCCCCAAGAAGGCCCTGGTGGTGACCATCGTCGGGGCCCGGGGTCTCCCCGCCATGGACGAGCAGGCGGGCAGCTCGGACCCCTACGTGAAGATGACCATCCTGCCGGAGAAGAAGCACCGCGTCAAGACCCGCGTGCTGAGGAAGACCCTGGACCCGCTGTTCGACGAGACCTTCACCTTTTACGGCGTGGCCTACAGCTCGCTGCCCGATCTCACCCTGCACTTCCTGGTCCTCAGCTTCGACCGCTTCGCCCGCGATGATGTCATCGGGGAGGCCGTGGTGCCGCTGAAGGGCGTGGACCCGAGTACGGGCCGAGTTCACTTGAGCCAGCAGATCACCAAGAGGAACATGCAGGTGAGTGATGCCTGTTAGTTTTAGTTATAATACAGCAGCTTTAATTCACTCTGTTTTATTTGTACGTTGCTTTGGTCAAAAACATCTGAGTAATGAATAAATGAGTCATTACTGGAAGATTATTTCTGATGTTTCATACAGACCCCTTTATATAGACCCCTTTCCTGTTAGTAACCATGATGAGGTGTTTAGTGGGTGGAGCGTTAAGTGGAGGCAGAATAATTCTGTGAACACGTTAGTTAACGCTGGCTAGCAAGTATTGTTGGCTCGTTTTTTTAACAATGGCTGAAGAAAATACTAGTTTTTCTTAATATGTACTGTCACTCACTCTCCAGGATCACGAGTGGTAGTTGAGAAAGTTAACATTAACCAATGGGACCAGATTAGCCGACCTCTACGCTGCTGGAGACTACTTCAGGAGGAGTAGACGGCTGGCCAACACTAGTTAGCTAACTAGCTTGTCTGTCTCCAGAACTGGCTAATTAGCTAGCTAGCTTGTCCGGAGACTGACAAGCTAGCTAGCTAACGCCTGCTCTCCTCCCGGTGAAGTTGTCTCCTAGCGGTGAGGAGTGAGGCAGAGGGACCGTGACCCAGCCCTGTCCGCTGAATCACAGTTTGTCATCTCAAATGTATGTGATATCTGGATTCTGGCACCCAACAACACAGCAAGACATTTTAGATGTGTAACTTTAGCGCACTGCTAGTGTTAGCCTCCAGTCTTTCCTTTGTTTAGCCTCCAGCTAACACCGTGACCTCATCATGACGTCGACACTAAAAGGGTCTATACAGCTGCAGCCAACAGTTATTATTATTGATGATTATCTAACATAATCAATTTTTTTTGTTTTTTTAGTTAATTGATTGTTTAGTGTCCAAACTGAAGCTACATAAGTTCATGTTTGTGTCTCAGAGACATTTTTTCAGTGGAAGCTGGAACTAGATCATGATTTATTTATTTTAGTTTTTATCTGAGCTATTTCATTTAATCATTTCAGCACAAATCACAGAATCAGAGAGAAAACACTCCTCTATGTGTTAGTGTTTCCTGTTGTTGTCCTGACTGCTGTCAGCTGCTGTTTGTCTCAGTGTCTTTATCAGGTTAAAGTTATGAACATGTTGCTGTGAATAAGTCGAGCTGTTGTCTCACTCTGATGCCATCACCGTGAAATGTGCTGATCAGCTGTTTGTGGCAGCAGTGACATCATCTGTGACATCAGAGGGTTTAAATTGTTAATGAAAAGCACGAGGGCTGAAACCAGCATCATTATTTTACATGCAAAGCTTCTGTTGAGGTTTTCAAATGAAGCTTTGAGAGTCTGACTACTGAAACTAAAACTGTGCCATTATGGCAACATTTTGGATTTGAAGCTGATAAAAGAGTTGAGCAGAAAACGAGGCAAAGTTTATTTATCTATCTATCTATCTATCTATCTATCTATCTATCTATCTATTTATTTATTTATTTATCTATTTATCTATCTATCTATCTATCTATCTATCTATCTATCTATCATCTATCTATTTATATATTTTTCTATTTATCTATTTATTTATTTATTTATTTATTTATTTATTCATTCATTCATTCATTCATCCATCTATCTATTTATTTATTTATTTAACCGGAATCCCCATTAGTTACTACTTAAGGTAGAAACTACTCTTCCTACAAAAACACTACATCTCAATGTAAAAACTAATATGTAATTAAAATCAAAAGCAAAAAAGGGAACAAACTACATCCAAAACAGAACAAAAAAAACAATAAAATAACAATAAAACTACTAATGACGATAATAACAAAAAATGACAAGTCAAAAATTTAACAAATAAACAAAAGAAAAACGAGCAAACTTTAAAAAAAAAAATACAACTAGGGCTGACCCAAATGCTTTAAAGCTTCGACCATTGCCATGGTAATCAAATATTTTCGAATATTTCTCACCGAAGCTTCAAATACCCTCGAATATTTCTCACCGAAACTTCGAATCCCTTCCAATATTTCTCACCGAAGCTTCGAATACCTTCGAATATTTCTCACTGAAACTTCGAATACCTTCCAATATTTCTCACCGAAACTTCGAATACCTTCCAATATTTCTCACCGAAACTTCGAATACCTTCCAATATTTCTCACCGAAACTTCGAATACCTTCCAATATTTCTCACCGAAACTTGGAATACCTTCCAATATTTCTCACCGAAACTTCGAAGCCCAAACATTGTTATTCGGGACAGCCCTAGTAATAACAAAACAAAAACCTACACCTTAAAAACATTCGATGCAGCTCAAAAACAACAGCAGCACCATTAAAAAACAGTGTATTACAGTTGCCGAAATTTAAATAAACCAAGAAAGTTCCTCATTAATGATCACATCGTCAGATATTATGTAGGAAAACATGTCGTATTTTGAGACTATCAGGTATTTAAAATATTTTTAAAAACAGTTTTACTGGTTAAACGTGTAACGTCTGATGGCAAACCATTCCATATTCATTCCTCTGAACACAACAGTACGTTGCCTTGCATTCGTGTTTGAAACAGGAAGTGAAAAACAACCTCTTGATGCCTAGTATTAAAGTTATGGCCATTACTACTCCATACTCTGTACTTTCAGTCTCATTATGTTCCACTCAGGAGCAGCTGCTGAGACAAGTGAGAAACCTGGTGGTAAAAATCCAGTCCGGTCTGGTGTTTGGCTTTATATCAAACCAGTTTTAAACTATTTTAAACCGGCCCAACCATAGCTGCTGCTCCTGCTGAACCTGAACCAGACCACCTGACAGGTTCTGGTTCAGGTTCATAGTGGAGCAGCAGATCAAAAATAAACCAGTCGGTGATTCATAAACCAGCAGGAGTGTTTTAAAGTCACGGAGGACTTGTAACAGACGTTTATTTATTCTGTTTGACTTCCTGACATGATGACAGACGAGCTGTGATGAAGTGACGTGTGATGTATTTATTATTATATGATCTGCAGTGTGATGTGATGTATTTATTATTATTATATGATCTGCAGTGTGATGTGATGTATTTATTATTATTATATGATCTGCAGTGTGATGTGATGTGATGGAGAGCAGTCTGTGTTGAAGCCTGAATGTGTTTTGTGTTTTCAGTGTGAGAGTCGTGGCGAGCTGCTGGCGTCTCTGTCCTACCAGCCGGTGTCTCATCGTCTCAGCGTGGTCGTCCTGAAGGCTCGACACCTCCCCAAGATGGACATCACCGGCCTGTCTGCAAGTAAGTCAGTTGGATATACAATTAACACATTTATTTTATTGTCCCCGAGAGGAAACTTGTCTCCCTGCAGCTAAAACACAAACTTAAACATGAAACATAAAAATTAGACTTTTTTTCTGACTTTTTTCTGCATGTCTTCTGCCTTTTGTCTGACATTTTCAGATAGTGATAACAAACATGACAAATAAAAATTTGCTGACATTTTTTTCGGACTTTTATTTTCAGAATGTTTTTTGTAACTTTTTTTTGACTTTTTTTTTTGACTTTTTTTTTTTTGACTTTTCTGACAATTTGTTTTACTCTTTTTCTGACTTTTGTTTTGACATTTTTTGGACATTTTTTGGACAATGTTTTTTAAACTTTTTTCTGACTTTTTTTTTTTTTTTTTTTTGACATTTTTCCTAAAACACTGCAAATAATGTAAAATGATAAAAGCATTAAGCTCCTCTATCACCTTCAGAGTCAGTTGAACAGCCTGCCGGCTAAAACACTGCAAATAATGTAGATAGTCAAATAGTGATAACAAAGGCATTAAAAAAAAGATTTAAATTATTTTTTTTACTTTTTTGGATAAAGGTGAGGAATAGACAGGACTGTTATGTACACAAGTAGTGAAAGAAATAAGTGTATATATAAATATTATATAAACATATACATAAAAAGCAACAATGACCAACAATAAAATAAGAAATGTAATAAAATGTCCAAATACAAGTGAATTGAAGTATGAAGTGTAAAATACTGGATGATATACATGGACTGGATGATTATTACAGAAGTTCTTCATAAATATCAACGTTGTTGTTTTGTCTTTATTTCCTCCTCAGATCCGTACGTGAAGGTGAACGTCTTCTACGGACGTAAGCGCATCGCCAAGAAGAAGACCCACGTGAAGAAGTGCACACTGAACCCGGTCTTCAACGAGTCCTTCATCTACGACATCCCGCCCGAGCTGTTGCCCGAGATCGCCGTGGAGTTCCTGGTGGTCGACTTCGACCGGACCACCAAGAACGAGGTTCTGGGCCGCCTGCTGCTCGGCCTCCACAGCCCCGCCCCCTCCGGCGCCTCCCACTGGAGGGAGGTCTGCGAAAACCCCCGCCGGCAGATCTCCAAATGGCACAACCTGAGCGAGTACTGAGGGAGGAGCGCCAGAAACCAGCTGACACCACCGACCGGCTGGGACTCCACCAGTGAACACCACTGGGAGATTAAGACTCAGTGTACAGCACACACATACAGACACACACACACACACACACACACACACACACACACACACTGTTGTGATCATAGTTAAACACTGACCCTGTTCACACCTGGTATTAACATGCGTCTCCAGTGACATCACTTCCCCGCTTAAATAAACACGTACGTTGTTTCTAATTTCGCGTTCACACCAAGAGTGAAGCAAATTTTCACCTCACTTTACTCGCGTGAGTTGGACCGCCGTTATCATTTGTGTTCATTCACTCTAGACGCACCAGAGAGGAGGAGGAGCTTGTCTCCATAGATACCAACAACATTTCCTCCACTAACCATGGAAGAAATAACCACTGCTGCTGCTTTGTACATGTTGGTGAAGTCCCAGATATGTCAGAAAACCAAACGCCGTCGTGTCTGGGTTCATAACATCACCCGCTGGCGAGCTGTATTCACATACAGTGTCATTACACTGACTGTATCTAGCAGCAGCACGTCTCTACTGCGGTATGAACCCAAAATAAACAGATTGTGCTGTGATTTAATATCAATAAACAGATCAAAATGATGCTAGAATAATTACATAATGATGCTGATTAGTAAAAAGTCTGAATTCATGCTTTGTCAGGTCTGTTACCAAGACGAAAAGCTAACAACTTTTAAAATGCTTGTTTTCTGAATGGAGTTTGGATGGATCAGTGCCAGGCTATGCAGCTGCTCCATCAACACTCAACATAGAGTCATCTATAGACGTTGTTGTTCCTACCAGAGACAGTCTGTGGTTTCTACACAGAGTTTGGTCCGGTCTCTGTACAGATATGATGTACTATCGTAGCTCCGGGTGACCACAGACACATACAAGATTTATTTCCTCCATTTCTGATTCAACAAAGTCAGGACGTCAGTTACCACAGGAGGACAATCTCAACGCTGAGAGGCTTTCACCACACAGAGACACACCAAGTTCTCGCTCCAGTTGAAATATTTCAAGTCCCGCGAATTGACGTGCATTTTGCATGTTCGCATCACGTAATTCGATTTGCGTCTATTCGCCTCTTTGCATTGACTTTGTATGTTATCGCGCCACGTGAAAAGTTTGCTTCACTCTTGGTGTGAATGCGCCATAACCGGCGGGAGGCAGAAATGCACTTCCTGTGCCTAATCTGCCAGAAATTAAAAGAAGAAGAAATCACAACGATACAGATTGGGTCCGTTCCTCGGAGTGTTACATATATTTGACGCACTCGTGATATTTCTCTCTCTGGGCAATTGTCAGTCCTGATCATAACTACCAAATATTTATCAATTTTCAAAAGTTTAACCCTTTAAATGCCAGTTTGTTTACATAAGGCCACTATTGTTTTTTATGGAAAAACTAGGGCCGTGAATTGATTAAAATATTTAATCGCGATAAACCCCAAATTATCGCACATTTTTTATCTGTTCTAAATGGACCTTAAAGGGAGATCTGTCAAGTGTTTAATACTCTTATCAACATGGAGTGGACAAATATGCTTGTTTATGCAAATGTATGTATATATTTATTATTGGAAATCAATTAACAACACAAAACGATGACAGATATTGTCCAGAAACCCTCACAGGTACTGCACTTAGCATAAAACATATGCTTAAATCATAACATGGAAAACTGCAGCCCAACAGGCAACAACAGCTGTCAGTGTGTCAGTGTGTTGACTTGACTATGACTTGCCCCAAACTGCATGTGATTATCATAAAGTGGACATGTCTGTAAAGGGGAGACTCGTGGGTACCCATAGAACCCATTTTCATTCACATATCTGGAGGTCAGAGGTCAAGGGACCCCTTTGAAAATGGACATGACAGTTTTTCCTCGCCAAAATTTAGCGTACGTTTGAAGCGTTATTTAATACAGCCCAGACCACCTCCGAATGTGGTCTGAGCGGATCTCAATGTGCAGTGACTGCATTCACACCTGTATTTGTGATTGGATCACCCAGGATGTTAACACCAGGTGTGAACAGAGCCCCTCTCTCTCTCTCTCTCTCTCTCTACTATCTCTCGCTACCACCACGACATCCGCTCAGAAAACTCCTGCAGTTCTTTGAACAAAAGAAAACGACGTGTTTTTAAAAGAGAAACCATGAGTCCATCTCTCAGACTGTCCTCATGTCTCCTGGCTGTCCATGTGTGTCGACGGGGGGAAGGAATGCTCGAATATGATTTAAAAAATAAAAAAAAGAAGATTCCCCTCTTGTTGTTGTCATGCAGTTCATCGCATGTCTGTCCGAAGAGAAAAAAACAAAAAATAAACTCCAAATGAAGAACTGCTGACATCACACTGACTGATTGACAGGAAGATGATTTAAATACTCACTAACACTGCATATAACTAATATATCCAAGTATAAGTACTCCTCAGTAGGACCCAATAAGAAGTGCTACGACCCTCCCACGTCTCGCTCCTGATACTCGACCACATGACCACGTGTTTGGGTTGTTGTAGTCGGCAGCATGCTCCCTGCCTCTGGAAGAAGGCGGTCCTGGAGGACGTGGTCTCTCGTCTCCATGTGGATTTACAAACCGAGGTCTCCTGACTGAAGACAACTGTCGATGATCATAAATCAGCTTTCAAGCAGACTGAGAGACGATGTAAAATACTTGTTTGTAACATGAATGATCTTTAATTTACAAAATCCTCCAGATTCTCTGCAGGAAGCAGGAAGCAGCTGTGGTGGCTCATTCACACCTGTTAACATCACTTCATTATCTCATTATTACCAGGACTCCATCACCACGTGTTACCTCCAGATAATGAGATGTTACAATCTTCATATTTAAGTCATAGCTTTATCAAAATAACTAAATCAAGTCATGACCTCAAGATGTCGCTCTAATTAAACCAAACGTGTTATCTTGAGATAATGATGTCTCCATTAGGGTTGTAATCAATAACATTAACTTATTTCACTTCCTGCCACTTTGGTAGGCACGTATTTTTTTGTCTGCCACTCAGAAATTTTGTCTGCCACTTTTGAAATCTCTGCGCTAAATGAAGGAATAACATTTTAGATTTGATGTCATTCAATGTTTGATATATTTTACATGAAAAACATTATATACATGGTAAATTACAGTGTTTAAATTACACCGTAGCTTCTGGGGGCGGGAGGTACACACAGTACCGTACACAGTACTGTACTGTACTTTGATATTGTACTTTCACATATCTGGAGGTCAGAGGTCAAGGGACCCCTTTGAAAATGTAGCTTAAGTTCAGAGCGTTATTTCACCTCCTTCCTGACAAGCTAGTCTGACATGGTTGATACCGATGGATTCTTTAGGTTTTATAGTTTCATATGATACCAGTATCTTCACTCTAGCTTTATATCTGAGCCGCAACAACCTAAAAATCACAAGTAGCGTTAATGCGTTAAAGAAATTAGTGTTATTATCTCGTTAACTTGTACCGCAGCCCTGATGTTGATGTTAACTGGTCTGAACCATCACAGCTTCCTCTCTGTCTTCACTCTCTTCGTCCTCTAACTAACTAACTGTGAACGTTTCCCTGCAGAGATGATGTAATCGGCCAGCTGGTGGCGCTGCTGCAGCTGTTTTCACTTCATCTGTTTTATAAAGCCCAGTGGATATTTGTCCAAAGTGAGGTTGATATTTAGTTATTTGAGTGACGGTCAGTTCTGTCCAACATGTCTAAGTTAGTCCACCTTAAATCTGCTCATCAGCTCACTAACAGTAATAACTGGTGAAGAACTAAATATCACTTTGAAGCCACAGACAGCCGATAAAAACATCTTTTATTACCAACAAAGAAGAATAAAGTGAACATTAGCTGAGAGCTGCTGTGAGCCGACTGACTGACTGACTGACTGACTTACTAGATTTGTACAGATGTGAAGATGTTTGCTGGTTTCCTTCCTGTCTGATGTCCTCGGAGCTTCAGTGTGTTTGAGCGCCCCCTGCTGTAGACCTGGATGCTAACCTCCGTCTTAGGTTTGTTAACACTAATTGGACGTGCAAATAAAAAAAAAAACAAGTTAGCCATGAACGCCTCGTCTGACGTCTCCTTTCTTTAACAAGTTATTCATAATTTTATGTTTCTCCTCTGTCTCTATACTGTTTCTACTGCATTTTAACAAATTAAATATTATATTAGTGCCTTAATATACTAATACCACACTGTGAGAATACTCTGCTACAGTAGAAGTACTAGTACCACACTGTAGAGTTAAATATGTGAATACTGTTAATTTACTCCATTTTAACAAATAAAATATAATAGTGGCCTCCATAAATATAACAAAATAATTGTATGTTTATTGTAATTATTAAAGCATAATTACAGTTCTAAGACCAGCGATAGAAGGTACATTTACTAAAGTACTATACTGAAGTACAATTTTGTGGTACTTTACTTGAGTATTTCCATTTTCTGCTACTTTAGACTTCTACGCCACTACATCTCAGAGGGAAATTTTGTACTTTTTACTCCACTACAATTATCTGACTGTTATAGTAAAAGTACTAACACCACCGTAAAAATACTGTTTTACAGTAAATATACTAATATCACAGTGTACAAATACTCTGTTACAGTAAAAGCACTAATACCATACTGTAAAAATACTCTGTTACAGTAAAAGTACTAATACCACACAGTGAAAATACTCTATTACAGTAAAAGTACTAATACCACATTGTAAAAAATACTCTGTTACAGTAAAAGTACTAATACCACACAGTGAAAATACTCTATTATAGTAAAAGTACTAATACCACATTGTAAAAAATACTCTGTCACAGTAAAAGTACTAATACCGCTGTGAAAATACTCTGTTACAATAAAAGTACTAATACCACAGTGTAAAAATACTCTGTTACAGTAAAAGTACTAATACCACACTGTGAAAATACTCTGTTACAGTAAAAGTACTAATACCACACTGTGAAATACTCTGTTACAGTAAAAGCAGTAATACCACAGTGTAAAAATACTCTGTTACAGTAAAAGTACTAATACCACAGTGTAAAAATACTCTGTTACAGTAAAAGTACTAATTCCACAGTGTAAAAATACTCTGTTTGAGTAAAAGTACTAATACCACAGTGTAAAAATACTGTGTTACTGTAAAAGTACTAATACCACAGTGTAAAAATACTGTTACAGTAAAAGTACTAATACCACAGTGTAAAAATACTGTGTTACAGTAAAAGTACTAATACCACAGTGTAAAAATACTGTGTTACAGTAAAGTACTAGCGGCAGTAGCTGCACCAGAGTTTCACCTTCTATTCTCTTTGGTTGTCATCGTAACTGATAATTCTCTTTTTAGCTCCGCCCCTGAATACTCGTAAACGCACGTTCACATGACGTCAGACGCAAGCAAACCTGTCCCGCTAACTGTGTTAATGAGTTTATTAATCCACGGGGGGATGAAAGAAGTAAAATGAAGAACGGAGAACTTTGTTTTTGTTCTTTGTGGATTTAACTGGAGTTTGTTGAAGATGGAGGAAGTCTGTGAAGCTCCCAACATGGCGACCGACAAGTGAGTCCGTCTGAATGTAACGTTAATTAATCCGCTGTTTGTTCGGAGCTGCAGGTGTTACAGGTGAGTTTAATCAGACAGACGGTGTTTTCTGTGTGTGTTCAGACATCAGTTAGCTCAGCTAGCTCAGTTAGCTCCAGAGAGCTTTGTTACAGTTTGTCTTCAGGTGTGTCATGATGGACAGGTGAGCCATCAGCACACTGAGCCAGAATATTCTGCTAATATGAGTTAACTAAAGACAGCGGTGGAGGAAATACTCAGATCCTTGACTGCAGTAAGTACTAGACTGTAAAAATACTCTGTTACAGTAAAAGTACTAATACCACAGTGTACAAATACTCTGTTACAGTAAAAGAACTAATACCACACTGTACTAATACTCTGTTGCAGTAAAAGTACTAATACCATACTATAAAAATGCTCTGTAACAGTAAAAGTACTAATACCATACTATAAAAATGCTCTGTAACAGTAAATGTACTAATACCACAGTGTATAAATACTCTGTTAAAGTAAATGTACCAATTTCACAGTATACATATACTCTCTTACAGTAAAAGTACTATTACCGCAATGTAAAAATACTCTGTAACAGTAAATCTATTAATACCACAGTGTAAAATACTCTGTTCCATTAAAAGTACTAATACCATAGTGTAAAAGTACTCCTTTACAGTAAAAGTACTAATACCGCAATGTAAAAATACTCTGTAACAGTAAATGTACTTATACCACAGTGTAAAATACTCTTACAGTAAAGGTACTAATACCACAGTGTAAAAATACTTTGTTACATCATAGACTATAACTCTCAAGTAATCTTTGATCTGCACCAGCTCTTAATTTAAAAGGCTTCACTCACTTCCTGGCTCTGGACACATGTGATACCAGTGTTTGACCAGCAGGTGTCACCAAGTGGACTGAACACTAAACAGTGTTTCTATGGTTACTGCTTCACTGCACACAGTTTACACAACAGAGTCACAACTAGTCAAAGTACAAGTCTGTACTGCTTTCCACATCTCATACTTTTTACTTTTACTACATACTGCAGCTGCTCTTACAAAGTACGTATTGTAGCATGCAGTATGCATACAACTGGGACAAACGACTACTATCATAACAATGACCTTTGACCCTCTTGCTCATCTATCTGCTGTGCAGAGGATTGTGGGTCAGAAGACCCAGAACAGCAGTGCTGGCTTCATACTGCAGAATGGGACCGGATCTTGGATGTATTAAAAGAACTGGATACAGCGTTGGAGGCGGGGCCCCGGTCATTCCTATGAGAGTTGCTCATTGGCCCATGAAGCCAAAATGGCTCGACTTCCGTCTGGAAAAGTACCCGGATCTTGGCAGAGTAGCGTCCGAGATGATTGACGGAGTAGCGTCCGCTCAGTCACATGACTTGGTCACAGGGTCCCAACGTCACGCCGTCGACATGGCTTGCGCTCCAGCCTCGGTCTGGGTCTCACTCACATGAACAGAGGAAGGGAAATAACTCTGGATTCAGCAAATTAGTGCGTTTTACAACTTTAAAAACTTAATTTTTGAAATAAGGGCTATTAGAGTGTTCATACTGGGAAGTTGATTCACCTCAAAAAAATGATCCACTGAGTTACAGACGTCTCTTTCCCAATGTAAGTCTATGGGAAAAAGTATTTTTGGGCCCAATGCATCACGTGACAGACAAGGAAGTTGCAGTACCGCCGTTTGGCCACTACGAAAGTCCGGATCCAGGTCAGGACCAACAAGTCCCAAGTCAGGACCAATATGTCTTGAGTCCAAAACAAGTCTCAAGTCAGGACCAACAAGTCTCAAGTCAGGACTCAAAAGTCCCAAATTAGGACTAATATGTCTCAAGTTGAGAACAAGTCCCAAATCAGGACCAACAAGTCCCAAGTCATGACCACTATGTCTCAAGTCCAAAACAAGTCCCAAGTCAGGACCAACACGTCTCAAGTCAGGACCAATATGTCTCAAGTCAGGACCAACAAGTCTCAAGTCAGGACCAATATGTCTCAAGTCAGGACCAACAAGTCTCAAGTCAGGACCAATATGTCTCAAGTCAGGACCAACAAGTCTCAAGTCAGGACCAATATGTCTCAAGTCAGGACCAACAAGTCTCAAGTCAGGACCAATAAGTCTCAAGTCAGGACCAATAAGTCTCAAGTCAGGACCAATAAGTCTCAAGTCAGGACCAATAAGTCTCAAGTCAAGTCCCAAATCAACCAACAAGTCCCAAGTCAAGAAGTCCCAAATCAAGAACAATAGGTCCCAAGTCAGGACCAACAAGTCTCCAGTCAATACCTGTGACTTGATAGTAGCAGATAACTTGACTGTTGGTGAGTGTGAACATGAAGGATTCAGTGTTTTCTGGTTAAATAATAATAGAGAATAGTCAGTAGTAATAATAAGAAGAAGTCAATGACATGTTCTGTAGTTTCATCTCTGCTGAATAAAAACCAGTGAATCCAGCGTGTTAAAGTGTGTTAAACCAGAATCTGTGACCCTCTCAGTCACATGAAGCCTTCCCATAATCAGACACTGATCCCTTCATGATCCGGACTCTGTGGTGTTCCCGTTGTCTCCGTCCTCCGGCTGTTTAGGAGGAAAAACTTGCACATGCTGGAGAGGAAACGAGGCGTTCACATGTCTGCTCTGAGAACCTGCAAAGATCAACTCAACCGATTACCTTTCAGAAACAAGTGGTTGGTGTGTGTGTGTTTACACACAAATCATAAAACGTCCCTAAAGGTTGGTTTTAACTGCTTTACTCTGATCTGGAGTCAGTTTTTAACAACAGCTGCTCTCTTTTCTGACATTATAGACAAACTGATGAATTAACTGAAACAGAATAATCACCGCTGAAGATAATGTGAGTCTTCAACACATGATCTGAGTTCTCAGAGACGCCGGCTGTGTTTTTATTGGGATTTCTTGAAATATAATTCCAGGACCTACAGTGATTATTTAACATGTGACATGATGATCACCAGACCCCACTGATAACTCTGGAGATGACTTCAATATTTTCTATATTCAGGTCAGATTAACCTCTTATTAGTCATCATAATAACTCCATTAATTGGAGTGACTTTATTTTAACACATCCTGTTCCTTTTAGTTAATAGTTGCGTTCGTCCCACATCAGTTATCATATTATTATTATTATTATTATGACTTTCAGACTTCAGTCATAATTATGACTGAGAAACTCTGATATATCCAAACAAACATCGACGCCTCACATCAGCCAACGAAAATCAAAATTGAAGTGATAGGTCCTGGTGTTAGCCGGAGGCTAACACTAGCAGTGGGCTAAAGTTACACATCTAAAATGTTATCTTGCTGTGTTGTTGGGTGCCAGAATCCAGATATCACATACATTAGAGATGAAAAACTGTGATTCGAGGCTCTAGCGAGCTACAAAATCTTAGAAATGTTTCAGAGATGGAGAGTAAATGTTGCTAATATTTAGCAGCCAATTTAACAGCAGCCAATGGCTCACGGCTGCGGTTAGCAGATGGCTAAACTATTAGCAACCTTTTCTCTATCCGTCTATTCTGTCTTTCGGAGGTTGTAGCGGCTCAGCTTTAAAGCTGGAGTGAAGATACTGGTATCACATGAAACTATAAAACCTAATGAATCCATTGGTACCAACCATGTTATACTAGCTTGTCAGGAAGGAGGTTAAATAACGTTCCAAACTTACGCTAAAGTTTTCTAATGTCCATTTTCAAAGGGGTCTCTTGACCTCCGACCTCAACATATGTGAATGTCTGAGGGTTTTTGTCTGAAAAATTTCCAATAAAAAGTATGAATAATGTCAGAAAATTGTCGGAAAAATTTCAGAAAAAAAGATCCAAAAAATGTCAGAAAAATAGTCTAAAAAATGTCTGAAAATGTCCGGAAAAAAGTCTAAAAAATGTCCAAGAAATGTCCGGAAAAAAAGTCTGAAAGATGTCTGACAAAAGTATGAAACATGTCCAAAAAAAAGTCTAAGAAATGTCCGAAAATAGTCCGGAAGAAAGGCAGAAGAAAAGTCTGATACTAGTATCATATGAAACTAGAAAACCTTACACCTCCAGTAACAACCTTCTTTCTTTTTTTTTTACTTTGAGCGGACAGTGTTGCTAATCAACATCTTGGTCAGGAAATGACTCAAATAAATATGAAATATCATAGAAATGCCAAAATACGCTGGAGGGGGACTTTAACCTTTGTTGCAAAAGACTTTATATCTGGAAGTAATGTGATTTCAGTTGGTAATGTGTTCCAGAGCTGAAGATGATTTAGATCTACGATGTGGCTCCTAGTTGAACTGTTACTGTCTGTAAGATGTTTGATTGTCGATGGCGATGCCAGCAGTGAGCCCTGTTTTCATAGTAAAGAAACTGTTTTTTATTAATTCAGTATAGTTCAATCAGTCTGTGGTTTGACCCAGGGAATGTGGCAATAATAATCATTCAAGGTTTTCTGTGAAATAACATATTAAAAGTATACCGTTATATACTTAGTGGGTCAATTCAGGGGTGGAAATGTGGGGCCTTCATGTCCCAGCGTGACACAAATACATGCGTATAATATCACAACTAATGTCCCATTTATAAACATTAATAAACAATATCTCATTGACAGGACTCTCTGTCGTCACAGTGGAATAAACAGAACATTATGGATTAATATTTATGTTCAGTAGTGAGGAACACTTTGAGGTAAATCAAACTGAAATATGCTTGGTTGATGTTTGTTTCAGTTACTTTCCATGAATTACACAGACGTCACTTTGATGAGTGAGTTTGATAATAAATTAATAAATAATGACTATTAGTCAGATCTGGTATTACAGTGTGTGTGTGTGTGTGTGTGTGTGTGTGTCTACTAAATGACTTCATTGAGTATCTGTTAATTGATTGGTCGCTCACAGAAACAAACAGCAGACGACTCATTCATCAGCCACCATCACCAGTGACATCACGGCGCTCTCCGTCCAATCAGTACGCCGATTCCAACCTCAAAAACCGTCCCGACTCTTATGAGCAGGTCAGAGAGTCTTCATCCTCATCACTCAGTTCAGCTGCTTCATCAACACTTGAGCCTCTCTGATGGGGTAAGAATTATTTTCTAATTATTATTATTCATTGATTAATCAACATAAATCCCTCTAAATACTTTAATATCAGTTTATTTTTATTTTTTTTAAAAATACTTAAAATCCACTCGTTCTGGTTCAGGTGTCTCAGATCTTCTGTTTGATTTTATTATTAACTGATATCTTTGATCATTTATTGACCCAATAATTAATCAGTTACTTTAGAAAATAATCTGCCGATTATTTATGACTTTTTTAACCAGTAAAGGGACCTCGCTGGGATTCAAAATGTATTTCACAGACGTAATAAAATCTGAAATGAATTATTTTCAGCCTCAAAGGACTTCTAAAAGAATTATTTAAAATATTTAATATTATTAAATATATTCAAAAAATCAACCTGCAGATGTAATAAATGAATTATTAAAATTAATACAATATTTTTTTCAATAATGGATCAAATTCGTATATATCCTTAAAAGTTATTCATTAATCGTAATTTTTGCTTTCAGTTATTTCGAGATTTCTTTTCAGCAGTGGGACTGTGAGGTGTTTTCCCATCAGCCCTTTGGGTGTGGCTTCAATCATCTCTCTGGAAGATTCTTTATTTTTTACAGCAGGGCCGGCTCTAAACCTTCTGGTGCCCTAGGCGAAATTCTCTAATTTTAAAATATATTGTATAATACATTTTTTATTATACTATATTTTATTATATATATTATTATATATTATATATTTATTATATGTTCATGTGTTACCTCAATGCAGAAAATGAGGAGGGGCGCCTACTGGCATTTATTTATTCATTTTTAATTTATTTATTTATTAGAGGGCGGCCAGCGCCCCCCAGAAAGTGGCGCCCTAGGCGACCGCTTATATGGCCTATGCCTTAAGCTGGCCCTGTTTTACAGTGTAGTTTATCAGTTGGGTAAATGAACAAACTCAGAAACATAACGCATTTTAACATGTTAGATACATGTTGATTTTGTCCCTTAAAATGTGACAAACTCAGTGTTTTAGTGTCTCAGTTCATAAAAAGTTACTGGTTTTACATGTTTCTCTAATTTTAGGAGAATTCAATAGTTCCTGTTTCAGTTTTGGACCTTAATATTTTAAGTTTATATTTACTCTGAACTGTGCCTTTCAGACACAGTATTTGTCTTTGTCTTTAACCATTCCTGACAATGTATATTTACATTAGGGCTGTCAATCGATTAAAATATATATATATATATATATATACATATATAAATATGTAGAAATCCTCACAGGTGCTGCATTTAACATAAAAAATGCTGAAATCATAACATGGTAAACTGCAGCCCAACAGGCAACAACAGCTGTCAGTGTGTCAGTGTGCTGACTTGACTATGACTTGCCCCAAATTGCATGTGATTATCATAAAGTGGGCATGTCTGTAAAGGGGAGACTCGTGGGTACCCATAGAACCCATTTTCATTCACATATCTGGAGGTCAGAGGTCAAGGGACCCCTTTGAAAATGGACATGACTGTTTTTCCTCACCAAAATTTAGCACAAATTTGGAGCGTTATTTAAGTATGCTAGTATAAGCTAGTATGACATGGTTGGTACCAATGGATTCATCAGATTTTTCTAGTTTCATATGATACCAGTATCTTCACTCTAGCTTTAAAACTGAGCCGCTACAACCTAAAAATCACAAGTTGTGTTAATGCGTCAAAGCGATTAGTGGCGTTAAAATCACGTTAACTTTGACAGCACTAATTTGCATCAATGCAAAAGTCTCCAAATGTTCAAAAACAAGAGTGAAATCTGAGTAATTGATGTTTCCTGATGCTGTGAATATAAAAGCAGGCTGACATCATGGAGAACACTGGGGCCCAACATGGGCCTGGGGCCCCCACAGGGGTCACGAGATGATAAACAGAAAAACATTTTGATCAAATTTGTAAAATGTTCCTCTAATCTTTGCCTCTTTCTCTGGTTTGTTGCTGAGTAAATTCACATTTTGTGTGAAGTCACTTCCTGTTTGATCGGATTATAATTTATGTAAATTTATATTATTTCATTAACATTTTCATCTGGTGACTTTTGTTCTAGAAAGTTTGTGAATCACTGATCTAAAACTTTGTGAAGCTTTGCCACCTCGTCACAGATTAATTTATCTGAATATTAAACTAATCCAGTTCAGTTAAAAGCAAAGATTAAAATAATCACTTCCTTCTGTTTTCCTGTTGATCATCTTATGACCTGTTTGGACGGTCCTTACCCCGGGGGATGGAAACTGGTTCATCACAGAAATAGTCTTAATAATAAAGCGTTAATATGCTATAAAATGTGGATGCACACGTCTGAGATGAAGTGACGTATATAGTTATTTGAGGTGTTTGAGGTGAACAGAGAGCTGTATACAGTCAGAGCAGCATCATCAGGCTGAATGGCTGTTCTGTGTGTTGGTCATAAAATGGAGGAGCTGATTTTCATGCTGGTTGCAGCTGAACACTCTGATCTTTGTAGAGCTTCAGCAGCTGACTGCCTCATGCTGGAGCCTCAACTCTGCTCTGTTTGTTCCTCCTCAGATACGGTGAAGGAGAAATGTCAGAGCGTCAACATCATGAGGTGACTTCAACCGCAAACTCCAAACTCTTCTTCTATTTCTTCTATTTCTTCTTCTTCTTCTTCTTCTTCTTCTTCTCCTTCTTCTTCTTCTTCTTCTTCTTCTTCTTCTTCTTCTTCTTCTTCTTCTTCCAATGGGCTTTAAGCTGAGGGAACCAATGAGATTTTAGCTGAGTAGGAACCAATGGCCTTTGAGTTGAGTAGGAACCAATGGCCTTTGAGTTTAGTAGGAACCAATGGCCTTTGAGTTCAGTAGGAACCAATGGCCTTTGAGTTGAGTAGGAACCAATGGCCTTTGAGTTGAGTAGGAACCAATGGCATTTGAGTTGAGTAGGAACCAATGGCCTTTGAGTTGAGTAGGAACCAATGGCCTTTGAGTTGAGTAGGAACCAATGGGCTTTGAGTTGAGTAGGAACCAATGGCCTTTGAGTTGAGTAGGAACCAATGGCCTTTGAGTTGAGTAGGAACCAATGGCCTTTGAGTTGAGTAGGAACCAATGGCCTTTGAGTTGAGTAGGAACCAATGGGCTTTGAGTTGAGTAGGAACCAGTGGCCTTTGAGATGAGTAGGAACCAATGGCCTTTGAGTTGAGTAGGAACCAATGGCCTTTGAGTTGAGTAGGAACCAATGGGCTTTGAGCTGAGTAGGAACCAATGGTCTTTGAGCTGAGTAGGAACCAATGGGCCTTTGAGCTGAGTAGGAACCAATGGGCTTTGAGTTGAGTAGGAACCAATGAGCTTTGAGTTGAGAGCCACAGACAGGAAGTCAGACCGTGTTGAGGGACGGACTAATACGTTGCTGGTCTAAAGAGGGTCAGTAATGGTCCTGGTTCCTGTGTTTCAGACCAGTGCCGTGCTCAGAGTTTCCAGTCTGCCTCTGGTCCGCTCGGCGCTGCAGTCGATGACATCAGCGTACTCGGAGGTCAAAGGTCGTTACCCTCTGCTGCGTCTGATGGGAGGAGTCGCTGAGGTCGGAGTCCGCAGCGTCTCCAACGTCGCCATGACACGAGCCACGCCCCTCCTCCAGAGTCTGGAGCCTCAGAGTACGTGGAGAGAAATACTACTATAATACTGATACTACTGATACTAATACTGATGATGTTACTGACAGACTCCTCCAGAGTCTGGAGTCTCAGAGTACATGGAGAGAAATACTACTATACTACTGATACTAATACTACTAATACTGCTGATGTTACTGACAGACTCCTCCAGAGTCTGGAGCCTCAGAGTACGTGGAGAGAAATACTACTATACTACTGATACTAATACTACTAATACTGCTGATGTTACTGACAGACTCCTCCAGAGTCTGGAGCCTCAGAGTACGTGGAGAGAAATACTACTATACTACTGATACTAATACTACTAATACTGCTGATGTTACTGACAGACTCCTCCAGAGTCTGGAGCCTCAGAGTATGTGGAGAGAAATACTACTATACTACTGATACTAATACTGCTGATGTTACTACTACTATTACTACTAATACTGCTGTTGTTACTGACAGACTCCTCCAGAGTCTGGAGCCTCAGAGTACGTGGAGAGAAATACTACTAATACTACTGATACTAATACTACAACTACTATTACTACTAATACTGCTGTTTCTGCTACTACTGATCATACTACTACTACTGCTACTGCTAATACTACTGCTAGAACTTCTAATACTGCTAATAATGCCGACTGCTAATACCACTGCTATGACTCCTACTGCTACTGCTAGTACTACTGCTGCTACTGCTAATACTACTACTACTGCTAATACTACTACTTGTACTTCTACTATTGCTAATAGTACTGCGAGTACTACTGCTGCTACTGCTAATACTACTGCTGGTACTATTGCTGCCACTGCTAATACTACTGCTAGTACTACTGCTGCTACTGCTAATACTACTGCAAGTACTATTGCTGCTACTGCTAATACTACTGCTGGTACTTCTACTACTGCTAGTAATTCTACTACTGCTACTGCAAATAGTACTGCTAGTATTTTACTACTGCTACTGCTAATACTACTGCTAGTACTACTACTGCCGCTACTGCTAATAGTACTGCTAGTACTATTACTGCTGCTACTGCTAATACTTCAGCTAGTACTACTACCGCTAGTACTACTACTGCTGCTACTGCTAATACTATTGCTAGTACTTCCGCTAATACTACTGTTAGTACTACTGCTGCTACTGTTAATACTACTGCTAGTACTACTGCTTCTAATGCTAATACTACTGCTGCCACTGCTAAGACTACAGCTAGTACTTGTACTTCTGCTACTGCTAATACTACTGCTAGTACTACTGATGCTACTGCTAATACTACAGCTAGTACTACTGCTGCTACTGCTAATACTACTGTAAGTACTTCCGCTAATTCTACTGTTAGTACTGCTACTGCTACTGCTAATACTACTGCTAGTACTTCCGCTAATACTACTGTTAGTATTACTGCTGCTACTGCTAATACTACTGCAAGTACTACTACTGCTAATACTACTGCTAATACTACAGCTAGAACTACTACTGCTAATACTACAGCTAGTGCTTCTACTACTGCTACTGCTAGTACTACTACTGCTGCTACTGCTAATACTACTTTTAGTACTTCCGCTAATACTACTGTTAGTACTACTGCTGCTACTGCTAATATTACTGCTAGTACTACTGCTGCAACTGCTAAAACTACAGCTAGTACTTGTACTTCTGCTACTGCTAATACTACAGATAGTACTACTGCTGCTACTGCTAAGACTACAGCTTGTACTTGTACTTCTGCTACTGCTAATACTACAGCTAGTACTACTGCTGTTACTGCTAATCTACAGCTAGTACTTGTAATACTTGTACTGTGTATTTCCAGTTGAAGTTGCCAACAGTTTTGCTCTGGTCGGTCTCGAGCGTCTGGAGAGGAACTTCCCCATCCTGAACCAATCAACAGACGAGGTTCGTTCTCTTCATCTTTTATCATATATATATATATATATATATATATATATATATATATATATATATATATATATATATATTTATATATATATATATATATTTATATATATATATATATATATATATATATACATATATATATATATACATACAGTATATATATATACATACAGTATATATATATATATATATATATAAACTAAAAGACTAAAACAGGTTTCGTGTCCTCGTCCTCAGGTGGTGGGTCACTTGAAGGACGCCTTCTTCCTGACTCTGGACGACGTGCAGCTGTGGATGGTGGACGGTATGGACGGAGCTCTGGATCAGCTGGAGCGTCTGTCCGACGCCGCTCTGACGGCCGTCCGCCAGCTGCAGGACACCCAGATGGGCCGAGCCGCAACGTCGGGGCTGGACGACATGCTGAGTCGTCTGGAGGACGCCACCGCCTACTACCTGCCCCTCCCACCCACGCTGCGTGAGTACAGGGGCATTCTGGGTAACTGTGGTCAAGCCTTTCAGAATAAAATCTGAAATTTGGCAGTACTTCTGCTTTATTTTAGTGCAGTTTCTGGGAGTTCGTCCATGTTTTTTCGTGTTCTTTCACAGTAACATTTTGCTCGCAAAAAAATTTCTTATTCAGTGTTCGGTTGGGCTTAGCTCCACGCTCTCGTGTCACTTCTGGTTGCAAAAAAACAAGACAGCGACAGCCAAAAAACAAGATGACAATGGCCAAAATCCAAGGAGACTGCTTTAAACCAAGATGGTGAGGGCGAAAAACCAAGAAGGCGAGGGCCACAAACAAAGATGGCGACGGTCAAAAACGAAGATTGTGATGGCCAAAAACGAGGATGGCGGCGGCCAAAAACCAAAATTGCGACGGCCAAAAACCAAGATGGCGACGGCTAAAAACCAAGATGGAGACTGCTAAAAACAAAGATGGAGACTGCTAAAAACCAAGATGGTGACGGCCAAAAACCAAAATGGCGACGGCCAAAAACCAAAATGGTGACAGCCAAAACCAAAATGGCGACGGCCTAAAAAAACAAGATGGCGACTGCTAAAATCCAAGATGGAGACTGCTAAAAATCAAGATGGCGACGGCCAAAAACCAAGATGGAGACTGCTAAAAACCAAGATGTCGACGGCCAAAAACCAAGATGGCAACTGCTAAAAACCAAGATGGCGATGGCCAAAAACCAAGATGGTGACTGCTAAAATCCAAGATGGAGACTGCTAAAAACCAAGATGGCGACGGCCAAAAACCAAGATTTAGACTGTTAAAAATCAAGATGGAGACTGCTAAAAACCAAGATCGCGACAGCTAAAAAAAACAAGATGGCGACGGCTAAAGACCCAAGATGGCGACGTCCACATTCAGAATCATCTGCACGTTATTTCACAAAGAATCTGAACAGTGAAGCTGTTGTCTGTCCGTCAGGTCGGGAGTGGGAGATGAGGGTGCAGCAGTACGAGGATGAAGACGAGGATGAGGACGAGCCCAGTCTGTGGACGAGGGTCCGCAGCCTCCTGCTGAGTCTCAACCTGCAGCTCTACCACCGTATGATGAAGGCCAGGGAGCAGCTGCAGAAAGCAGCCAGGACGCTGGGAGACGCCGCCGACAAGGTGAGACCAAACTTCTCCCACTGTCGGACATGTTTGTAGTTTTACGGTGTGTTCAGGGACAACATGAGGGGACATTTAGAGACTAAGGCTGTATTCGAAACCGCCTACTACATACTACTGACGACGCAGTATGCAGTATACAGTACATACTGCATACTGCGTTCCTCAGAAGTATGCAGTATGCGACAGTTACTAGATGAGATGCTGTAGCCTTTAAACCAGCTCTTAAAGCACAGGACAACGAGCACGAACTCGTACCACTATTACAATATTATCGAAAAATACAACTTTGATTTAGTTGTTTATGTTCTGTTAGTTTACTTTATGAGATACTGCAGGTTTAAACTATTTATTCTAACAGTTCATAGTGAGTGAGACAAACAGGATCATCAACGAGGGGAGACGGGAAATATAAAACATTGCTCGACAAAATTTACGTTACTCAAACTGCTTTTTCAGTTACAGAAACAAAAGAGTGGACTGAACTCCCTCCAGATATTAGAGTAATGTTAAAAAGAGTTGTGTTGTCTCAGCAGGTATCTCTCTGCCCCGTCAGAGGCTGCTCTTTCCCTCGCCACTCTGCTGCTCTGTGGCCGGCTCTCCAGCGAGCTACACCCGAGGGCGATTGTGGAGCTTTTCAACTCCATAAAGGCAGATAAACACATGTTCCTGTTAATTTATAATGGACATTTGTGTTGTGACATTTAAACAAACTATCCGTCAACAAGGAAATAAAACCCCTCATCTACGAGACCGGTCTCTTGAGAGAGCTCCAGCCAGCTCATAGCGGTCTGTGACTGCCCGGCTGGAGAGGTGGCGATCGCGGCAGGAGCTAGCTAGGTTTACCGGCAGTTTGTGGGGCTTCTAAACTCCGACAACGGCGGAGCAAATGTTTGATTCGCCATCTAACATCGTAAAACTGTTAATATTCTAAATTTACACAGTTGATTTCTCGCCTCAAAATTTTTCAGAAGTGAATTTAGTGATGAAATAGCTACGAAAAATGTAAAATACGAGCCGTTTTTTTTCCTGCTGTTGTTGTAACATTGACATTTTGGTAGAATGTGACAATAGAGTAGAAATATTTTAGTTTTACTTTCGTACGTCACTTTGTAGGTGGACGTTTTACTGGCGTCCGGTAGTCGCTTCAGTCCAAAATGGCGGAGGCGTAGCTCTGCTGCTGGGCACTGATGTTGCAATGAAACGACCTATTGACTTTCACTTCTTATCAATATACGTTCTCTGGTATAGATTCCTCCATCTTGATATTTCAAGCAGCTGGTTTGCAGTTTTTGTGAGATTTATGACAACTGATGATCAGCTGCTGGTTTATTCCAGTTAAACCAGTTTGACAACTGGTCCATCAGCAGATAGTTTATATGTTTATCATCATAATAATCTACATTTTCACAGTAAATCAAGTTATTTCAGGTTGATTTAAATCAGTAGATTGAAAGAATGAAGAAATGAAATAAACACGACAGATAAAACTTCTAAGTAGAAAATTCAACACTAATGAAAGCGATTTAAAAGAAGAAAGAGATGAGGTCAAAGGTCACACCATTACTCTTCCTGGGGTCCATCTAAAGACACTAAAGATCGACTAACCTACAGGTTAGTTAGTTGTTCCGCTGTAAACAACCACATCACTTCCTTCACTTCCTGTCGTGTTAAGCGTGATATACTGTACACTTCCTGCATCCGCGAGGGTTGCAAGCATAGACGTACAGTATATACATAGACGCCGCATTGGACGCTTCAGCCCGTTGAGGCGATAGGTCAACGTGGGCGCCATATTGGACAGGGCAAGACTGGCTTTTAACCCGCACGTATAAAAGATCCAAACGTTTCCTCGTCACGATTCCACGCCAGCTGACCGTCATTGCAGAAAGTATAACGGAGACTTTAGACGTTAACACGTTATCAACGTGACACCTGAGGGAGGACAAAAAGTCTCGTTGTCCTTTCACCAACTTCACATCGACACTTTCTCTCAACCTGCCGCTGTCCATAACGTCTCTGACCTTTGACCTTCTCTCATAAAGGTGGCAAGTGTGATGTCACCGTGACATCAGAAAACCAGCCTCATCTTGTTGTGAGTTCTCGTCTACTCGGCTCGTTTCTTCCCGAATGTGGCCGACACTCGGCCGAGCTCTTCCTCAACGCTCGTCTTTCTCTGACGAGGTCGACCAGCCGGTGGAACACCAGCAGGACGCCATGGTACGTCTCCGCCGCTGACACCTCAAAGAAGGCGCAGCGTTGGGACAGAGCGAGCAGCCGTCCCTCCTCGCCGGAGACGCTGGGATGACGTCGAAGGTCCCGTTTGTTCCCCGCGATGACGACGGGTATGCTTGCCGCTTCCGCAATGGTCACGATTGTCCGCACGGCCAACGTGACTTCTCACCGTCAGACGCGGCCCTTTGCGGCGGTTTCGTGCGGCAGGTATTCGCCTGTCCGTGCACATCCAATTTTTTTTAACTACTTGGACGTGAATGGGCGGCGAAAATGGAGAACGCTTTGTGGAGCTTTGAGAATTGCTGCGAGGAGAAACCGCCATGTATAAAAAATCCAAACGTTTCCTCGTCACGATTCCACGTCAGCTGATGTCCGTGCGACCGTCCTTGCAGAACGTATAACGGAGACTTTAAATGTTACCACGTTATAACCGTAACACCTGAGGGAGGACAGAAGGTCTCGTTGTCCCTGGTATCCTGGAGCCAGTGGATAAAGTGGTTCTCTGGGTGGATCAGATTCTGCGACTCTGGTCGTGGTTGCTGCTGACCTCCTCTGTTCCCTGCAGGTGGGTCTGGGTCGGATTCTGGAGCTGCTCGGTGAGCTGCTGCTGTACCTGCAGAGCTTCCTGGTGGCGCTGGTGTACCGATCGGAGAGTCTCCGAGAGCTGACGCTGAGCGGGGTCAAAAGTCAGGCCGTCATGTTGGCCGAGCTGCGTCCCGTACGTCAGATCCGAGAGCTGCCGGTTCAGATCCAGCAGCTGCTCGGAGACGTGCAAGAACTCTCCAAGATCCTCATGCAGCTGGTGATCAACGCCACGCCGCTCTACAACATGGTGAGACTCGCAGGACGTCACCTGGAACTGTCAGATTATTCCTTTACGGCTCCTGATTGTTGTGGAAAATAATCTGACTATGAACTTGTGTTTCAGCTCCAGCAGCCGTCGGCTCAGGAGGTGGAGGACTTCCTTAACCGGGAGGACTTTTCTGCCGAGAGTGCGTCTCGTCGCACCTCCGCTAACAGTCTCTTCCTGAAGGCGATGGACGGACGTCCTCGCCGCCGCAAGAGTCTCTACTCACGCACCGCCCGAGGCCCCCTGACCCCCGACCCATCCAACGGCCGCCGTCGCTCCAGCGTGAAGGACCTCCCGTCCATTGAGGTGGACGACCTGCAGATACCTTCCGAAGGCTTCGTCCACCGCCGGCCGTCCGCCACCGACATGCTCCTCGCGCCGCTCAAACAGTTCGTCTCTCAGAGCCAGAAGGCCTTCGAGTACCTGAGCCCCAACTCCCCCGAGAACGCCACGGCAACGGCCGACTCTTAAACACCACGCTGAGGTCTCTGATCCATGAAAAAAATCACTGCCGCCGGTCGCGCCCCCCGACCAATCACAGCCTCCCGTCTCATTCGCCGACGATGAGACGTTTCTGCCTCAGCTGGTGTTGGTTGTTCGTTCACGTTCACAAACAGAGCGATCGGAAAATTAGTTTAAATCTCTGAGTCGATTCATAAATCTGCAGGTTTTATTTTACTATAAGAAAACAAACGAGTTTCCCAAACGACGCTTCATCAGTTCACACCTGTTCTTTAACTTTCAGTTCAACAATATATATACAATATATCTATATATCTATGTCTATATATATATATATATCTAAATCAGTCTACATGACCATGCGTACATTTTAAACGTATAAATGTTTAAATATAAATTACGTAAATCGTTAATACGTAAATCGTATTAATATACGTATAAATTGTGGTTATTCCACTAAACATTGACTTTAAAGCAATCGGCCTCGAGGAGAAAAACACCTCAGAAAACAAATTAGTGACAAGATGCTCCTACTGGCTTTTTCCAGAGCTTTCGGCCACATCTCGTGGTCTTCATCAATCACGAAGCAACGTATACTCGTACAGCGGTTCATATGATACCTTACGGAAAGTTATTTTTTGTGCGTTTTCCTACGAACGTCCAGCAACTACGGCTGTCAAAGTTAACACGATAATAACATGTTAACGCAAATTCTTTTTAAAGCCACTAATTTCTTTTACGCATTAACGCAAATTGTGATTTTTAGGTTGTAGCGGCTCAGTTTTAAAGCTAGAAAGTAAAGCTAGAACCTAATGAATCCATTGGTACCAACCATGTCATAATAGTTTGTCATGAAGGAAGTTAAATAACGCTCCAAACGTTTGTCGAGGAAAATCTGTCATTTTCAAAGGGGTCCCTTGACCTCTGACCTCCAGATATGTGAATGTAAATGGGTTCTATGGATACCCACGAGTCTCCCCTTTACAGACATGCCCACTTTATGATAATCACATGCAGTTTGCCATGTTATGATTTGTACCTGTGAGGGTTTCTGGAAGTGACGTAACTTAAGTATCTTTGGTGACTCCCGCGGGACACCAGCGCTGGTCTCCTGCTGAAAGTCAAGTGTTTTTCGACCTCCTCCCTACGCAGCGTTTGATTACATACAAATTGATTTTGTGGGATATATACAAATTACAGTACATTTCTTTTCGTAGGTATAGCTACGAACGGTGTGTGACACCAGCCTGCACGGAGTCATGGCAACTCCAAACATCCACTGATGAAGTCCATGAGATGTGGCTGAAAGCTTTGTGAATAAGATTTTTTCAAGCTGCTGTTTGATGAAGATTCTTCGAGCTGCACACGTTTGTTGTTT
The DNA here is from genome assembly GCA_916701645.2 of Sebastolobus alascanus. Classification (NCBI taxonomy): domain Eukaryota; kingdom Metazoa; phylum Chordata; class Actinopteri; order Perciformes; family Sebastidae; genus Sebastolobus; species Sebastolobus alascanus. Next base: position 5,546,424 of record CAKAOJ020000008.1, read on the forward strand.
TCTGAGATGTTATTTTTCTCCTCAGAGCCACCGTACTTCCAACTCAGTCTCACGGCAGTTCGTGAAATAGTCACGAAATTTAATCTGATTCGTGTACATACACAAATTTCCCTTTTTAATGACGCTCAGCTCATGACTTTCAACAACGTATTTTTCGTGCGTTTTCCTACGAATGTCCAGGAACACGTGACGCACCTGTAAATTTCCGTCTTTTCAACATAAAACTACTTAGTTTAAGGAAAAGATCGCGGTTTGGGTTAAAATAACATCAGAAGTAGCATAACTTAAGTACGGAAGTTACGTGACAAATAAATCAACGTTGACTTCTGGTTTCACACGGGCTCCTCCCTATGCGGCGTTTAGTTGCGTTGATTACATACGAATTAATTTCGTGCTGACCATCACGAAAAAAATTTAAGTTCGTTTCTATGAACACAAACCGATAAATTATATTTCGTGACTATTTCACGAACTGCTGTACGACTGGGCCGATACTTTAGAGTCAACAGTCATTTACTGACGTCAGACTGCAGTTTATTGTGATGAACGCCTCCTGTTGATGATGATGATGATGATGATGTTGTTGAGAGATTTGATGAAGAATGTGCTGTTTTGTTTGCAGGTGTGATGGTTGAGAAGAGAATGATCCTTTAATTCCAGATTAATTGAACCTGTAATCTGTGGAGTGAAAACGACAGATTGAACCTTTGAATGTTTTGTTTGACTGAAGTTGAACTGAACTCTTTTAAATATTTACAGTTTATCTGAACATGAAGTGATTGTAACAGAAATAAAAGCTCATTTATTCTCAAACTGTTAACAAATATAGATTCAAGTATATATAAAGATTAAAGTGTCTCTGTATCAACATGTACTCTGACATGTTTAAATAAAGCTTCTGGAGTCTGCAGCTTCACTTCACTTCGTTTGTGTCACAATTAAAAACTGACTGATTCACTTTAGTTAGTTCAGCTCTTAATTAGAAAACAAGTTCATAAACAACTGCAGGTAGAAATATGTATTTATTTACTGAATATCACCACTTAGAAAGTGATTTTATAAAAATAAACTCGTCTCTAGTTTGAATCATCGTGAACCAGAAACGTTTCAATAAATAATAAATATAAATCTTTAGATGCCTATACTTAACTCTCCTTCGGTAAAGTCAGTCAAAAAGAGAGTCGTACAATATCGGCGAAGAAAGGGTTGCTAATAGTTTAGCCTTCTGCTGACAGCAGCCAATGGCTCACGGCTGCAGTTAGCAGAGGGCAAATATTATCAATATTTACTCTCCATCTCTGAAACGTTTCTCCGATATTGTAGCTCGCTAGAGCCTCGAATCACAGTTTGTCATCTCAAATGTATGTGATATCTGGATTCTGGCACCCAACAACACAGCAAGATGACATTTTAGATGTGTAACTTTAGCCCACTGCTCGTGTTAGCCTTCAGTCTTTCCTTTGTTTAGCCTCCAGCTAACACCGTGACCTCATCATGACGTCAACACTAAAAGGGTCTATTAGTAGTAACGTTGTATAACATTATGATGCTCATACTACGTAATGTGTCATTAACTTGATTTTTAAATCATAAACATGATCAAAAATTCTTACAAACAGATGTTTATTACACAAAACTAGTAAGAATGTAAACATAGAAATATAAAAATCAAGTCAATACAATCAACATTTTGCAGCTTCACGTGACAGGAACAGGAAACAGAATTCCCAGAGTTCCCAGAATTCCCAGGTGATGATGTCACATCATCAAGGGTTTTGTCTCTCCGCCATCTTGCCCCTCTTCGGCCTCTTGGATCGTGACATTTCCACCTGATCCAGAAGGTCTCTCAGCCTCTTCCTCGTCTCCTTCAGTTTGGACTCGCTGGTGACGGACACTTCCTCTTCCTCCGTTTTGATCTCTGACCCCTTGAGGCGCTCAGCAGCCTGCTCTGCGTCCGACATGTCGGAGGTGAACGGCTGAGTGACGGCAGGTTTCCCTCCATCAGTGTTTCTCAGCTCTGGACCTAAACCGCTGATCCAGCGGCGGTGAAGACTCTCCTGCAGTCTCATCAGAACGTTGTCGTCCTGGAAACGAGACAGAAGGTTGAGTGACAGCTCAGATGACCATTCAGGCTGTGAGAGGGGACTCCCTAAATACGTAGTATTTCACCCGGAGGGGGGGTTTTAGGACGTAGCGGCTACAGTGTAAAAGATGGGTGCGGTCGGTACACCGGACCGCACCCGTCTTTGAAAATAATGTCGGGTACACACTACATGAGAATCAAGCCGGTTTTTGGCCCTATTTCTCCCTCCTGACGATTGTCAGCAGAGCCCTGATTGGTTGATGGTTCTATAGATGATCTTTCCAGATGTTCCTGTGGTGTGAGGTGTGTTACTAGTACTGATTTACCTGTGAGGCGTCTTTAAACAGACTCCAGATGTCAGAGAGGAACTCTGCAGCTGTTCGATACGAAGGAGAGCGACAGAGAGTCAGACGCTCTGACAGCACAGTCAGCTGACACTGAAACAACAAGATGACATCATCACCATCACCATCACCATCACCATCAGTGCCTGCAGCAGCTCCTCTTAGAGCTCCACCTGCTGGTAGATATACTGTTGTACTATTATATATTCTATCATTAGATTATTATTACTCATGCATTCATGTAAAAGCAGGATTTTACTGTTGTAGTTGGTTGAGCTGGAGCTGATATTAATACATAAAATATGGAAAAAGAAATCCCCAAAAATGACTTGTAAAATATGTGAAAAAATGTGGAAAAAGCTCAGAAAAATATGCAAGAAAAAATTTAAAATTATTAGTAAAATATGTGGAAAAAATAGGTGAAAGAGGTCAGAAAATTATCTGAAAGAATTCCAAAAATTATTAGTAAAATATGTGGAATCAGGAAAGAATTCGAAAAATGGTTGACGTTCTGTTATAGATCTGTTACAGTATCCCATACTGTGGACAAACTGACCTGAGGAAGACGAAGGCAGCCTTCAACCTTCAGGTACAGCAGCAGACTCTCACACCTCTGTGACAGACGAAACACAGCAGCTTCAGACTAGTGGCACACTAACAGAAAACTAACTTTAAAGGGATAGTACGCATTGTTTGAAGCACAGTAGATGGCAGTCAGCACGCAAATCAACGTACTGCTGTGGACAACGGGTTTCAGACACCTAAAATAATCTATATCATTTTAAGTGTACGCTATATTTAGAATATTTTCACCACTTTACCTGGAACTGAAGCAGCTATCTATGCACCAGACTCCATTCACAAAATTAGTGATTTTACCTCTCAGAACAGTGGAGTTTCTGGTCTACCGCTGCATCGATCAGTTAGTTTGTTTGTGTTGTGTGACTTTGGTGTTTTAAAGGGTTACTTCAGATCCACCAAAGTCACACAATAACACAAACAAACAAACTAACCGATCGAGGCAGCGGTAGACCAGCAACTCCCCTGTTCTGAGAGGTAAAATTACTGTTTTTATGAAAGGAGTCTGGTGGCTTTGAAGAGAGCATAGATAATGGCTTCAGTTCCCCGTCTGTCTGACGGCGAGGTAAAGCGATGAAAATATTCTAATCATAGCGCACATTTAATCTGATATTTTTAGGTGTCCCGCGCTGGTACTCCTGGCGTGCCGACCGCCATCTACTGTACGTCATCATTTATTCAGTCAGTCTGGTTTCATCCACCTCACACAGGAAACACTTTTAACAGATATATATGTGTGGACTCTGACCCTCTGGTCCTGCAGACTGAGACAGGGACTGTGAGGTCTTGGTGGTCTGTCAGAGCTGAAGGGGTCTGAGGGGTCCGAGAGGTCCTGACACAGCGAGCACATCCACTCCGACCTGTAGGACAAACAGACAGTCAGGACACGTTGGACCCCTCTAGGTCACATGACACAGTGGGAACACCGGTGACATTCAGGTCACTAACTGACCGGCTGGTAAACGTTAATCACAACCTGACGAGTGACATCAGTCAACATATATGATCCATAGACGGCATATAAGAAGTGGACGTAGTTTAGTTTGTGGACTACGGTTTTGAAGCCTTGAGTTCGACATTTTGACCGTCGCCATCTTGGTTTTAGGCCACTGGTTTTAGCTTTTAGCTACAGGTTTGTTGTTTGTTTCTGTCATAACTAGTTTTTCTGGCGGTGGATCATTCATTTGTTACCATGAAAAGATTGATTGATTGATTGATTGATTGATTGATACCTGAGGTCCGGTCCAACAGGAGGAAGGTGACAGTCTCGGTGGTATCCTCGACCGCAGAACGAACAGATGATTGAACTGTTGGCTGATCGACAGGCGGCACAGGTGACGATCACCAGAGTCGCCGGTGACTCCGGTGACGACGGCAGCTCGGTGATGATGTCATCTGTATGGGACTGTGACAATGCAGAGAGGAACACCTGGGTCATCATGAATAGCTGATAAAACACACATCTCAGAAAGTATTCACATCTTTTACTGTAGTAAAAAGTACTACTAACACACTGTAAAAACACTACACTACAAGTACCTGAGTGTCCTGGATCTCTTTCAGGTAAAACTCATCTTCAACATCACCGGCGACCAAACTGAAACGAGGTAGAGGACAACCGGGTCGGGGCGAAGATACAGGCAGCCTGAACAGAGACACGCTGGGCTGCCATTGGCTCAGACAGCAGACCGGCCGTCCAATCACTAAGCCCGGTTCGTCACCTTCAGTGTCCGATACTTCAGGTTCTGGTTCGTCACCTTCAGTGTCCGATACTTCAGGTTCTGGTTCGTCACCTCCAGTGTCCGATACTTCAGGTTCTAGTTCTAGTTCGTCACCTTCACTGTCCGATACTTCAGGTTCTAGTTCGTCACCTTCACTGTCCGATACTTCAGGTTCTAGTTCGTCACCTTCACTGTCCGATACTTCAGGTTCTAGTTCGTCACCTTCACTGTCCGATACTTCAGGTTCTTGTTCGTCACCTTCACTGTCCGATACTTCAGGTTCTAGTTCGTCATCTTCACTGTCTAATACTTCAGGTTCTAGTTCGTCACCTTCACTGTCCAATACTTCAGGTTCTAGTTCGTCACCTTCACTGTCTGATACTTCAGGTTCTAGTTCGTCATCTTCACTGTCCAATACTTCAGGTTCTAGTTCATCACCTTCACTGTCTGATACTTCAGGTTCTGGTTCTAGTTCGTCACCTTGACTGTCTGATACTTGAGGTTCTGGTCCTGGTTCTAGTTCGTCGCCTTCACTGTCCGATACTTCAGGTTCTGGTTCTAGTTCGTCACCTTGACTGTCTGATACTTGAGGTTCTGGTCCTGGTTCTAGTTCGTCCCTTTCACTGTCTGATACTTCAGATTTTGGTTCCTCAGCCTCCTTGTCTAATACTTCAGGTTCTGGTTCTGGTTCTTCAGGTGCAGATGGTTTCCCTGCAGGTGCAGGTTCTTCAGACACGGTGGAGGTGGGTTCGTTCTCCGCTGGTTCCGGCCGTCGGGTGGAGACCTGCTGTATGCTGCGATCACAGGGGGAGTCCGCCACCGCCCGGACCACTGGACTCTGCTGCGGTTGATCCAGAGAAGAAGAAGAGGGAGGGCCTGGATCAGGATCAGGATCAGGATCAGGATCAGGATCAGGGGCGAGGTGCTGGGCGGAGGACGGAGGGCTGTTGGTCGTAGTGAAGCTTAAATCCTTCAGAGGAGGATGCGGCACCGTTTGACTCGGTCCGACAGAGATCTGGTTTCCTGGTGCCGCAGGAGGTGTCTTACTACTGACTGAGGCTGGACTCAACTGTCCTGGGATGACATTTCCCATCAGGCACTTCTTCTGTTTAGACCAGGTGTTTCCAGGTGAGGCCTGACTGAGCAGCATGGGAAACTGAGGCACGGCAGGCGGGAAGCAGGACACCTGGTACACCGTCTGAGTGATGTTCAGCAGGGCGGCGGTGGACTGGTTCTGATGGGGGGCGGGCGGTCGGTTCAGAACCACTGAAGGCTGGACCAGTTGGAGGACCGGAGACGGACCTGCTGACGGGGGGAGACGAGCGCTGAAAGGCTCCAGCTGAGACAACGTGGAGGATGGATGTTGGACCGCGGAGGTAACTGCAGCGGTGTTGGCGACGGGAGCGTTGGATTGGTTGACGCTCGACGAGGACTTCCATGAAGTAGAGGGACAGGTGACTGGAGAGTGTGAGTCAGTCCCACGGGACGGTGCAGGACATGTGGAGGTAGTTGGAGTGACGGCGGAGGACAAAGGACACAGCTTGCTGGACAATGTAGAGGACGAGCTGACTGGGACAGGTGAGTCACTGGTGGTCCTGGTTTGGGGGATCGGTCTGTAGGGGGGAGCAGGACCGGTGGAGATGGGCGGGTACGAGGAGGTGGCGGCTGGAGTGTTCTGATTGGAGGTTTGTGAGACGGCGAAGGGGACCCATAAAACCTGAAGTGCACCTGGAAACAGAAACGTCATCAGCAAACATCAGGATGTTTAGAGCCAATCAGAAACAAGAACTCCTGGAACCTGGAACTCATGACATCTAAACTCACAGTCAATTCACAGTACGTTACGGCGGGAACGTCCTCCCCCGGTACGTTACGGAGGGAACGTCCTCCCCCGGTACGTTACGGAGGGAACGTCCTCCCCCGGTACGTTACGGAGGGAACGTCCTCCCCCGGTACGTTACGGAGGGAACGTCCTCCCCCGGTACGTTACGGAGGGAACGTCCTCCCCCGGTACGTTACGGAGGGAACGTCCTCCCCCGGTACGTTGCGGTGGGAATGTCTTCCATGTTCCATGCAGCAGTCTGTCCACCATACCGGGATCCAGTCCCAGGTGAGAAGAGTGCAGCAGTACATCGGGGCCCAACGTATGTCGTATATCGCCACCGTAGTCCCGCGGCTCTGCCGCGGGTCCGTCCCACCCGGACAGCTGAGGCTGCTCTAGCATAGCGGAGCCGCCCCCCTGCGGCGTTCTGCCGCTACTAATCCTCTAGTTAATCGATCGCGGATAGCGTCGTTCTCACGGACGGATACAAAAATAAAAATATTAAATATTAAAAATATATATAAAAACCGCCTCGTGGTTATATTATGCCGCCAACCACGAGCCGTTGATGTATTACGCAGAAGGTTTTTATTGATCAAGGAGGTTCATCAGGTCTCCACCAGTGAGGTGTTCCCTGCGTGAATGTCTCACAACTCTGACCTTTCCCCCGGTGCTCAGTCTTTTAGTGGCGTACCATGTTTTGACTTACGAGAGACTCTGCTTCTCTGTGACCTTGGTTGCCTCAGCAACGGGCTCCACTCCCTAACTGTAGACGCAGCTGCCCAGATCAGACGTCTCCCCCTCAGACAGGAATGCAACCCATCAAATTTGATGAAATTCCCTCCTGAGATATCGCGTTCACGAGAATGGAGCGAACAGACGGACGGATAACCCGAAAACATGATGTCACCGGCCCCGTCTGTCGCCGGCGTGGAGTCATAACAACATCTATAAATATATAAACGTGGACACAAACCAGCAGTAACATCTCAACTTACCAAAGTTCAAAATGGCTTCCAGAGACGAGTAGTCAGTGACGACCTTCAGCTCAGACATGGTCTGAGGAGGAGACGAGTCCTCATCAGGGAGAGCCTTCAGCTGAGACTCAACCTGCAGAGAGAAAACAGCACCGGGTCACACTGGTTCTGGATCTGGTGATGGGTTCAGATGGGTCTGGGACTGAATGGTGTAGTATTAATAATAATAATAATAATTGTTATTATAATTATTATTATTATTATTATTATTATTATTATTATTATTATTATTATTATTATTATTATTAATAATAATAATAATAATAATAATAACCTGAGTGGTGTAGTATTAATAATAATAATAATAACCTGAGTGGTGTAGTATTAATAATAATAATATTAATAATAACCTGAGTGATGTAGGTCCACAGGGCCGACAGGTCGCTGGTGTTTCTGGCTTTCTCTGCTATTTCAGTCACAGCCTGTTGATTCTGCTTCAGCTCCTTCATCCTCCTCGTACTCCTCTGAATCCGCTCACACTCCGTCTCACACACCCTCTGCTCAGAGACAAAGAGATTCACAACTCACAGCTGGTCCTCTGGAAACAGATCAGTCATCACAATCTGAGAACCAAAACCTCCAACCGGGTCTAAAGGTCCCGACACACCGAGCTGACGCTCGGCTCTAGGCTGCCCGTGTCGGAATTAGTTAAATAATTAAATAAAATTAATTCATTTGCAAATGGCGAGCTAGTTATCACCATGATTGTGATATGATTGTAATGTAACGTCACTGAGCAACAGGAAGCTGACTGCAGTTCACTCAACGGCCACCGGTGTCATTCATAACAAGGATTATGTATACAACCTTTAAACCTTTAAACCTTTAAACATCCGCCTACAAAGTGCTGAATAAAAGTAAAACTAATTATTTCTATACTATTGTCTTATTTAATGATTCTAGTGAAATGTTCTGTGTTGAACAATAAAATATTATAAATATAACAAGTGTTTTCAGTCCAGAATGGCGGCCGTTGTAAAAAAAAAACACTGTAGTTTCATCCTCCTCCTCCTCCTGCTCTCCCTCCTTCTCTTCCTCCTACTTCTCCTCTTCTTCCTCCTCCTTCCTCTCCTCCTGCTCTTCCTCCTTCTCCTGCTCTTCCTCCTCCTTCCTCTCCTCCTCCTTCCTCTCCTCCTGCTCCTCCTCCTTCCTCTCCTCCTGCTCTACCTCCTCCCTCTCCTCCTCCTCTTCCTTCTCCTTCCTCTCCTCGTGCTCTTCCTCCTCCTTCTCATCCTCCCCTTCCTTCTCCTTCCTCTCCTCCTGCTCTACCTCCTCCCTCTCCTCCTCCTCTTCCTTCTCCTTCCTCTCCTCCTGCTCTTCTTCATCCTCCTCCTCCTCCTCCTCCTCCTCCTCCTCTTCCTCCTCCTCTTCCTCCTCCCTCTCCTCCTGCTCTTCCTCCTCCTTCTCATCCGCGACGTGAGGCGACTCATATTTCGTCCTTCGTCGCCGTTAGTTCTCTGATGTCTAGTTGGTATGTTTTGGGCCTTCAGTATAAACTCCACCTTTCTTGTGTATTAGGACAATAATAATTATGAAATATGAAGTATAAACTTGTTGAAGTAAAACAAAGTTTCTGTACGTTACCTCGACCTGTTTCAAAATGTCTACCATCCTCATCTTCAGATGTCGTATTAAGATGGTGTACGACTGCTGCAGCTCCGCCTGCAGACGAGACTTGCTGTGAGAGATATCCTGCAGCCTGAAACACAACAACACATTCACTTCTTTAAATAAATATAAATATAAAACAAATAAATCAGCCGTCAGACAACGTTCACTCAACTAAATACATTCATCTCAAAGTCAAAACATGTGGTTGACATCTTCAAGTAAACAGGACTTTGTGTCGAGAATTAACACCAAAACCTCTAGGTTAAAGAACACCTGAAACTGGAAGGCAAAGAAAAACATTGACGTTATGTTACTTCATTTATTAATCATCCTATTAATGAATATTTCTATTATACTTATACATGTTTCCTTGTTTACCTGGTCTCCATGTCCCCCAGACTCCGCCTCACTCTGTCTCCCTGCTCTCTGATTGGCTGAACTCTGACCTCCAGCTGCTTCTTCAGAGTGTCCAACGCTTCCCTGACAAACTGATACCTGAGGAGGACGAAGAGGAGGACAAAGAGGAGAAAGAGGACAAAGAGGAGGAAGAAGAGAAGGAGGTAAAAGCATCAAAGACCATTCAGACATACAGTATGTGAAAAATATTAGTAAAGTATGTGAAAAAAATTGTGAAAAATATCTACAAAATGTAGGAAAATTATTAGGAAAATATGTGAAAAAATTATAAAAAAAAATATCCAAAAATACATGAAAAATGTCAGAAAATATGTGAAAAATATCCAAAAAAAATAGCAGTAAAATATGTGAAAACAACTGTAAAAAAAAAAACATCCGGAAAATATTGGAAAATTATTAGTAAAATATGTGAAAAAATAGTTAAACATATCCAAAAAAACCCATGAATAATGTCTGAAAAATATGTGAAAAAAGTCTGAAAAATATCAAAAGAAATAATGTGAAAACTAAACAAAATAACATCTATTACTAAAGAAGACTTTCTACAATCTAAAAGCATGAAAAAACATTCAGAAATATGTGAAAAATGTCTTAAAATTATTCGTGAAAAATATCCGAAAAATTTACAAAAATTATTAATAAAATATGTGATAAAATTGTAAAAAAAAATATCTGACAAATACGTGAAAAATGTCTGAAAAATAAGTGAAAAATAACAGTAAAATATGTGAAAACTAAACAGAATAACATGTATTAGTAAAGAGGACTTGCTACAAGCTAAAAGCATAAAAAAACATTCTGAGTCGTCTTCCCACACATCTGACTGGACACAATCAGATTAACTGTTCAACAGTCGTGTAATGTGAAGTGTTTCTGTAACACTGATCTTCACATTAGACCCTGTGAGTCACTTCTGTGTGTAGAATCCAGTGATAACTGTCAGTGTGGCCTCTGTGTACCTGTGGTTCATGTGAGCCGTGAGCTGACAGTCTCGACAGGTGAGCTGGTTACAGGTTAAGCAGTAGAGTTTGAGCGGCTCAGACGGGTGGAGTCTGCAGAACTTGGTGGGAGGAGTCCGGACGCCGCCTGGAGACAGAAAACAGACATTTTGAGGAGGTGAGTGTAGCTGACAGGCCAGAGAGGAGCAACACGAGCCACATCTACTAACACATTTCCCTTCTAAAACACAGAACGTTTGCTTTTTTACGCCTAGTGTCCAGACTTCTCCAGCGTTTTAGTAATATATGTGAAAAAATTTCCAAAAAATATGTGAAAAATGGCAGAAAAATTAGCAAAAATCATTAGTAAAATATGCAAAAAGATAGTAAAAACTATATAAAAAATAACATCAGTTAGTAAAGAGGACTTTCTACAAGCATGAAACACCATTCAGAAGTATGTGAAAAATATCCGAAAATTATTGGTAAAATATGTAAAAACAAATAACGAAAAATATTAAAAAAAAATGTACGAAAATTATTAGTAAAATATGTAAAAAATGTCCAAAAATTAAGTGAAAAATGTCCGAAAAATATGTGACATTTCTGAAAAATATCCAAAAAATAACAGTAAAATATGTGAAAACTATACAAAATATCATCTATAAGTGAAGAGGACTTTGTACAAGCTAAAAGCATGAAACCACCATTCAGACATGTGAAAAAGATCTGAAAATTATTGGTAAAATATGTGAAAAAAATATTGAAAACATCCAAAAAATGGAAAAGAAAAACATGAGTAAAATATGTGAATAATGTCCGAAAAATATATTAAAAACATCAACAAGCCAACAATACTTGCTAGCCAGCGTTAACTAACGTGTTCAGAGAATTATTCTGCCTCCACTTAACGCTCCGCCCACTAAATACCTCATCATGGTTACTACAGGAAAGGAGACTGTAGATGGTAATCTGACCTGCTGGCGGCTGGTTGAGGATCCGGTGTGATCTGGTCACCGTCACTCTGCGATGAGCCGACACACAGACGTCACACAGAAATTCATTACAGTCCACACACCAACATCTGGCTGAGGAGGCGTCACAGCTGCAGCACTGAGGAGACAGGAAGTAGTCAAGGTACTTGTGCTTTACTGGAGTATTTCCATTTTCTGCTACTTCCTACTTCTACTCAACCACATCTCAGAGGTAAATATTATACATTTTACTCCACTACATTTATCTGACAGCTTTAGTTTCTTTACAGTTGACAGTTTTTCATCCCCTTCCTGTCCAGTGATTTTGAGTGTTTGTGATAAACTGAAGGATGAAATATCCCCAAACAGTCAAGAAGCAAAGAGACGAAACTCTGCTGCTTTTTTGATGACAGCCGCTAGATGGCTCTGCGGTAGCGCTGCCGCAATTTTGGACTGAAAACACCAATGAGTCTGTGTCTATGGATGTATAAAGAGACGTCTGTAAATCAGAGGATATAAATCAACTTCCCAGTACGAACACTTAAATATCCCTCATTTAAATCATGATGTCATAAAAGTAGTAAAATTAGTTATTTTCCTCGCCATAATGAACGGTCATCAGACCCACGGGACTGCACCGCCCTGCACGCTCATATGACATATCTGGTTCTGCCAGCTTCCTGCTAGCTGTATGCGGCTGTAATAATAGATATATTGGCTGTAATTCATCACTTTTATTATCTTCTAATACACCCATGGGCTGTATGCTGTAAGCCTGTACCGTGGTGGATGTATTAACGTCTCTGTTCCCAAACAACCGGCTATCGGCCAGTAGCTAGTAGTGCTAGTAGCATGACATCATCAGGATTTAATGGAGTTGTAGGATATTTACTAACACGCAGGGCAAAAGACCAGGACACAACCTCTGGTCTAGTGGACCCTCTTCTACATCCATGGTCTGTGGTCTACTGGACCCTCTTCTACATCCATGGTCTGTGGTCTATGGGACCCTCTTCTACATCCATGGTCTGTGGTCTGTTGGACCCTCTTCTACATCCATGGTCTGTGGTCTATCGGACCCTCTTCTACATCCATGGTCTGTGGTCTAGTGGACCCTCTTCTACATCCATGGTCTGTGGTCTAGTGGACCCTCTTCTACATCCATGGTCTGTGGTCTGTTGGACCCTCTTCTACATCCATGGTCTGTGGTCTAGTGGACCCTCTTCTACATCCATGGTCTGTGGTCTGTTGGACCCTCTTCTACATCCATGGTCTGTGGTCTATTGGACCCTCTTCTACATCCATGGTCTGTGGTCTACTGGACCCTCTTCTACATCCATGGTCTGTGGTCTATTGGACCCTCTTCTACATCCATGGTCTGTGGTCTATGGGACCCTCTTCTACATCCATGGTCTGTGGTCTATTGGACCCTCTTCTACATCCATGGTCTGTGGTCTATGGGACCCTCTTCTACATCCATGGTCTGTGGTCTATTGGACCCTCTTCTACATCCATGGTCTGTGGTCTATGGGACCCTCTTCTACATCCATGGTCTGTGGTCTGTTGGACCCTCTTCTACATCCATGGTCTGTGGTCTATTGGACCCTCTTCTACATCCATGGTCTGTGGTCTGTTGGACCCTCTTCTACATCCATGGTCTGTGGTCTATTGGACCTTCTTCTACATCCATGGTCTGTGGTCTGTTGGACCCTCTTCTACATCCATGGTCTGTGGTCTGTTGGACCCTCTTCTACATCCATGGTCTATGGTCTATTGGACCCTCCTCTACATCCATGGTCTGTGGTTTATTGGACCCTCTTCTACATCCATGGTCTGTGGTCTATTGGACCCTCTTCTACATCCATGGTCTGTGGTCTATTGGACCCTCTTCTACATCCATGGTCTGTGGTCTGTTGGACCCTCTTCTACATCCATGGTCTGTGGTCTGTTGGACCCTCTTCTACATCCATGGTCTATGGTCTATTGGACCCTCCTCTACATCCATGGTCTGTGGTTTATTGGACCCTCTTCTACATCCATGGTCTGTGGTCTATTGGACTCCATTTTGGATCCTTGACATGAAAAAGTTTGAGATTGCTCTCTCTGGGAAGCGGCTGGGCAAAAAGTTTAACAACTGAATAAATAAGTAAATAGTTATAATAGTATGCATATTTATAATATTTGTATTGTTTAACACAGGTAATTTCGGTAGAATATGACAATAGAATAGAAATAATTTAGTTTAACTTTTGTACGTCTCTTTGTAGGCGGACGTTTTACTGTCTTCTGGTAGTCGCTTTCAGTCCAAAATGGCGGAAGCGTAGCTCTGCTGCTGGGCGCTGATGTTGCAACGGAACGAACTATTGACTTTCACTTATTAATATACGTTCTGAGGTATCCCTGAACCAGTTTGTGTTACCTGCTGACTGAAATCTGCTGCTGCCTCCATGTTGAAGAGAGAAGTCATGTCCTAAAAGACAGAGAGAGGATTTTTTTTGTCAAATACCAACAAACATTTGAAAAACTACATTTACTGTATGTCTACACCAACCAACAACAGACGACATTAACATCAGCCCCCCTGACTTTGCCAAGGTTAAAACTGCTGTAGCGTTTAACCACTCCACATGTAATTAAATATTTGCACTCGTAAGATAAAGATACTTAAATCGGGGCACCACCACTTTTTATAGCAAAAGAGGAAACTATTTTAATATAAGTATTGATTATATCAATCTCAAGTCTGAAGTATAAGTTCTGAATTCAATGATCTAAAGCTCTGCTTTGAAATACACACACAGACCACGACGTATGATAAAGTGAAACATTTATTTACCCTAAATCGTGATAAATGAATAAATGAAGTGATGAATATACATATGAATAATTAACACTGGTAATTAATGAATGAATGAATGAAATGAAAATTCAATGACACAATTCTGATTGGAACTTTAGTAGTGAGGGAAAATCTGATTATTCAATCTCTAAACTACTATTAAAAATTGAAATTAATAATTTGGAAGATTAAGAAATTTAGAAAATATGTCTGACAAATAACTCTTGATCGAAGTTAGCCACGGAAAATTCACTTATCGCTGCAGTTGGTTCTGATGGGTCCAGAGGCCGTTTCCTCACACGTTGTCTGGATAGACAAGCCCTTTGGATGGGATTTTTAGGAGATCGGTTCAGCTGGCCCGGGATACCAAACAGCAAAGCGTTGAGAGCATTCAACTTTCTCGTCAGAACATTGAATGTCGAAGTTGAAGTCCGTTGGCTAATTACTCGTTGAAAGAGATCAAAAAGCTGGAGTCGGATTATCTTATGAAGTTTTGGAAATTTGGAGTATTTGGAAACTATTTCACGAATAAAAATAAAAATGCTGGCCAAACACTTATCATTTAAATCACACGAGATAAACAAAAGATCTTTAAAAATGCTGTCCTTTAGAAGTCACTTGACTAAGAAAAATTAACATGAGGTAGAAAATAAACACACAAATGAAATGTGTGTATCAAATGGAGAAGTTTCGGAGGAAACCTCCTAACTTCTCCTCCTGCCGACAACTTCCCAACTCGCTGTGACAACGGCTCAACTCACTGTGACAACAGCTCAACTCTCTGTGACTCTGTGTCATCTCTTTTTTAACCCCCTCTGGGAGGGAGGGGTTGAGACCCTCTCTCTCTCAGATCGATTCATTATTGAATAAACCTTTACACGCGCAAAATCAGAATTCCCTCTTTACTAATTTTGTAATTTTTCTAGTTTTAATCAAACATTAGTATCACGATTGTCAAAATGTAATTCTAAGTTCAAGTTATGACTCATTCTCAATAACTTTAAACTTAAGTTATTACATCCATTGAACATCACTGATAAAAACATTAAAACTTATTGCAATACCATTAATGATAATACTACAGAGAAATTAATACTAATTCTAAAACAGGATGACTTTTAAACACAGTTATTAAGTGATTACATTCGAAGCACAGATTACTCAGATCCCCGCTGGATGACAATGTTGCTCCATCATGGGTTTACAGTTCAGAGGTCATCCAGAGTTTGAAGATGACGGGATGTTGGTGTGTGTAATTTTGAACAAATGGTTCTTTGACGCCCAAAAAGGAAATCAGTGGTCTTGTTTGTTTCAGTTGTGAAAGGGGTCTTTCCACACAAGTCGTAAAAGTATTATCACCTCCTGTGGGATCATCTCGTGACCACTTGAGTGTCAAAACTGGCAATTTCCATATGATTGATCAGGCCCCACGGCTCAACGTGACAACAGGGCATCCAGTGGTCACAGATTCCCAACCCCCTAAAACAAGTGGTCCTTGGCTTTAGGAATGCTGTTTTCCCTCATCCTAGCATGTTGAAGGAACAGGCAACAGAAGCCTGTTTGTCAGGGATGGGCACCAGCCTTCGGCTACACTGCCATCCTAACCCTAAAGGGTGGCAAGGCATGTGGCATAGACGCTATCCATGCTGAGATGCTGAAGGCCGACATTCTCACGGACCTCTTCCAAAACATCTGGAATAGTGACACCATCCCTGAAGCTGCTTTAGCTGGAGGCTAACTAAAGGAAAGACTGGAGGCTAACACTAGCAGTGGGCTAAAGTTACACATCTAAAATGTCATCTTGCTGTGTTGTTGGGTGCCAGAATCCAGATACCACATACATTTGAGATGACAAACTGTGATTCGTCTACCAATCACTGCCTCTGCGCCCAGTTGTAAAGAACCAATTGGATGCCTCCCTGCCTCCCTGCTCGTTCCCTACCCTTGACGTGCACCAGCCTGAACTCAAAGTGTGTCGCCGCCGCACGTTAACTGGAGAATGGAAGAGAAAACTCAGCCCTGCAGTAGCACTGCTGCGGTTACTTGTCATGAGGAAGCGTTGTTGAGTTGAGGTCCTCTCTCCGCTCTGTGTCTGTGAAGTAGTTACGATGCGGCGGTGCTCGTGCATGTGTGTGGGGGGCGATGCCTTGGAAGGAGTTTCGAGGGGAGGGGGGGGGGTTTAGACGGAGCTCCTGAGGCATGCTACTTTCAAATTATGCTAGCTCTCCAAGATCGTTGACCCTATCTTTAAGTATGTAATAATAATGTATAAACTCCAAAATAGCCCATGAAATAAGGAATAATCCAACAACGCTTTTCATTATTCATATTCAACATTAATTATTATTCTCAGACGGATTGTTGTGGTATACTTTCATGTATCAGGGTGTCCTGTAGAAGTATAATATGAGTGTTCTGCATTTAGAGTACTAATTTAGACAATCAACATATTATATCATGTATTTTATACAGCTAATGTTAATTTTACATTAACAAAAATTGTGTTTGATGCATCATTTAAGCCAAAATACGAGGGTTTTGTCCTCCATATAAACGGCAGCCTAACAATCAGGTGAACTTGCCAAGCACAACAGTGTGCGATCTTGCTGGTGTCAGCAGAAGTAGAAGGCCAGTGTAGAAGATATCAGGCCCTGCAGGCAGCTGGCATGTGGCTAAATATGTAAATCAGCTAGAAGAAGCCTTTGTACCACTAAGATCAAACGTTCTGCTGAACTTTCAGAAAACTAATGAGATTTTGGCGGTGGACCAGTGGGGGCAGAAGTTGCCCAAGTAGGTAGTAACAGCTGACATCATGGGTATCATAGAGAAATGATTTAGAAGGAGAGATGGTGAAAATGCTGATCTCCATCCAGAGTGACAACAGTATAAAGAGGTGTGTTTGCATGTAAAAGTTCAGTTCTTTGTTCCGGAACAAATGGCTCGTGTTTATTTTGGTGACAGAATAAACTCTGCATCAAACTCGGATCTATTGGTGTCAAAAAGACTCCGATAGATTTTTAACAAAGACAAAATAAAATAAAAAATAAAGCCCAAAAAATGGTATTCGGGACAGCCCTAAAATAGACCTACTTTTTTATTTTACGTTTAATAAAAAAATAGAGTCGAGTGTAAAATAACATGACGCCGTGGGCTGGTTTTCCTCCTGTCCTCCCCAATGTTTTGAGTCACCAGCCGCCAATGATATACAAAATGACCTTCCAAAAGATACACACAAACACAATAACCTATATAACTGATGTTATATAGGTCACACAATTAATCCATTTTATATATATTTTCTATTCCAGACTGGGAGCAAAATGTAACTCAATTTTCACCTGGGGATCAATAATGTATTTCTGATTCTGACATTTATTTATATTATATTTATATTTATTTATAGTTTACTTGCCATAGAGGGAAGTTGGTCCTGAAGCTTGCTGTTGTATTTATACCTCCACCTTAAAGAAGGAGCTTCACTGAGCTGAGTGGGAGGGTGTAGGGGCCGGACTGGGACTAGGCCAATGTGGTCTAATTGGTTCCTGGTGTTTTCACAATTGCATTGTGGGTGCAGGTGATTGATAATTCAGTGGCTTTTAGTTCTGATAGATAACAGTGTGTAGTTATTTTCAGTCTTGATGCTGATAGTTCATACCTGGTCAACAGATGGGCTCCATGAGGTGGAAACAACAGTCGTCTCACACCGGCTCCGTGTGTGGAGGTGTGAATGTTTCCCTCGGAGAAGAATAGAAGGAGGTGCGTGTGCTACAAAGAGACAGAGGTGTTGAGTGAATCAAAGGTAACCACTTCCTTTATATGCAAACGTTAGGCCTGTGACCTCTGTAACCTCACTGCTGGGAAGGCGTTTGTGGTTTAGCCAGAAGCCAGAAGCTGTAGTATGCAAACGGATGTTAGATTTGCTTCACTCACCAGCCAGAAAAACAATAGTAATCTGTTGGTAGATGTTGTAATCTACCACAGTGGTAGGTGGACAAAAAGTTAATTTCCAACCCTGTTTATGGGAATGAACACGATAGTCACAGGATCACTGTCTAAACTCTCATGATTTTCATTCATTTTAATGAAGGAAACATTAACAACGAGCACTTCCCCCCCCTACATTTCTATCCGTCTGTCATCACCGATGAACCTGCTTATTATCTCTGACTCACTTTTACTACTTTTTTCCTTTCAAAACCCCTTAAAATTTTAATGCACACAGTGCACTTTAATAGACTGAGCTACTTTTAATTCTGCACACTACAAAAAAAATTCTCTACCTCAGTTCTTATCCTGCATTATATTCCATATCTGACATTCTTAATATCTATATCTCCTATATTTAACCACCCAGCACTATATCACTTTCTGCACTACATTCACTTTTTTAAATAGTCCTGTATCTCAGTTGTTTACCCTGCACTATATTCATTTTTAACAGTTCTTCTGCACATTGCATATTTTGTTTTATACTCTGTATTACTTACAGGTGTCTTGTTACTACTTGTGACGTTTTTACTAATATGTTTGCACTATGGAACTGTGATGCTGGAAACTTGAATTTCCCTGGGGATTAATAAAGTTACTATCTATCTATCTATCTATCTGAAATAACCCGTCATTTTCTGTTTAAAACACGCTTTACAAACATTTCCTGCAATCTGCACGCACCTTGAACGCTGCAGACCAGACTGCGCATGCGCAAAGAGGAAAAACTGTACAGAATAAAATAACAGAAAACAAAAAAAAACAAATAAAAACAAAACTTGCTGTTTGGTTTTGGTTTGAAAGTAGAAAAAGTATTTCCTGCTGAAACGTTCCCACAGTAACTACTGATCGGATGATACACATATACATATGTTTATGTCTGCTAGTATTATAGTACAATATATAACAGTTAATAGTTAAAGACACAGCAGTGTTTTTAGCACACTGTAAAATGTGACTCACCGTTAAACTCTCCGCCCGGAAGTTGCGGATGAAGAAAACAAACGTGATAAATCCCCGTTAAAGTTCCGTTATCCGGTTTGTTCGGTTTTACCGGCGGATCATCCGGTCGTGTGTCGGTCTATAGCTGTTCTAAAGCGGGTCTAAAGCGGGTCTAGAGCGGGTTTAAAGGTCTGAACTAAACTGGAACAACCGACTTCTACAGCAGACAGTGAACATAACGGTGTCGAACGAGCGCGAACGAACACAGTCAAACTTCCGGCGGGTTTTTCACAATAAAACATAGCACGTTTCCTTGGAGCAGTGAAAATGTTTTTTTCTTTATTTTTAATTAATTAATTAAAAAAAGAACAATGATAAATCAGTTCTACCATAAATACAAACAAAAATACACATCATAAGGTGCACAGACCAATCAGCTGTAGGTGTTACATTTCAAATAAAGATTTTGAACAAAATAGAGTTTCTGCAGGGATGACGTATTTTTGTAGTCCAACAGGAAGTTAGGATCGCCCTAGTTCCCTCGACAAAAGGTTTTGGATTTATTATTTTATTTGTTGACTTCATTATATTTTTATTGTAAATACATATCATTTTAAACTTTATATTTAGCTATTTACCGTCAAGTAATTATGATCATTATTATTATTTTATACACTGCCATATGGTCAATTTGGGGGAAGGTCTGTGTTGTATGTACAATCTGTTAAATGTATAAAATCAATACATATATGTTAAAAAAAGAAAATACCAGTATAAATAATGTATAAAATTAGCTCCACTGCAGTCAGCTCCAATATTACCATGCATCTTACATGTTACTGCATCATTAATAATAATAATCTAATAGTATAATATATGAGTACTTTTACTTTTATACTTTCTTGATTATACTTCTATTTTACTTTAACATTTTCACAGCAGGAGTATTTTTAGATTGTGGTATTTGTACTTTTACTGAAGTAAAAAAAGAAATGTTTTTAGGTTGTGGTATTGGTACTTTTACTGAAGTAAAAAGGAATGTTTTTAGATTGTGGTATTGGTACTTTTACTGAAGTAAAAAGGAATGTGGTATTGGTACTTTTACTGAAGTAAAAAGGATGTGAGTAGGTTTTAGAGCACAGCTGACATAAATGTAAATCAATGGAGAAAAAAGTGGGTGATGAGAGTTAAGTTTCATCTGTAAATCCTCCTCATTTGAATATAAAATGTGAGGGATTATTTCCAGTCTGCTCCTGATTTGTTTAGAGGACGCGTTGAGCTCAAACGCTCCTGAATCAGAATTATCCTAATTCAAATATTAATCAAATAACATATCAATGGATCAGTAGTCGAGCTCTGAACATTCAAAATATGCTCAGGGGTTGAAATGTTCACAGCCGATTAGTTCAACTGGGCGGTCTAAATGTCTTCAGAGATGCTGTCTGGGTTTTCTCTGCTTTTTGTTGGTTTGTAACCAGGCAGGAACTATAAATAATAATAGTGTCCCCGGGAGGACAGACACACTTTAGACTCAACAAACATCCAGACAGTCAACACAAGTATTAACTGCTAGACCTGAAGATGAGCTTTCCAACAATATGTGACACTGACACGCTGTCCTCTGGTGGACAGACGGGTCGATTACAAGCTGTCCTCTGGTGGACAGACGGGTCTATTACACGCTGTCCACTGGTGGACAGACGAGTCTATTACACGCTATCCACTGGTGGACAGATGGGTCTATTACACGCTGTCCTCTGGTGGACAGACAGGTCTATTACACGCTGTCCTCTGGTGGACAGATGGGTCTATTACACGCTGTCCTCTGGTGGACAAATGGGTCTATTACACGCTGTCCTCTGGTGGACAGATGGGTCTATTACACGCTGTCCACTGATGGACAGATGGGTCTATTACACGCTATCCTCTGGTGGACAGACGAGTCTATTACACGCTGTCCACTGGTGGACAGATGGGTCTATTACACGCTGTCCACTGATGGACAGATGGGTCTATTACACGCTATCCTCTGGTGGACAGACGGGTCTATTACACGCTGTCGTCTGGTGGACAGACAGGTCTATTACACGCTGTCCTCTGGTGGACAGACGGGTCTATTACACGCTGTCCTCTGGTGGACAGATGGATCTATTACACGCTGTCCTCTGGTGGACAAATGGGTCTATTACACGCTGTCCTCTGGTGGACAGATGGGTCTATTACACGCTGTCCTCTGGTGGACAGATGGGTCTGTTACACGCTGTCCACTGGTGGACAGACGGGTCTATTACACGCTGTCCTCTGGTGGACAGACGGGTCTATTACACGCTGTCCTCTGGTGGACAGATGGGTCTATTACACGCTGTCCTCTGGTGGACAGACGGGTCTATTACACGCTGTCCTCTGGTGGACAGACGGGTCTATTTCACGCTGTGGCGTCATATCGGGTTAAATAAAAACATAAAAATCTGTCCCCCTGTCCCAACTGTCCCAATTTGTCCAAACTGTCACATCTGTCCCAGCTGTCCCATTTGTCCCAACCGTCCCCCTGTCCCATCTGCCCCTCTGTCCCATATGTCCCATCGGTCCCATCCGTCCAAACCGACCCAGTGTTAATGTTATAACCTCCATTTGTGTGGTTTGACACTCATGACCTTATTTAGCAGTAATTTACAATGTAAAGTTATTTGGTTGACAGCATTCAGCCTGCTTTGCGTCTCAAATCACTTTATATTTAAATAAATCATTGGATCTTCTCTCTGCCTGCGTTTGCATTCAGACCCTGATCATCGTTTAACCAAATGGACTTTAATGAACTCGCCTGCAGTTTACTTTTACTGGTTTTATATGCTGGAGTTTCTGCTTTTACTGGATCTGAGGATGTGATGATGGGAGTGACTGAAGAACACGTTTATATAGTGTCACTGATCAGCAGCGACTGACTGAAGCTCCTCACCTCAGGTACGTTACACATCTTTATTTCTGTATATAAATTAAGTTCGGCTGTGCAGACATATTTACTGCAGATATTAATATTCAGAACAAACAAGCTGTTCTTTACCTGGTGATTTGCGCCTGTATTCAACATAAATACTGCATCATTAACTGCAACTAACAATACTCTCATTCATCTGATTATTTTCTCCATTAATCGTTGAGTTTATTAAACATTAGAAGATCACAGTTTTCGATTCCGTCTTTCAAAATGTTAAGAAATAGATCATTTTCAGATTCAAGAATCCTAAACAAGACGGTGGTCCGATTTTTACAACAAAAAATTACATAAATGAATCAAAATCAAAATAGTTGCTGATTTTCTGCCGATTGATGGATTAATTTATCAATGTAACTGCACATTAAATACCTGTAGATAGACCCCTGTATATACATACATCCTCATTTAATAGTCCATTTTGGACTGAAGCATTAATATTAACTTGTAAGCACCATAAATATAATATTGTAATGAAACTGCAGCTGAATTAAATTATGTAATATTTAATTTAGTTTATTATTTAGTTGGATGATGTTACGTTTTATGTAGTTAGAAGTTAAGAGTTAATTCTTTACATTAACTTGTTGAAATGAAATAAAACATTTATTGGGATTATTGATGACGTAGCTGCTGATAAGGGTGCTGATGATGATGATGATGATGATGATGATGATGATGATGATGATGATGATGATGATGTCTTCACAGACTTGCAGCCATGAAGAGAAACGGACTGATGTTCCTCCTGCTGTCAGGTCAGTAAACTCCAAACACAAACTCTATTTGTATTGAAATAAAACAAAAGAATACAAACAGGACAGAACATTAACATGGACAAACGGACTAAATATAATATAATATAATATAATATAATATAATATAATATAATGTATTAAATACAGATTAAATATGAAGATTCTGAGCTGCTTTTCAAAGACATCCACAGATTGTCTTACAGGTGTTCACAGTGTCCAAACAACTTTTTAAAGTTGTTCACAGAACTTTTTATAGTTGTGCACAGAACTTTTTATAGTTGTTCAGTGTCCACAGAGTCATTTAGAGTTGTCCACAGAATTTTTTAAAGTTGTCCAGTGTCCACAGAACTTTTTATAGTTGTCAACAGAACTCTTTAAAGTTGTTCAGTGTCCACAGAACCTTTATAGGTGTCAATAGAACTTTTTAAAGTTGTTCAGTGTCCACAGAACTTTTATAGTTGTCAATAGAACTTTTTAAAGTTGTTCGCAGTGTCCACATAATAGTTTAAAGGTGTCCACAGAACTTTTTTAAAGTTGTCCACAGTATCCACAGAACTTTTTAAAGTTGTCCACAGAACTTTTTAAAGTTGTTAACAGTGTCCACAGAACCGTTTAAAGTTGTCCACAATGTCAATAAAACTTTTTAAAGTTGTCCACACAACATTTTAAAGTTGTTCAGTGTCCACAGAACATTTTAAAGTTGTTCAGTGTCCACAGAGCTTTTTAAAGTTGTCCACAGAACATTTCAAAGTTGTTCAGTGTCTACAAAACTTGAACCTTTTGAAGTTGTCCAGTGTCTACAGAACTTTTTATAGTTGTCCACAGACCTTGAACTTTTTAAAGCTGTCCAGTGTCCTCAGAACATTTTATAGTTGTCCACAAAACTTTTTAAAGTTGTTAACAGTGTCCACAGAACCGTTTAAAGTTGTCCACACAACATTTTAAAGTTGTTCAGAACTTTTTAAAGTTGTTCAGTGTCCACAGAGCTTTTTAAAGTTGTCCACAGAACATTTCAAAATTGTTCAGTGTCTACAGAACTTGAACCTTTTGAAGTTGTCAAGAACCTTTTATAGTTATCCACAGACCTTGAACTTTTTAAAGCTGTCCAGTGTCCTCAGAACATTTTATAGTTGTCCACAAAACTTTTTAAAGTTGTCAAGTGTCCACAAAGCGTTTTAAAGTTGTCCAGTGTCCACAAAACGTTTTATAGTTGTCCACAAAACTTTTTAAAGTTGTCCAGTGTCCACAAAACGTTTTATAGTTGTCCAGTGTCCAAAAAACGTTTTATAGTTGTCCACAAAACTTTTTAAAGCTCTCCACAGTGTCCACAGAACTCTTTATAGTTATCCACAGTATACACAAACCTTTCTAAAGTTGTCCACAGTAGCCACAGAACCTTTTACAGGTTTCTACTGTGTCCATGGATATCTTGAAGAGTCCACAGCATTTACAGTTTGTTTTTAAGGTGTCCACATACTTGAGGAGGACTATGTGAGAGTTTGTCTTGACTGTCTCTTGTCTCGTCTCAGGTTGTGTGCTGGTCTGTCACCTTCAGCTCGACGGTCTCATCAGACATTTCCACTTCGTTGGAATGATGAAGAACTGGACTGAAGCTCAGCGGTACTGCAGGGAGAAGTTCACCGACCTCGCCGCCATCCAGGATCTAGACCAAAACACTGTGGCCCAGCAGGCGGCGACGATGGGACCGATCTGGATCGGACTCTTCAAGAGCGACTGGGGATGGTCTCTGGACCAAGAGGAATTTTCCAAGGAAACCTCGTTCAACCACTGGGCCTTGAATGAACCAATGCAGAACTGTGCGGTCATACTTGATAGTGGGTTGTGGTCTACCTTACCCTGTGAATGGAGATTCTACGCGTTGTGTTACAGCGGTGAGGCCGATCTCAACATGATTCTAACATGAACAAGCTTTTATTTAAAGAAAATAATCCTGTTGGTTTGTGTCTTCTTCACTCTCTCAGCTGAAAGTAACAAACACATCATAGTTACGCAGTTGTGGACCTGGTATCAAAGTCAGGCTTACTGCAGGTCCAAGTACACCGACCTGAGCACCATCAGGAATCAGGAGGACAACCAGCAGATCTTCAGTCTGCTGCAGAGTTTCCTTGAGTCTCGGACAAGTCGGGAAAGCAGTCAGGACGGCGGTCAGGACGGCGGTCAGGACAACGGTCAGGACGGCGGTCAGGACGGCGGTCAGGACGGCGGTCAGGACGGCGGTCAGGACAACAGTCAGGACGGCGGTCTGGACGGTGTTGAGAACAGCGCTGTGACCAACGTTGAGAACAGCGTTGAGAACAGGGTTGAGATCAACAAAAGGTACAGCTATATCGGCCTTTGGATCGGTTTACACAGATACTCCTGGATGTGGTCCGACAAGAGCGGCTCCTCCTTCATGCGGTGGGCGGCTGATCAGTCTGATGGTGAATCGCCAAAATGTGCAAAGATGGACTCGACAGCTAACTGGTTCGCTGGCCTCTGCAGTGAGAAGCACTCCTTACTCTGCCACTCAGGTGAGTCCTGCTCACAGTCTGATCCAGCCCGTCAGGTCTGCGTTGATCTGGTTTCTGTAGAGTCGGATCCAGCCCGTTGGGTCTGTGTTGATCTGGTTTCTGTGTTTTGTCTGCAGATCACAGACCGTCAGTAGTGAGGACGGTGAAGGTCCGGCTGAGCGGAGGATCTGCAGACCTGAACGACCCGACGCTGCAGAGCTCCATCCTGCAGCAGGTCAGACGATGTTACGGTGGATCTGAGTCTCTTTACAGGTTTCATCTGGTATCTCAAGATCAAAATGTGTTTACAGACACAAAGGTTAGGTAGGTAGGTAGATAGATAGATGAATAGGTAGATGGATAGATAGATAGATGGATATAAAGATGGATAGATAGATAGAATGAGAAGTCTTCTGCAGCATCTAGTGGACGTTAGAGGAACCACAGTGATATCAGACCAGATGTTTCCTGTTCTGCAGCTGCATCAGCATTAAAAACCTTTTGCTGTCAGTAATCAATCAGAGTGATCAATGATGTAATCTGTTTCAGCTGAAGCACAGACTGGAGGAGGCGGGGATCAGAGAGGAGGTGAAGCTGCGATGGAGGACGCAGCCTGATGGGAAGGTTTTCCACCGAGAGGAGTAGGAGAGAGCACCTCCTGCTGGCTGGGAGGAGGAACCAGTCTGTGACCGTTTAGTTTGGAACCAGGGATGAAATGATGATCTGTTACTGGTTTTTACTGGCTAACATCCAACGCCATTTATGATTTATGATTCAGTTTTTTATGATGGTGTTTCCTTCAGATTTATGTGTCAAAGAAAAGTGTGTGTTTTTGATTAAAGATAGATTTTTCTTCTTCATGACTTTAACTGTGTAATCTTTATTGTTCCTGTTCTGTTACAGCAGCAGTAGAGTTGTTTAGAAAGAGGGAACAAATTAAAATGTTTGTTTGATCCAAACCTCAACATTATTACTAATACGTTAACCTTACATACAATCCTTTGTTTAGCCTCCAGCTAACACCGTGACCTCATCATGACGTCGACACTAAAAGGGTTTATTTTTGTTCTGTAAAGTCTCTGAAACTGTTAACATTTGTTTTTCGTTGTTTCCTAACGAATAATTCATTATATCAAAAGTGAAGATGAGTTTATTCACAAAGAGAACATAAATATTAAACTTCATCAGAACTGAGATGATTGAAACATTCAGACTGAATATAGAAGTCAGGTGTTATCAGAACAGTTTCATTAGTGAGATGAACACATTAAAACATGTAAAATAGTATTAAAGGCTGAAGTGACTCTAGAGACCAAAGAACTACATTTATTAGTAAAAATAAAAAGTTATTTATTTTGACTCATGTAAAAGTATGCAAAAATCAATTTAAAGTTTTGTTTTAAAATTCAAGATAAAAAAGTCTGTTAATTCATAACATTCAGTCTGAATTGAGCCTGTTAAAGTCTGTGTATGGAGGACCAAAGTGGACAAACTAATAAATGAAGTGTTTAAACAAAATGAGAAATAATTTGCATAAATGATTTGACCTCAAACAAATTCCACATAACTTACCAAATAATTTTGTATCTTATAAATATATTTCTTGATTTAATATTTTTTTAATATTTAGATTTGTCTCATTTTTATGTACCTATCAAGTTATTTTCCAAATGTCTTTCTTTCTTTCTTTTTTGGTATTTTATTGACTTATTTCTCAATTTCTGGAGCAAGAAAAAATTTATTTCTTAATTAACTATTTGTCTTTTGTGGATTTGTTTATTTTTGTGTAATTTAAAAATGTAATTCCCAGTTTCTTCAATATATTTATATATAGATATATCTATATCTATATATAGATAGAGATATATATATAGATATAGATATAGATAGATTTAGATATAGATATAGATATAGTAGTATAGTCCGTAGTTAATCGTGATTAATCGCAAATTAATCTCACATTTTTTATCTGTTCAAAATGTACCTTAAAGGGAGATTTGTCAATTATTTAATACTCTTATCAACATGGGAGTGGACAAATATGCTTCTTTATGCAAATATTCATTATTGTAAATCAATTAACATACAAAAAAATTACAGATATTGTCCAGAAACCCTCACAGGTACTGCATTTAGCATAAAAAATATGCTCAAATCATAACATGGCAAACTGCAGCCCAACAGGTAACAACAGCTGTCAGTGTGTCAGTGTGCTGACTTGACTATGACTTGCCCCAAACTGCATGTGATTATCATAAAGTGGGCATGTCTGTAAAGGGGAGACTCGTGGGTACCCATAGAACCCATTTTCATTCACATATCTGGAGGTCAGAGGTCAAGGGACCCCTTTGAAAATGGACATGACAGTTTTTCCTCGCCAAAATTTAGTGTAAGTTTGGAGCGTTATTTAACCTCCTTCCTGACAAGCTAGTATGACATGGTTGGTACCAATGGATTCATTAGGTTTACTAATTTCATATGATACCAGTATCTTCACTCTAGCTTTAAAACTGAGCCGTCTGCACCCTAAAAATCACAAGCTGCGTTAATGCGTTAAAGAAATTAGTCGCTTTAAAACTAAATTTCATGTGTTATCGTGTTAACTTTGACAGTCCTAACATATATATTTCCATTTTTTTTATGTTATTGACTTATTTCTTAGTGTATTAAATGATTCCACTCATTGATTAATGAATTAATTTATTATATTTTTTTATTTTCTAATTAGTCATATTTGATCCTCCAAACAGTCAGACTCACAGTTCAATAACAAACTGAAGGTAGTAACTCATCTGTAACACAAACAATCTTTGAATATCATCAGTAAAACTCTTCTTCTCTGGTTTCTGTGTGTCTTCCTGTCTGCCTGTCGTCCTGCAGCGCCCCCCAGTGGTCGGCACAGAGAGACCAGACAGGTGTGGTGGTTCCAGGCTCAGGTGTGTCTGTGACGGATGCAGGTGGTGTCAGGTGTGTTGCAGGTCTCACTGCAGCAGGCAGCCACAGCTGGCGCTCTTCTCTTTGTGTGAGGAGTTGAACAGCTGGATGGCCTGTTTGTTGATCAGAGTCCAGAAGTTCTCGAAAGAGATGCTCTGACCGCCCTCGACCCCCATCTGGTCCAGGACCTGACCCAGACCCTCTTCACTCTCCACGTGCTGCAAACAGGAAACAGGAAGTGAGTCAGAACAGCGACACATGGAAACAGTTAGCAGTATAAAACTCATGATGTAACGCCGAGAAACACTGACAGACAAAATAATTATAATAATAATTATATTATATTATATTATATTAATCACACCAAAAACATGGTGTTTTATGTAAACTTCAAAAGAAGTTTGATTCGTGTACAGAGAAACGAATCTCTCTTTTTTTTTCGTGACGCTCAGCACGACTTTCAACAACGTATTTTTCGTGCATTTTCCTATTAATGTCCAGCGACACATGACGCACGTGTCAATCTCCGCTTCAGTCTTTTCAAAATAAAACTACTTAGCTTTAGGAAAAGATCGCGGTTTGGGTTAAAACAACACCGGAGGGGGTGTAACTTAAGTTCGGAAGTTATGTGACAAAAACTACTTAGTTAGCTTTAGGAAAAGATTGTGGTTTGGGTTAAAATCTCTCCGGAAGTGCCGTAACTTAAGTACGGAAGTTACGTGACTAACACTACTTAGTTAGCTTTAGGAAAAGATCGCGGTTTGGGTTAAAATCTCTCCGGAAGTGCCGTAACTTAAGTACGGAAGTTACGTGAGAAAAACTACTTAGTTAGGTTTAGGAAAAGATCGCGGTTTTGGTTAAAATAATACCGGAAGTAGCATAACTTACAGTAAGTACGGAAGTTACGTGACAAACACTACTTAGTTAGCTTTAGGAAAAGATCGCGGTTTGGGTTAAAATATCAACGAAAGTGGCATAACTTAAGTACGGAAGTTACGTGAGAAAAACTACTTAGCTTTAGGAAAAGCTTGTGTTTTGATGCATCATTTAAGCCAAAATACGACGGTTTTGTCCTCCATATAAACGGCAGCCTAACAATCAGGTGAACTTGCCAAGCACAACAGTGTGCGATCTTGCTGGTGTCAGCAGAAGTAGAAGGCCAGTGTAGAAGATATCAGGCCCTGCAGGCAGCTGGCATGTGGCTAAATATGTAAATTAGCTAGAAGAAGCCTTTGTACCACTAAGATCAAACATTCTGCTGAACTTTCAGAAAACTAATGAGATTTTGGCGGTGGACCAGTGGGGGCAGAAGTTGCCCAAGTAGGTAGTAACAGCTGACATCATGGGTATCATAGAGAAATGATTTAGAAGGAGAGATGGTGAAAATGCTGATCTCCATCCAGAGTGACAACAGTATAAAGAGGTGTGTTTGCATGTAAAAGTTCAGTTCTTTGTTCCGGAACAAATGGCTCGTGTTTATTTTGGTGACAGAATAAACTCCGCATCAAACTCGGATCTATTGGTGTCAAAAAGACTCCGATAGATTTTTAACAAAGACAAAATAAAATAAAAAATAAAGCCCAAAAAATGGTATTCGGGACAGCCCTAAAATAGACCTACTTTTTTATTTTACTTTTAATAAAAAAGTAGAGTCGAGTGTAAAATAACATGACGCCATGGGCTGGTTTTCCTCCTGTCCTCCCCAATGTTTTGAGTCATCAGCCGCCAATGATATACAAAATGACCTTCCAAAAGACACACACAAACACAATAACCTATATAACTGATGTTATATAGGTCACACAATTAATTCATTTTATATATATTTACTATTCCAGACTGGGAGCAAAATGTAACTCAATTTTCACCTGGGGATCAATAATGTATTTCTGATTCTGATATTTATTTATATTATATTTATAGTTTACTTGCCATAGAGGGAAGTTGGTCCTGAAGCTTGCTGTTGTATTTATACCTCCACCTTAAAGAAGGAGCTTCACTGAGCTGAGTGGGAGGGTGTAGGGGCCGGACTGGGACTAGGCCAATGTGGTCTAATTGGTTCCTGGTGTTTTCACAATTGCATTGTGGGTGCAGGTGATTGATAATTCAGTGGCTTTTAGTTCTGATAGATAACAGTGTGTAGTTATTTTCAGTCTTGATGCTGATAGTTCATACCTGGTCAACAGATGGGCTCCATGAGGTGGAAACAACAGTCGTCTCACACCGGCTCCGTGTGTGGACGTGTGAATGTTTCCCTCGGAGAAGAATAGAAGGAGGTGCGTGTGCTACAAAGAGACAGAGGTGTTGAGTTAATCAAGGTAACCACTTCCTTTATATGCAAACGTTAGGCCTGTGACCTCTGTAACCTCACTGCTGGGAAGGCGTTTGTGGTTTAGCCAGAAGCCAGAAGCTGGTAAAGTATGCAAACGGATTCTAGATTTGCTTCACTCACCAGCCAGAAAAACAACAGTAATCTGTTGGTAGATGTTGTAATCTACCACAGTGGCAGGTGGACAAAAAGTTAATTTCCAACCCTGTTTATGGGAATGAACACGATAGTCACAGGATCACTGTCTATCTAAACTCTCATGATTTTCATTCATTTTAATGAAAAAGTATTTCCTGCTGAAAAGTTCCCACAATAACTACTGATCGGATGATACACATATACATATGTTTATGTATTATAGTACAATATAATAGTTAAGACACAGCAGTGTTTTTAGCACACTGTAAAATGTGACTCACCGTTAAAAGCGTGAGAGACTCTCCGCCCGGAAGTTGCGGAAAAAGAAAACAAACGTGATAAATCCCCGTTAAAGTTCCGTTATCCCGTTTGTTCGGTTTTACCGGCGGTTTTACCGGCGGTTCATCCGGTCGTGTGTCGGTCTATAGCTGTTCTAAAGCGGGTCTAAAGCGGGTCTAGAGCGGGTTTAAAGGTCTGAACTAAACTGGAACAACCGACTTCTACAGCAGACAGTGAACATAACGGTGTCAAACAGGCGTGAACGAACACAGTCACACTTCCGGCGGGTTTTTCACAATAAAACATAGCACGTTTCCTTGGAGCAGTGAAAATGTTTTTTTTCTTTATTTTTTATTGAAATAAAAAAAAGAACAATGATAAATTAGTTCTACCATAAATACAAACAAAAATACACATCATAAGGTGCACAGACCAATCAGCTGTAGGAGTTACATTTCAAATAAAGATTTTGAACAAAATAGAGTTTCTGCAGGGATGACGTATTTTTGTAGTCCAACAGGAAGTTAGCATCGCCCTAGTTCCCTCGACAAAATGTTTTGAATTTATTTATTTATTATTTTATTTGTTGACTTCATTATATTTTTATTGTAAATATATATATCATTTTAAACTTTATATTTAGCTATTTACCTTCAAGTAATTATGATCATTATTATTATTTTATACACTGCCATATGGTCAATTTGGGGGAAGGTACTAGTGTTCTTATCCCTTGGATATTTGTTATTCTTATTTATTGTATGCCCTGTACTATTCTTATTTTATATACTGTCTTTGTTAGAATCTGTGCTGCTGTGAAACTGAAATTTCCCCACGGGATAAATAAAGTGCTATCCTATCCTATCCTATCCTATCCTACTGCCATATTGTCAATTTGGGGGAAGGTCTGTGTTGTATGTACAATCTGTTAAATGCATAAAATCAATACATATATGTTAAAAAAAAATACCAGTATAAATAATGTATAAAATTAGCTCCACTGCAGCCAGCTCCAATATTACCATGCATCTTACATGTTACTGCGTCATTAATAATAATAATCTAATAGTAGAATATATGAGTACTTTTACTTTTATACTTTCTTGATTATACTTCTATTTTACTTTAACATTTTCACAGCAGGAGTATTTTTAGATTGTGGTATTTGTAGTTTTACTGAAGTAAAAACGAATGTTTTTAGGTTGTGGTATTGGTACTTTTACTGAAGTAAAAAGGAATGTTTTTAGATTGTGGTATTGGTACTTTTACTGAAGTAAAAAGGAATGTGGTATTGGTACTTTTACTGAAGTAAAAAGGATGTGAGCTGGTTTTAGAGCACAGCTGACATAAATGTAAATCAATGGAGAAAAAAGTGGGTGATGAGAGTTAAGTTTCATCTGTAAATCCTCCTCATTTGAATATAAAATGTGAGGGCTTATTTCCAGTCTGCTCCTGATTTGTTTAGAAGACGCGTTGAGCTCAAACGCTCCTGAATCAGAATTATCCTAATTCAAATATCAATCAAATAACATATCAATGGATCAGTAGTCGAGCTCTGAACATTCAAAATATGCTCAGGGGTTGAAATGTTCACAGCCGATTAGTTCAACTGGGCGGTCTAAATGTCTTCAGAGATGCTGTCTGGGTTTTCTCTGCTTTTTGTTGGTTTATAACCAGGTAGGAACTATAAATAATAATAGTGTCCCCGGGAGGACAGACACACTTTAGACTCAACAAACATCCAGACAGTCAACACAAGTATCAGCTGGTAGACCTGAAGATGAGCTTTCCAACAATATGTGACACTGACACGCTGTCCTCTGGTGGACAGATGGGTCTATTACACGCTGTCCTCTGGTGGACAGATGGGTCTATTACACGCTGTCCTCTGGTGGACAGATGGGTCTATTACACGCTGTCCTCTGGTGGACAGATGGGTCTATTACACGCTGTCCTCTGGTGGACAGATGGGTCTATTACACGCTGTCCTCTGGTGGACAGATGGGTCTATTACACGCTGTCCTCTGGTGGAGAGATGGGTCTATTACACGCTGTCCTCTGGTGGACAGACGGGTCTATTACACGCTGTCCTCTGGTGGACAGACGGGTTTATTACACGCTGTCCTCTGGTGGACAGACGGGTTTATTACACACTGTCCTCTGGTGGACAGACGGGTCTATTACACGCTGTCCTCTTGTGGACAGACGGGTCTATTACACGCTGTCCACTGATGGACAGATGGGTCTATTACACGCTGTCCTCTGGTGGACAGACGGGTCTATTACACGCTGTCCACTGGTGGACAGACGGGTCTATTACACGCTGTCCTCTGGTGGACAGACGGGTCTATTACACGCTGTCCTCTGGTGGACAGACGGGTCTATTTCACGCTGTGGCGTCATATCGGGTTGAATAAAAACATAAAAATCTGTCCCCCTGTCCCAACTGTCCCAATTTGTCCCAGCTGTCACATCTGTGCCATTTGTCCCAACTGTCCCCTGTCCCAATTGTCCCATCTGTCCCACTGTCCCATATGTCCCATATGTCCCATCGGTCCCATCCGTCCAAACCGACCCAGTGTTAATGTTATAACCTCCATTTGTGTGGTTTGACACTCATGACCTTATTTAGCAGTAATTTATAATGGAGTTTGGTTGACAGCGTTCAGACTGTTTTGCGTAATTCACATTATATTTCAATAAATCACTGGATCTTCTCTCTGCCTGCGTTTGCATTCAGACCCTCATCATCGTTTAACCAAATGGACTTTAATGAACTCGCCTGCAGTTTACTTTTACTGGTTTTACATGCTGGAGATTTTGCTTTTACTGGATCTGAGGATTTGATGATGGGAGTGACTGAAGAACACGTTTATATAGTTTCACTGATCAGCAGCGACTGACTGAAGCTCCTCACCTCAGGTACGTTACACATCTTTATTTCTGTATGTGACATAAACCTGTCTTATTTTCTGTTAATGGATTAATTCTGTGACCTATTTAACATCTGTTATATAGGTTATTGTGTTTGTGTGTGCCTTTTGGAGGGTCATCTTATATATTTATATATATATATATATATATATATATAAGTATGTATATTTATATATATATATATATATATATAAGTATGTATATTTATATATATATATATATATATATATATATATATATATATATATATATATATATATATAAAATATACATATTTTTTTATATAAATATGTATATATATATATTAATTTATTTATATATATATATATATATATATATATATATATATATATATGCACAACATTTTGAAACATTCAGTGTTTGATTGTCTTTAATACATTTTTTTTTTAAATGTGAAGCACGTTGACTTTCCCTGTAATTAAATGTTTTATATAAATTAAGTTCGGCTGTGCAGACATATTTACTGCAGATATTAATATTCAGAACAAACAAGCTGTTCTTTACCTGGTGATTTGCGCCTGTATTCAACATAAATACTGCATCATTAACTGCAACTAACAATACTCTCATTCATCTGATTATTTTCTCCATTAATCGTTGAGTTTATTAAACATTAGAAGATCACAGTTTTCGATTCCGTCTTTCAAAATGTTAAGAAATAGATCATTTTCAGATTCAAGAATCCTAAACAAGACGGTGGTCCGATTTTTACAACAAAAAATTACATAAATGAATCAAAATCAAAATAGTTGCTGATTTTCTGCCGATTGATGGATTAATTTATCAATGTAACTGCACATTAAATACCTGTAGATAGACCCCTGTATATACATACATCCTCATTTAATAGTCCATTTTGGACTGAAGCATTAATATTAACTTGTAAGCACCATAAATATAATATTGTAATGAAACTGCAGCTGAATTAAATTATGTAATAT
The DNA here is from genome assembly GCA_916701645.2 of Sebastolobus alascanus. Taxonomy (NCBI): domain Eukaryota; kingdom Metazoa; phylum Chordata; class Actinopteri; order Perciformes; family Sebastidae; genus Sebastolobus; species Sebastolobus alascanus. Next base: position 5,581,554 of record CAKAOJ020000008.1, read on the forward strand.
TTAATTTAGTTTATTATTTAGTTGGATGATGTTACGTTTTATGTAGTTAGATGTTAAGAGTCATTGATTTTGGTTAAGTCTTTACATAAACTTGATGAAATGAAATAAAACATTTATTGGGATTATTGATGACGTACCTGCTGATAAGGATGATGATGATGATGATGATGATGATGATGATGATGATGATGATGATTTCTTCACAGACTTGCAGCCATGGAGAGAAGTGGACTGATGTTCCTCCTGCTGTCAGGTCAGTAAACTCCAAACACAAACTCTATTTGTATTGAAATAAAACAACAGAATACAAACAGGAAAGAACATTAACATGGACACACAGACTAAATATAATATAATATAATATAATATAATATAATATAATATACTAAATACAGACTAAATATGAAGATTCTGAGCTGCTTTTCAAAGACATCCACAGATTGTCTTACAGGTGTTCACAGTGTCCAAACAACTTTTTAAAGTTGTTCACAGAACTTTTTATAGTTGTAAACAGAACTTTTTATAGTTGTCCACAGAACTTTTTATAGTTGTCAACAGAACTCTTTAAAGTTGTTCAGTGTCCACAGAACCGTTATAGGTGTCAATAGAACTTTTTAAAGTTGTTCAGTGTCCACAGAACTTTTATAGTTGTCAATAGAACTTTTTAAAGTTGTTCGCAGTGTCCACATAATCGTTTAAAGGTGTCCACAGAACTTTTTTAAAGTTGTCCACAGTATCCACAGAACTTTTTAAAGTTGTCCACAGAACTTTTTAAAGTTGTTAACAGTGTCCACAGAACCGTTTAAAGTTGTCCACAGTGTCCATAGAACTTTTTAAAGCTGTCCATACAACATTTTAAAGTTGTTCAGTGTCCACAGAACATTTTAAAGTTGTTCAGTGTCCACAGAGCTTTTTAAAGTTGTCCACAGAACATTTCAAAGTTGTTCAGTGTCTACAGAACTTGAACCTTTTGAAGTTGTCCAGTGTCTACAGTACTTTTTATAGTTGTCCACAGACCTTGAACTTTTTAAAGCTGTCCAGTGTCCTCAGAACATTTTATAGTTGTCCACAAAACTTTTTAAAGTTGTCCAGTGTCCACAAAACGTTTTATAGTTGTCCAGTGTCCACAAAACGTTTTATAGTTGTCCAGTGTCCACAAAACGTTTTATAGTTGTCCACAAAACTTTTTAAAGCTCTCCACAGTGTCCACAGAACTCTTTATAGTTATCCACAGTATACACAAACCTTTCTAAAGTTGTCCACAGGATCCACAGAACCTTTTACAGGTTTCTACTGTGTCCATGGATATCTTGAAGAGTCCACAGCATTTACAGTTTGTTTTTAAGGTGTCCACATACTTGAGGAGGACTATGTGAGAGTTTGTCTTGACTGTCTCTTGTCTCGTCTCTCAGGTTGTGTGCTGGTCTGTCACCTTCAGCTCGACGGTCTCATCAGACATTTCCACTTCGTTGGAATGATGAAGAACTGGACTGAAGCTCAGCGGTACTGCAGGGAGAAGTTCACCGACCTTGCCACCATCCAGGATCTAGACCAAAACACTGTGGCCCAGCAGGCGGCGACGATGGGACAGATCTGGATCGGACTCTTCAAGAGCGACTGGAGATGGTCTCTGGACCAAGAGGAATTTTCCAAGGAAACCTCGTTCAACCACTGGCACTTGAATGAACCGATGCAGAACTGTGCGGTCATAACTGAAAGTGGGTTGTGGTCTACCAAACCCTGTGAATGGAGATTATACGCGTTGTGTTACAGCGGTGAGGCCGATCTCAACATGATTCTAACATGAATTAGCTTTTATTTAAAGAGAATAATCCTGTTGGTTTGTGTCTTCTTCACTCTTTCAGCTGAAAGTAACAAACACATCCTGGTTACGCAGATGATGACCTGGTCTCAAAGTCAGGCTTACTGCAGGTCGAGGTACACCGACCTGAGCACCATCAGGAATCAGGAGGACAACCAGCAGATCTTCAGTCTGCTGCAGAGTTTCCTTGAGTCTCTGACAAGTCGGGAAAGCAGTCAGGACGGCGGTCAGGACGGCGGTCAGGACAACGGTCAGGACGGCGGTCAGGACGGCGGTCTGGACGGCGGTCTGGACGGCGGTCTGGACGGTGTTGAGAACAGCGTTGAGAACAGCGTTGAGAACAGGGTTGAGATCAACAAAATGGACAGCGATGAGGGCGAGGGAGCCACGAAACCCCTCAACACCTGGATCGGTTTGCACAGATACTCCTGGATGTGGTCCGACAAGAGCGGCTCCTCCTTCATGCGGTGGGCGGCTGATCAGTCTGATGGTGAATCGCCAAAATGTGCAAAGATGGCCTCGACAGCTAACTGGTTCGCTGGCCTCTGCAGTGAGAAGCACTTCTTACTCTGCCACTCAGGTGAGTCCTGCTCACAGTCGGATCCAGCCCGTCAGGTCTGCGTTGATCTGGTTTCTGTAGAGTCGGATCCAGCCCGTTGGGTCTGTGTTGATCTGGTTTCTGTGTTTTGTCTGCAGATCACAGACCGTCAGTGGTGAGGACGGTGAAGGTCCGGCTGAGCGGAGGATCTGCAGACCTGAATGACCCGACGCTGCAGAGCTCCATCCTGCAGCAGGTCAGACGATGTTATGGTAGATCTGAGTCTCTTTACAGGTTTCATCTGGTATCTCAAGATCAAAATGTGTTTACAGACACAAAGGTTAGGTAAGTAGGTAGGTAGGTAGGTAGATAGGTAGATAGATAGATAGATAGATAGATGAATAGGTAGATGGATAGATGGATAGATAGATGGATAGATGGATAGATAGATAGATGGATATAAAGATAGGTAGATAGATAGATGGATATATAGATAGGTAGATAGATGGATATATAGATGGATAGATAGATAGGTAGATAGAATGAGAAGTCTTCTGCAGCATCTAGTGGACGTTAGAGGAACCACAGTGACATCAGACCAGATGTTTCCTGTTCTGCAGCTGCATCAGGATTAAAAACCTTTTGCTGTCGGTAATCAATCAGAGTGATCAATGATGTAAACTGTTTCAGCTGAAGCACAGACTGGAGGAGGCGGGGATCAGAGAGGAGGTGAAGCTGCGATGGAGGACGCAGCCTGATGGGAAGGTTTTCCACCGAGAGGAGGAGGAGAGAGCACCTCCTGCTGGCCAGGAGGAGGAACCAGTCTGTGACCGTTTAGTTTGGAACCAGGGATGAAATGATGATCTGTTACTGGTTTTTACTGGCTAACATCCAACGCCATTTATGATTTATGATTCAGTTTGTGATGGTGTTTCCTTCAGATTTATGTGTCAAAGAAAAGTGTGTGTTTTTGATTAAAGATAGATTTTTCTTCTTCATGTTTTAACTGTGTAATCTTTATTGTTCCTGTTCTGTTACAGCAGCAGTAGAGTTGTTTAGAAAGAGGGAACAAATTAAAATGTTTGTTTGATCCAAACCTCAACATTATCACTAATACCTTAACCTTACATACAATCCTTTGTTTAGCCTCCAGCTAACACCGTGACCTCATCATGCCGTCGACACTAAAAGGGTTTATTTTATTCTGTAAAGTCTCTGAAACTGTTAACATTTGTTTTTCGTTGTTTCCTAACGAATAATTCATTGTATCAAAAGTGAAGATGAGTTTATTCACAAAGAGAACATAAATATTAAACTTCATCAGAACTGAGGTGATTGAAACATTCAGACTGAATATAGAAGTCAGGTGTTATCAGAACAGTTTCATTAGTGAGATGAACACATTAAAACATGTAAAATAGTATTAAAGGCTGAAGTGACTCCAGAGACCAAAGAACTACATTTATTAGTAAAAAGAAAAAGTTATTTATTTTGACTCATGTAAAAGTATGCAAAAATCAATTTAAAGTTTTGTTTTAAAATTCAAGATAAAAAAGTCTGTTAATTCATAACATTCAGTCTGAATTGAGCCTGTTAAAGTCTGTGTATGGAGGACCAAAGTGGACAAACTAATAAATGAAGTGTTTAAACAAAATGAGAAATAATTTGCATAAATGATTTGACCTCAAACAAATTCCACATAACTTACCAAATAATTTTGTATCTTATAAATATATTTCTTGATTTAATATTTTTTTAATATTAAGATTTATGTCTCATTTTTATGTACCTATCAATTTATTTTCCAAATGTCTTTCTTTCTTTCTTTTTTGGTATTTTATTGACTTATTTCTCAATTTCTGTAGCAGGAAAAAATATATTTCTTAATTAACTATTTGTCTTTTGTGGATTTGTTTATTTTTGTGTAATTTAAAAATGTAATTCCCAGTTTCTTCAATATATATATATATATATATATATATATATATATATATATATATATATATATATATATATATATATATATATATATATATATATATTAGGGCTGTCAATAGATTAAAATATTTAATCGCATGGATGTCCGTAGTTAATCGTGATTAATCGCAAATCAATCTCACATTTTTTATCTGTTCAAAATGTACCTTAAAGGGAGATTTGTCAATTATTTAATACTCTTATCAACATGGGAGTGGACAAATATGCTTCTTTATGCAAATATTCATTATTGTAAATCAATTAACAACACAAAACAATGACAAATATTGTCCAGAAACTCTCACAGGTACTGCATTTAGCATAAAAAATATGCTCAAATCATAACATGGCAAACTGCAGCCCAACAGGCAACAACAACTGTCAGTGTGTCAGTGTGCTGACTTGACTATGACTTGCCCCAAAATGCATGTGATTATCATAAAGTGGGCATGTCTGTAAAGGGGAGACTCGTGGGTACCCATAGAACCCATTTTCATTTACATATCTGGAGGTCAGAGGTCAAGGGACCCCTTTGAAAATGGACATGACAGTTTTTCCTCGCCAAAATTTAGTGTAAGTTTGGAGCGTTATTTAACCTCCTTCCTGACAAGCTAGTATGACATGGTTGGTACCAATGGATTCATTAGGTTTACTTATTTCATATGATACCAGTATCTTCACTCTAGCTTTAAAACTGAGCCCTCTGCACCCTAAAAATCACAAGTTGCGTTAATGCGTTAAAGAAATTAGTCGCTTTAAAACTAAATTGCATGTGTTATCGTGTTAACTTTGACAGTCCTAACATATATATTTCCATTTTTTTTATGTTATTGACTTATTTCTTAGTGTATTAAATGATTCCACTCATTGATTAATGAATTAATTTATTATATTTTTTTATTTTCTAATTAGTCATATTTGATCCTCCAAACAGTCAGACTCACAGTTCAATAACAAACTGAAGGTAGTAACTCATCTGTAACACAAACAATCTTTGAATATCATCAGTAAAACTCTTCTTCTCTGGTTTCTGTGTGTCTTCCTGTCTGCCTGTCGTCCTGCAGCGCCCCCCAGTGGTCGGCACAGAGAGACCAGACAGGTGTGGTGGTTCCAGGCTCAGGTGTGTCTGTGACGGATGCAGGTGGTGTCAGGTGTGTCTGTGACGGATGCAGGTGGTGTCAGGTGTGTTGCAGGTCTCACTGCAGCAGGCAGCCACAGCTGGCGCTCTTCTCTTTGTGTGAGGAGTTGAACAGCTGGATGGCCTGTTTGTTGATCAGAGTCCAGAAGTTCTCGAATGAGATGCTCTGACCGCCCTCGACCCCCATCTGGTCCAGGACCTGACCCAGACCCTCTTCACTCTCCACGTGCTGCAAACAGGAAACAGGAAGTGAGTCAGCACAGCGACACATGGAAACAGTTAGCAGTATAAAACTCATGATGTAACGCCGAGAAACACTGACAGACAAAATAATTATAATAATAATTATATTATATTATATTATATTAATCACACCAAAAACATGGTGTTTTATGTAAACTTCAAAAGTGAAACTGTAAGGCTGAAAGCTCACAGCAGTTCATGAACTAGTCCCGAAATTTAATCAATTTGATTCGTGTACAGAGACACGAATCTCTCTTTTTTTTTCCTGACGCTCAGCACGACTTTCAACAACGTATTTTTCGTGCATTTTCCTATTAATGTCCAGCGACACATGACGCACGTGTCAATTTCCGCTTCAGTCTTTTCAAAATAAAACTACTTAGCTTTAGGAAAAGATCGCGGTTTGGGTTAAAACAACACCGGAGGGGGTGTAACTTAAGTTCGGAAGTTATGTGACAAAAACTACTTAGTTAGCTTTAGGAAAAGATTGTGGTTTGGGTTAAAATCTCTCCGGAAGTGCCGTAACTTAAGTACGGAAGTTACGTGAGAAAAACTACTTAGTTAGGTTTAGGAAAAGATCGCGGTTTTGGTTAAAATAATACCGGAAGTAGCATAACTTACAGTAAGTACGGAAGTTACGTGACAAACACTACTTAGTTAGCTTTAGGAAAAGATCGCGGTTTGGGTTAAAATATCAACGAAAGTGGCATAACTTAAGTACGGAAGTTACGTGAGAAAAACTACTTAGCTTTAGGAAAAGATCGCGGTTTGCATTAAAATAACTACAGAAGTGCTGTAACTTAAGAACGTATTTAATGTGCAGCGCTGCATGTATAATCTATCAGATTTAGTTATTGATTGGATGTTGAGCTGGGATGTCACGGTCGGTACCTTGGCGAATCCAGGCAGCTGTTTGGAGATCATGGTCTGGAACTGGGTGGTGTTCATGGTTGGTCCGTCGTCTGCAGCTTTATGAAACTCTGTGACCAACGAGTTGATGGCCAGCTCCAAATCTGAGTACTGAGACAAGAACATGACACAGGGACACATTATGATCAGTAATCAATGCAATAATCAGTAAAAAAAATAAATAAAGCTCTCAAGTAGCAAACTGTGGGAAGATCATCAGTTTTGAGACTGATAATTAGAGAATCAACTGCAGAGGTGAAGACGTTTTACTTTAGTAAAAGTACTACTACTACCACAGTGTAGAAATACTCTCTTCTGTATTTAAAAATATTATCTAAGTAAAAGTACAAAAGTATTAGCATGACAATATACTTAAAGTACAAAAATAAAAGTATTGATTATGCAGAATAATCTATTTTATATTATTGTATTCTAATGATTGATGCATTAATGTGTTCATCACCTTAATGTTGCAGCTGGTAAAGGTGGAGCTACTTTTAATGACTTTATATACAGCTTGTAGTTTAATCTACAATAATGCATCACCATTTATTAGTTGATTAGATTATTATTATTATTATTTAAGTAATCTGAATCTGAAAAGCTGTCGGATAAATGTAGTGGAGTAAAAAGTACAATATTTCCCTCTAAAATGTACTGTAGTGGAGTAGAAGTAGAAAGTAGTGGAAATAGAAATACTGAAGTAAAGTACAAGTAGTTCAAAATTGTACTTAAGTACAGTACCTTCTATGGTGGACGGAACCTGCCAAATTAAAAAATAAATGAATAAATAAAGAAATTACTCAATAAAGAAATAAATATGTCATTAAATGTAGCAAAACATAATGTTAAAAATAAATGTATCCATTAATTAACTGATAGAATGTGACAAATTGATATGTCTGTTTTAATTAATTAATTAATTATTTCATTTTTCTTTGTATTATTCCCTTATTTATTTACTCTTCTGATTCATTTTCACTTTTATTTATTTATTTATTTATGTATTTATTTATTTTATTTTTTAAATGTATTTATTTATTTTTGCATTATTTTTTTTATTTATTTTATATTTGTTTTTAAATGTATGTATTTATTTATGCATGATTTTCCCTTTGCATTCTCACCCCTTATTTATTATGTCATTATGGGGTCAGAGGTCATAGATGGACTATATGCTAGCCAGCTAGCTAGCTGCACTGCAGTCTTCATTCCCGGCTCTGTACAGAGGAGATTGATTTTGGCAGGTTTCGTCCTCCATATCTCTCTACATCACATCACAACAGATTTAACATGTCGAGTCACTCCAACAATCTTTTATATTATTGAATTAAAATGTATAAAACTGCAGAAATGCTGCATTAAATATGTTTAGTAAAGTGTCCCAGTTCAGTTCACACCTTCAGCAAACAAACTGCTCACAACTGGATTCCCAAGAACACGAAAGATGCCGCTTTTATTTTGAAATGTGATCAGAGACAACATAACTTTACTGGTAGTATTACTACTATAAAGTTACATAAAATGGAAATACTCAAGTAAAGTACAAGTAGTACAGTACTTGAGTAAATGTACTCATTACTTTCTACCAAGATAAAGCTGTTATTATTAAAATAGAACATTCTTATTATATTAAGGTGGGACTCGTATTAACATTTTGAGTGACTCATATGTCAATACAGGATCTTTGCGGTTACTCAGTCTGTCAGCCAATCAGAAACAGGAGCCTCAGTCTGTCAGCCAATCAGAGACATGAGCGACAGTTTGATTTTCTTTTATTTGAATCATTCACATTGAGCTGGGTGTAAAGTGATTATGAGCTAAGTGTTACAGTTAATCATTTACATTTTCACTTTCAGAAAGTCCTGACGGTTCAGTGGAGTGATTTTACTGCGTTCTTACTGGACAAAAGGAAAATCCAAAACAATTATAATGATTTACACAATTTATAACAAACTGTTTATAATTATTTTAAAATGTAAAGAAGAGTTTTAGCAAATCAGATCAATTCAGATCATTTTTCATCGTAATCTATAGATAAGAAGCTAATTTATGCTCAAACTAACTTTAATGCAACATTGATCAAAGATACTGTTTATTTATATTTATATTTATATTTTATCTGCTTCTTTGTGTTGCGGTTAAAATCTGCTAAATCATCCTTTACTGGACATAAAGATGTTTTTAAGCCTTAAAAAACTTTTTAAGTTTTAATGTTTTTTTCAGGCGAGAAAGGAACCATTTAGATTTACAACATGTGATCAGTTTAACCAGATAAATTTGAGTCACTACAAATGTCCTCATATGTGATTTCAGGACATTTCCGTATGTCGTCCTCCCAGTCGGTGATGGCTGATGGATGACGGATTGTAAAACCGTCTCTGGTAAAACCATCGAATCGCTGCAGTGTAGCTCCTAAATAGCACTGCTGGCGCTAAACCAGGAAGAACTAACACAATTGCGTTCGAACTGGAAGTGAAAAAATGGGCGGGGCCGTATCAGGTGAATAGGCTATACTCTGCTTTTGTTATAGTTCCCCCAAATCCCAAACTTTGTCAAAACTAATGTGTCATTATCCAGAAATTTGGCATCACTGCCCCATAATGTGTTCCCATAATGCCACATTCTGTTACAGGGCCCCAAAATCCCCACATTTGGCCCTTAATATCAATGCTCAACTTTTACAGCACCCTCAAATCAGTCCCTCCCAAACTTCCTCCCAGTTGAAATTAGAGAGAAGTTTGACAAAATCAGGGAGTTCCTCTTTAAATACTGAAATTATGAGAGAAGAATGCGGGCCCCTTGAGTGTGAGGGGCCCTCCGCAGCTGTTTGTTGAGCCTCGGGCTGTTAAACAGAGAGTCTGAACAGTTAAACAGCTGAATGAGATCAGAGCTGCTCTCTCTGAGGACTCGCTGTTGTTGTGAAAGAGGGCGGCGGCTGCAGAGCGCCGCAGACGAGATCCAGCAGAAATGTGCTGATCCCAAACCAGCCGCCAAACTATCAGAAAACCAGCCAAACACTAAATGTCTCTTTACAAACTCCTTCATGTGTAGAGTTACAGGAACATATACAGTATATATACTGTGTGTATATATATATTACATTATGAGACGTTTAAGGGTGGGGTTCAATTTGACATAAATGACAGGACTATGGTAGTATTCCCTTATGAAAAAGCAGTATACTTCAAGTTTATATTATGATGTATACTTAAGTAAAGTTCAAGTATATATTTCCCCAGTATACTACGTGTACGTATACTATTGTATTGTATTGATGAATTGGAGGTGAACCAATCAAACGCTGTCTATATTTTACCTAGCCTATAATAATTAGGATCATATGTATAGACCCTATTAGTGTCGAAGTCATGAAGAGGTCACGGTGTTAGCTGGAGGCTAAACAAAGGAAAGACTGGAGGCTAACACTAGCAGTGGGCTAAAGTTAAACACCTGACTCATATTTTCAATAGAAAACTACTTTTTAAATTACTGTCTATTGCAGCAGATAGATCAAACATAAATACCAAATTATGGTCTGTATTAACTCACTATTGCCTAGCAACAACTGTGACATCCTGGTACTCTAACAAAAGAACGCATATTGATAAGAAGTGAAAGTCAATAGTTCATTCCATTGCAACATCAGCGCCCAGCAGCAGAACTACGCTTTCACCATTTTGGACTGAAAGCAACTACCAGACGTCAGTAAAACGTCCGCCTACAAAGAGCCGTACAAAAGTTCAACAGTTTTTTTTCTATTCTATTGTCATATTTAATGAACAATAAAATATTATAAATATAATAAGCATTTTCAGTCCAAAATGGCGGCAGCGGCACCAGAGTTTCGTCTCTTTGCTTCTATACTCTTTGCTGTAACTATCCTTTAACTTTGCGGTGTGTTCAGCAGAAGTGGGACATTTAAGCATCGCCATTATAAAATCTCGCAACAACACTTCCTGTCATTTTTTATCTGTGTGACATCATCACTGTGGGCGTGGCTGAAAGTCAAACAGACTGACTGGTTGACTCGTGTTCAAGTGGACGCTAAAAAACAAAAAGGAGTTTAAAGTAAATATACGTTGATATAATAAACATTTAATTTTAATAAAGTCATGTTGTCGCTGATCACATTTCAAAATAAAAGCGGCATGTTGAGTTTTCTTGGGAATCCAGTTCTGAGCAGTTTGTTTGCTGAAGGTATGAACTGAACTGGGATCAGTGTTCAGGTGAACTGGGATCAGTGTTCAGGTAAACTGGGACACTTTACTAAACATATTTAATGCAGCATTTCTGCAGTTTTATACATTTTAATTCAATAATATAAAAGATTGTTGGAGTGACTTGACATGTTAAATCTGTTGTGATGTGATGTAGAGAGGCAGTGGTGGAATGTAACTAGGTATATTTAATCAAGTACTGTACTTTAGTACAATTCTGAGGTACTTTACTTGAGTATTTCCATTTTCTGCTACTTTATACTTCTACTCCACTGCATCTCAGAGTAAATATTGTACTTTTTACTGCACTACATTTATCTGATAGCTTTAGTTACAGATTCAGATTACTAATATAATACTACTTCTACTACTACTAATAATAATAATAATAATAACTAATAAATGATGATGTATTATAATAGATTAAACTACCCAGCAGTATTTTTGTGTTTAAAACACATACATCTACATCTCAGAGGGAAATATTGTGCTTTTTACTGCTCTACATGTATTTAGTTACTTTACATATTCAGATTATTAAAACAAAAATAATAAATGCTGATGTATTATTATAGATTAAACTACCAGCAGTATATAAAGTCATTAAAAGTAGATCCACCTTTACCAACTGCAACATTAAAATGAATAATTATAATATAATATAGAATAATCTGCATAATGAGTACTTTTACTTTTGGTACTTTAAGTATATTGTGATGCTGATACTTTGGTACTAACATTTTGGATGCAGGACTTTTACTTGTAACAGTAGTATTTCTACACTGTAGTATTTACTTAAGTAAATGATGTGAGTACTTCTTCCACCTCTGCAAATATTTAGTAGCTGTATAGTGTATATTTATACTTATAGTATTGGAATGTTATTTATTTGTACTTAATGGGAAGTTGTAAAAAATGACGTCTTTAACTTTTAAACAATAATCTCACTTTACATGTTAGGAAGTGTTGGATGAGTGATTAGTTTTCCAGTAGTTCCTCAGTGTATTTGAACGCCCCCTGCTGCTGACCTCAGGTCAATCTGCAGAGTAAAAAGACGCTTTATAATAAGAGTTGATCAATTTTAATAATTAGCTTTATTAGCAGGACGCGTGTTGTCAAAACATATAGAGAGAAATAAATAAATATAGTTTACTATGAGTAGAATATAAACATTTAATTAATTATCTGTTTTTCATCATAAATCATGAACAGCTTTTATTCTCTACAAATATCATATCTCCCGCTGACCGGATCTCTGATCTGATCACTCTGATCGATATGTGATCGATCAGTCCAGCTGTTCTTACCTTAGTCGCCATGTGTGCAGGTTTGGTCGCCAAAAAAAACCTCCGAAAACTCAGCGAGACGTCGTCAGAGAGACAAACAGAGACTGAGTGAGAGGCTGAGAGAGAGAGAGCTGCTTCCTGCTGAGAGTCCACCCACTGCACACGCACACGCACGCACGCACGCACGCACGCACGCACACACACACACACACACACACACACACACACACACACACACACACTGTTATCTGTTTGTAAAACTTTACGTTGTTGACATTTTTTTTTCTTGTTTAAGTTTCTGTGTTTCAGCTCCAGGCTGTTATCAGCCACACCCAACACGCGCACGCACACACACACACACACCCACACACACACACACACACACACACACACTCACACACATACACACTCACACCCACACCCACACACACACACTCACACACACATACACACACACACACACACGCACACACACTCACACACACACACACACACACACACACACACACACACACACACTCACACACACACACACACTGGGAGCTAACCAGTGCAACAGTTTGCTGCTGGAACACCTGAGAGCTTGTGGACCATTATACTGTTCAAAATGAGAAAAATAGAAGAATCAACACTGTAGGATTTAGCAGATGTGGGTAGCATTGTTAGCACTACTGTAGCATTTATCAGACATGGCTGACACCATTATAAAGTCTTCACAGTCAAACTGAGAAAAATAGAAGAAATGGGGCCTTTAAGAAATGTAACTAAGTACATTTACTCAAGTATCTGAGTACAATTGTGAGGTACTTGTACTTAACTTGAGTTTACTTTTACTTATAACAGAGTATTTTTTTCTGAAGAGAGCAGCTGATAGGAGCAGGAACACAAACACAGTTTTAATCTGAATGTTATCAGTGTGTTTCAGAGTGAGGTGGGTGCAGAAGTGAAGCATGATGGGAAATTTGCGGTGAGTCCCCCTTACAAAAAAGAGTAGCCATACTTCAAGTTTATTTTATGAAGAAAACTTAAGCATAGTTCAAGTTTAATCCCAAGTATACTTTATGTAATAAGTATACTAAAATCAATGTACTAGTAGTATACTTGTAAGTTTACTGTAGCAGACATGGCTAGCATTGTTAGCAAGACTGTAGCATTTAGCCGACAGACAGTTAAGCTCTTTTTGTCTTTATGTTGTAAATGAACCAGATTTCATATTTTCATTTCATGCTTTAATAACTTTAATTACAAAGTGAACCATCTGCTCAAACCAACAGACTGTTGTGGATCAGGATCCTGGGGACTGGGTCCTGGAGGATCCTGGGGACTGGGTCCTGGTGGATCCTGGGGACTGGGTCCTGGTGGATCCTGGAGGTCTTGGGGTCAGTCCGGTCTGTGAACGATGACGGTGTGGAGGGTCTGGTCCTGCCGGCTGGTGGTGGAGTAGTAGGAGTCGTCGGTGAGGAGGTTCTGGTCCTGCCGGCTGGTGGTGGAGTAGTAGGAGTCGTCGCTGTCGTCTGACCCAGGTAGGTTCTGGTACGTCATGTCTGCTTCACTGAAAGCAGCCAGGGTGGGAAAACACAAGTTCTGCAGGTAAAACCTCCAAATCTGCAGCAACTTAGTTATTGTTTATATTTTATTCTACAAATAAACAAACTAATAAATCACCATTAAGCTGTTTTTTCATATGAACTCCGAACAAGGAGCAGCTCTATTCACACATGGGCTCAATAGAGTCGACGTCATGATGAGGTCACGGTGTTAGCTGGAGGCTAAACAAACGAAAGACTGGAGGCTAATACTAGCAGTGGGCTAAAGTTACACATCTAAAATGTCATCTTGCTGTGTTGTTGGGTGCCAGAATCCAGATATCACATACATTTGAGATGACAAACTGTGATTCGAGGCTCTAGCGAGCTACAATATCAGAAACGTTTCAGAGATGGAGAGTAAATGTTGCTAATATTTAGCCTTCGGCGTAGGGGTCGGTTAATCTGGTCCCATTGGTTAATGTTAGCTTTCTCAACTAACGCTGGTGATTCTGGAGAGTGAGTGACAGTACATACTGAGAGAAACTAGTATTTTCTTCAGCCATTGTTAAAAACAAACCAACAATACTTGCTAGCCAGCGTGAACTAACGTGTTGAGAGAATTATTCTGCCTCCACTTAACGCTCCGCCTACTAAACACCTCATCATGGTTACTAACAGCAAAGCGGGCTGTAGCACATCACACAGACTGTGTACCAGGGAGCCGGCTGTCTGTTTAATATCCTGTCAGGATGTGTTCTCACATTCAGCTCCTCCAGATGATGTCTACATCAGTTCAGTGAGGTTGCAGGTGTGAACGATGCTTTACCTGAGCTCAGAGTCAGAGTGATCACTGATGTGAGCGCTGCTCTCACTCTCTCCTCCTTCCTCTACCATCGTCGGTCTTCCGCGCGTTGCCGTGTAGATCGTCCTCTTCATCAGTTTCCTGTCGGTGATGTTCAGCTGCTCGTCGTCACTGGAGTCACTGAGAGAAACAAGCAGAATCAGTTCATAAATAGTTTTATTAATTATCTTTTAAATGTGTTTCAGTTCAGAAAAGATATCAAATGATTTTTATAAGACTCATCAGTTGATTATACTACAAGTAAAAGTACGTAAGTAATATCATCTAAATGTACTTAAAGTACTTAAAGTAAAAGTATTGATTGTGTGGTAAAATGTTCCCAGTCAAACACAAAAATACTCCTGGGTAGTTTAATCTCTAATAATACATCATAATTTATTATTATTATTATTATTATTATTATTATTATTATTATTATTATCATTAATAATCTGAATCTCCAGAGTAACTAAAGCTGTCAGATAAATGTAGTGGAGTAAAGAGGACAATATTTACCGCTGAGATGAAATAGAAATACTCAAGTAAAGTACAAGTACCTCAAAATTGTATGGAGGATGGAACCTTCCAAAATCAAAAATAAATGAATAAATAAATAAATGACTAAATATGAATAAATATGTAATTAAATGTAGCAAAAATAATATTAAAAATAAATGTAGCCATTAATTAATTGATAAAATGTGACATAAATTGATATTTCTGTTTTAATTTGCGTCTTTATTTATTTATCTTTGTATTAATTCCCTTATTTATTTACTCTTCTGTTTAATTTTCCCTTTTATTTATTTATGTATTTATTTTTATTAATTTTAAAATGTATTTATTTATTTTTGCATTTATTTTTTTTTATTTTATATGCATATTTAAATGTGTGTATTATTTATTTATGCATGATTTTTTTTCTTTGCATTTCACCCCTTATTTATTTCCCTAAACTTATTTTTTTCTGTATTCTTTTCTTTACACATTTTTTTACACATTTCTGCCTCATTATGCAAATGAGCTTTCACTCAACATGTGTCAATTTAAATTTAAGAATTGATCAAAATAAATACATAAATAAATAGGGGGGGAAAAGGGAAGATTAAACATAAGCGTAAATAAATAATGGAATTAATACAAAAATAAATAAATAAATAAAGAAGCTAACAAAAAAAAGAAATATATTTGTACTTAAGTACAGTACTTGAGTAAATGTACTTAGTTACTTTCCATCACTATTTCATTTTATTGTGGCCTCATTGAGTCTAAAGATAAGAGTTAGATATCAGGCTAAAGACTACAGCAACAGATCTACTGTAACTCTCTCTGCTGTAGAAACACTCACAGCTCCTCCTCGCCGTCTTCCTTGCCGTCTTCCTGGAAGGTCAGAGGTCGCGTGCAGACGACACACGTGTTTCCCAAACTGTGGAAACACGGCCGACAGTACACGCCTGCAAAAACAAGAATGCAGCTCGTAAAAAAAAACAAAAAAAGACACTTCCAGTGAGAGGAGAGCTGGAACAGCATGTGGAGGACAGGATGTGGAATATTAACTCAAATATGAGTCTGATAGAGCAGCTTCATCATTCCTCACGTGTCACATCATTCAGGAAAAGACTTCAGACTCATAATGAATTCATTCTGTGGCGTTAAAGTGAGAAACACCAGATAAAACACATTCAGTAATCCAGTAACAACAGATATCTGTTACAACATTTTCAAAATAAACAGGAAGTCATTAGAACACATTTTAAACATCTTATTAACACTTTGTATCCCGTTTGTGTCGTCTGTACACATGGAGGAGAAATGAAGGAGTTAAGCCCTGGAACTATTTCTTGTTGAGCAACAGTGTATCCATACGCCCAGTAACAGTACGTCTGTGCAGCAGATACAGTCAGAATAATTGCATCTGATCTTTGGGGAGGAAACGGTGTAATGTGGAACAGATTGGAGCTGTAGAACAAAATGACTTCATGTCAGGACTGTAAATCAGAATAAAAACCTCCAGCTGGCCCCAAACAATCATCAGGTTGCACAATGAAGCTGAATGTTTTTCACAGATATTTCTTCTGTTTTAAGGTGCTTTATCGAGTCAGTGAAGAAATGACATCTTAACATCTTCTTTCATCTCCTGATTTTATACCAACACATCCTCATAAAGTCTCTCTTTATTATCCCGCAATTTTTATTTGTCTTTGATATTTCGAATTGACAAGGTCCATAAAATAACACGTCTGAAGTAAGAAAATAAAGCTGGTATGGACCCCTTTATATACCGCCCTTTCCTGTTAGTAACCATGATGAGGTATTTAGTGTGCGGAGCATTAAGTGGAGGCAGAATAATTCTCTGAACACGTTAGTTAACGCTGGCTAGCAAGTATTGTTGGCTTGTTTTTTTAACAATGGCTGAAGAAAATACTAGTTTCTCTCAATATGTACTGTCACTCACTCTCCAGGATCAAGAGTGACGCTAACGCTAGTTAGCTAGCTAGATTATCTGTCTGTCTATAGAATTGGCTAGTTAGCTAGCTAGCTTGTCCAGAGACTGACAAGCTAGCTAGCTAACGCCTGCTCTCCTCCCGGTGAAGTAGTCTCCTAGCGGCGAGGAGTGAGGCAGAGGGACCGTGACCCAGCGCTGTCCGCTGTTGGGCTCATTTTCTGTAGCATGGTGGAATTAGCAAGGTAGTTAGCTAAGTAGCCAGCCGTCCGACCAGCGCTGTAAAGATATATTGAGGGCGTATAAATCTTTGGATGCCTATAGTTAACTATCCTTCAATAAAGTCAGTCAAAAAGAGAGTCGTACAATATCGGCGAAGCGTTTCAGAAATGGAGAGAAAGGGTTGCTAATAGTTTAGCCTTCTGCTAACAGCAGCCAACGGCTCACCGCTGCGGTTAGCAGAAGGCTAAATATTAGCAACATTTACTCTCAATCTCTGAAACGTTTCTCCGATATTGTAGCTCGCTAGAGCCTCTAATCACAGTTTTTTTCATCTCAAATGTATGTGATATCTGGATTCTGGCACCCAACAACACAGCAAGATGACATTTTAGATGTGTAACTTTAGCCCACTGCTAGTGTTAGCCTTCAGTCTTTCCTTTGTTTAGCCTCCAGCTAACACCGTGACCTCATCATGATGTCAACACTAAAAGGGTCTATATGCTGACCCTCCAGGACCAACTTAAACATGATACTGAAGGAGACAAACATCAGTCTGTAGCATCAGCAGCAGTGGACACTGAAGGGTTAACTGGCCTCAGGTCAGTGCTCAGCTAAAGTTACAGTCTGTTATCTGTCTGACTTCAGCTGAGTCAACAACAGTTAGAGCTGCAGGACACTCCCTCAGCACACATTTCCTCTGCTGCTTAAATAAAAGTTCAACACTGATCTGATGCTCCGTGTGACTTTAACTGTTTCCTCTCCTCCTCAGGTGACAGAGCAGCTTCTACATGAATGTTCTCACTATTGATGTGTTCTCTAAATATGTCTCTAATGGTAAGGGTGGCCCACACGAACAGATGTTTCAGATCTTAGATGTGTAAAATGTGAGAAAGCCCACACATAACGACATGTTGTGTTAAATTTAACAGTTTTGTTCCTATAATGTGCAAAACCTCCAACTTCTCTCTACGAACAAGTTCAGCTCCCAGCCGAGTCAGAGAGGAGACTTTCACAATAAAAGCTCCGTTCAGGAGATATAAATGCTTAAAGTACCTGATTGGGCCGTTGTTACATGTCAGTTAATGACATCACCATTATCTATAATCAATAGATCACTGCCTTCAGTTAACCCCTTCAGTGATGTGTCTCTACCTGGACACTGAGGTACATCACAGGCCGCCATGCTGTCCTCTGCCTGTCTCACACCGCAGGAGAGACAGGTAACCGATGACAGACCGAGGAGGTGAGACAGGTGAGCCCCTCCAGGTAACCTGAGACACACACACACACACATACACACACACACACACACAGATTTTTATTTAAAGAAGAACTTTGAGTGAAAACATGTTTGATTTCTGACTTCTTTAACATCAGATTGTTGCTGCAGAGATGGAGAAAGAACAGTTTCACATTCACTTTCTGTCAATCAACTAATTGATTAATGGACTAATGGTTTCAGCTGTACTTGTATTAACAAAACATCACATGACTTGCCCCAAACTGCATGTGATTATCATAAAGTGGGCATGTCTGGAAAGGGGAGACTCGTGGGTACCCATAGAACCCATTTACATTCACATATCTGGAGGTCAGAGGTCAAGGATCCCCTTGAAAGATGAACATGACAGTTTTTCCTCGCCAAACTTTAGCGTAAGTTTGAAGTTATTTAACATCATTCTTGGTACCGATGCATTCATTAGGTTTACTAGTTTCATACGATACCAGTATAGGACAATTTTCAGTCTTTTTTTGGACATTTTTTTCGAACATTTTTCAGACTTTTTTTTTTTTTGTTTTGCTTCTTTTCGAGCATTTTTCAGACTTTTTTCAGACTGTTTTTCAGACTTTTTGGTAACTAAAGCTGTCAAATAAATGTAGTTTGTCTAAAATACTCAAGTAAAGTACAAGTACCTCAAATATGTACTAAAGTTCAGTACTCGAGTAAATGTACTTAGTTACATTCCACCAGTGGTATGTTGATGTTAATCACTCTGTCTGACTCTGGAAGATGAAATCAGATGACATGTTTGTACCACAGCAGGAGAGTCTGGAGGCGACTCCCTCCTCCTCCTCCTCCTCCTCCGTCAGCCCGGCTCCTGGCTGCAGACCTCCTCAGGGCTCTCCTCACTGCCCCCCTCTGATCCAGGATCTGCTGCCGGAGGAACCGGATCCTCTCCTGGTGAACAAAAACAACAACAGTCAGTTTTGTGTTTCACTCTCTTTCTTCACACATTCAGCCGAGGTTTGTCTCCTCTCGTCTTTCACCCTGTGAATGACAAACCTGCTGCTGCCCGGGAGCCTCTGAGCAACGCCCTCTACAGCTCACAGCTGTAAACAAGCGATGCACAGATAAACTGACGTGTTGTAACAACAGGCCGACTGCTGACTGATGGACTGAAACCAGAACACATCAGCCTGCAGCTTTTTAACCTGAAACGTCTTTGTGTGAAGAAATCTAAGCGACAGTGATGCTGCAGCCGCTCCACACACTTTAAAAAGACAATAAATATAATAACCATCATTTAGAAATGTTACAGTCATAGTTAATTAAACTTGGTTAATAGTTATTTTACTGTTAACAAACCATGAAATGATAATTAATAATGTTTACTAATTATTATTATTATTGTTATTTTAACAGTTTATTGTTGCACATATTTTAACATTTTATATATATTCTCTCTCTCTCTCTATATATATATATATACATATATAATTTATAATCTAATTATTTCATATTATTTTTCATGTGAAAACGCATATTACTTTTGTACGGCACTTTGTAGGCGGACGTTTTACTGGCGTCCGGTAGTCGCTTTCAGTCCAAAATGGTGGAAGCGTAGCTCTGCTGCTGGGAGCTGATGTTGCAATGGAACGAACTATTGACTTTCACTTCTTAGTGATATACGAAGAAGAAGAAGATGAAGAAGAAGAAGAAGAAGAAGAAGAAGAAGAAGAAGAAGAAGAAGAAGAAGAAGAAGAAGAAGAAGAAGAAGAAGAAGAAGAAGAAGAAGAAGAAGAAGAAGAAGAAGAAGAAGAAGAAGAAGTTTTTCTGTTTAGTTGTTCTTGTTGTTTGTTAGCGTTAGCATGCTAATATCTGAGTGAAGGCCTTTGTGTTCAGACTTGATGAAGGATTATGGAGAGCTGCTGATGGTCCTGGAGAGTCCTGGAGGGTCCTGGACTCTGCCGTTTAGTGTGCTGCCTGTTTGTGAGTGTGTTTGAGGGTCTCAGGTGGATCCGTTCAGACCTGCCTCCTGCTTCATTCTGCATATTCTTCACATGCCTCTCTGCTCGCTAACCTTTCACCCACAGCTGCTGGTCTTCTTCTCTGGAGGTCTGATAACAGTCCTCACCTGTCTGTCTGTCTAACAACACACCTTTACTGTGAGAGCTCTTCTCCTCCCGCTACATGTCACCTGATCTTCAGTGTGATGAGGTCAGAGGTCAAGCATCACATTACATCGTCTTTGTGTCTCCGGCGTTCCTCCAAAACCCCTCCAGGATAAAAGCAGCAGGTTTGTGAAAGATGCCAAAATAAAAGCTGAGCAGACGTCCAACACAAAGTACTACTGTAGTACTTTACTGTGTGGTAGTAGTACTTTTACTCTAGTAAAGGATCTGAATACTTCCTCCAACACAAACGACTACCGTAGTATTTCACAGTGTGGTAGTAGTACTTTTACTGTAGTAAAGGGTAGTAAAGGATCTGAACATCCTTCAACACTGAAGCATTTAAGCTGATGTTAAAGATGAATTTATATGTATGTGTGTGTACAATGTGTACAGTGTGTGTACAGTGTGTGTACAGTGTGTGTGTGTGTGTGTGTGTGTGTGTGTGTGTGTGTTTGTTACCAGCTCTCTCTCTGGATGATATGAAGAACAGGCGACTCGTCTGCAGCGCTGAATGAATCCTCCGGTCAGAGAGACCAGCAGAGCCAGACCCAACAGGAAGCCTGCAACAAGAACCAGAACCAGTAAAGACCAGTAACACCAGTGGAACCAGTGGAGGCATCAGAACACCAGCTGCAGGTTTAATGCCTTGCTCTAAGGCTCCTCAGCAGGAAGAAGGAGGTGACCTCTGACATCACCAACACCTTTTTAACCTGAAGGCAGAGCTGAGTCACGGTAAGGTATCCTGATGATGTCACAGCTATGATGTCACATCCTGTATGATCTCACCCAGGATGAGACATGTGATGTAGTCCGGCTCCGACGGCTTCAGCAGACACTTCTTGCTGATCACTGTGACGTTTCCTCGCTGCAGGACGTCAAACGAAGCCACGACGTCTCTGAAGATGTCCGAGGCGTAGCCCGATCCGTTCACCTGCACCGCCACCGTGACCGGGGCTGATGGGACAGGTGTTACCATGGTTACCACCGCTCTGACTGACACTCACAGCAATATTCATATCAGGGGCGTTGCCTCACCTCTGGCCACGACGTCCCCCTTCACCTGGTGGTGCACCTGATCCAGCATCCAGAACACTAGGAAGTCCAGCGCCACCAGCACGCTGCCCATCACCAGGTGTCGGAAGACCGAGACCACACCCACCAAGACCGCCCGCCGCTCCCGGGACGTCAGGTAAAACGACACTGCAGGACAGACGATTCAACTCACTTCAGTTCACTTCAGCTCACTTCAGTCTACTTCAGTTCACTTTAGTTCACTTTGGTTCACTTCAGTTCACTTCAGTCTACTTCAGTTCACTTTAGTTCATTTCAGCTCACTTCAGTCTACTTCAGTTCACTTCAGTTCACTTCATTTCACTTCAGTCTACTTCAGTTCACTTTAGTTCACTTCAGTTCACTTCACTCTACTTAGGCTCACTTCAATTTAAAAAAATTAAATAACAATTGAACAATTGAATACATATTAAAACTTAACAAAGTGACATATTAACAGCTTTTAGCCATATTCTGAACACACACACACACACAACACACACACACACACACACACACACACACACAGCTGTACTGACGTGGTGTGATGTAGGTCTTGGCCTCTCTGCGTGTGATTGGCAGGACTGAGGCTCCGCCCCCTGAGGTCACCTGTTGGTCGAGGTCTTTGAACTGAGCGCTGATGTAGACGTTATCAAAGTCGAGCTCACGGAGATACCGGCGTCTGTACCACACCGCCCTGAAAAGATTTTTTTTTAAAAAGGCAATGAAAAGACAACTTTGTTATTCTTAGATCCTCACCACCTGTAGAGCAAATAATCTGCACATGCTAATGTGTGTCGATGACGTAAATTGAAGCTTGTAGATGAAGTAAACTGAAGCATGACTTCTGACCTCAGGAAGGACCAGACGAGCAGGACGAGGCCGCCGTACGTCAGCGGTTCGATCAGCTTCTGAAACACCTGCAGCTCTGATGAAACTTCCTCCATGATGTCCTGAGAAACCTGCTGCACAGAGCGGCTGCTGTTGGTGTCCAGGTCAAAGGACACAGAGGTCGAGATGTTGAAGTCAAACTCCTGCTTCATTCGCTCAAACGCTGCAACAGTGGCTATAGGAGGACAGCGGCTGGATTAAGGTTGTCAATAAAGGTTAAAAACAGTCAAAAATAATGAACTTACGAGCTGCCAGACGTTTCTTCAGCTGGCTGGCGATGTAGGAGGGGATGACGCAGAAGAGCTCGCCGGCTGAAACAGACACACTCTTTTATTAAATTGTTACCTGAAAAACAACATTATGCTAATGTTGTATAAAGTCAGTGAAGTGGAAGTGAACGCACCGCGGGCGAGGCTGCATAGCGGCAGGAAGCCCTCCACAATGTCACACAGGAAGTTGAACTCTCCCAGCAGGTCGTAGCAGTCGGCTCGAGCCTCGGCGAACAACGCCCGGCACTTCTTGTACGGAGAGCCTAGTTTGGCGTTACACACGTCACCGATGTCCACCAGGAAGTGGAGGACGTTTCTCAGAGTGCGAGCTGCAGGGTCAGAGGTCACAGGTCAGAAGTCACGGCTGTATCACATCACTTTGTGTTTGATATTTTCAAAATCTCGGTGGCCACTCCCGGGCTCTGTAACTTGGCCTTGTGCACTGCCAAAATGATTTCATTAGTGCCCACGAATTAATCTAAACATGGGAACAAATTGAATTCAGGCCACGAATTATATCTTGTGCACATTAATTAATAAATAGTGTCCTCAAATGAATTAATCTTGGCCTCAATTTATTTATGTTTTTTTTCTCAATGGCCGCTCCCATCACTCACCAACATGGCGGACGCTGTCAGTCAGAGCGTGGATGAAATTCTGAACTCGTCCTGCTACAGCGTGAGCGTTACTGCTGATCTCTCTGATTCTGTCCAACGCGGCTGCAAACACACAACAGCAGCTCCATCTAATCAGTTGAAATAGATAGCTAAAGATCTGTCCATTCTGTCCAATGCGGCTGCAAACACAACAGCTGACGATCACACACTAGTTGTTACGTAGTAGTAGCAGTAGTAGTAGAGTATTAGCAGCAGCATTAACAGCAGTATTAACAGTATTAACAGCAGTATTGATGGTGGAGGTGGGTGGGTCTTACAGAAAAGGGGCGTGTTTGCCCTCTGCATCAGTTCCTGTGTTTGATTGGCTGCCAGCTCGGCGCCACACAGCAGACTGGCAGCTGCTCGCTCCGTGTTTTCTAAGGTGTTGGTGAGAGGACCAGACAGCAGCACCGTAACAAACAGGAAGAAGATAAAGTTCCTGCCCCGAGCTGAAACACAAGAGAGGAAAGAAGGACTGTGATAGGCTGAGCAGGGCCACGCCTCCATCTGAAGCCCCGCCCAGTGGAGGTTTAATGTAATGCTAAACAGGAAGGAGAACCACCTGACAGGCGACTGATAAACTGACCTGAGCACAGTGAAGGCAGCAGCACCATGACGTTGGCCCGGACGCTGGCGGACAGTCCCATACCGAAGGCTGCCAGGACGGCCACAGTCAGCGTGGTGTAGACACACAACCACAGAGGCTGTTTCTGCAGGAAGAGAGCTGTGAGTCCGTACAGTGACGCCAACAGCAACCCCGAAGCAAACGCCACCAGGCTCCGCCCCCCCTCCAACAGGTGACCTTTGACCTTCCTCCATCTGTTGAGGTCAGAGCGCCCCGCTGACCTGAGGAGGGAAACATGATTTCATTATGGAGGTTAGAAACCAGAAAGCCGAAAGTCTCACTAGTACCACTTTACTGGAGCCTTTCTACTTCTGCTTTACTACATTTATCTGACAGCTTTAGGTACTTTACAAATTCAGATTTTTGCGGACAAAACATATGAAAAGAAAAATAAAATCAGATATTTTGTTAAAAAATTTAACTCCAGTCCATTAATCAATTAGTCCTTTTATCAATTAGTCCATTAATCAATTAGTCTATTGACAGAAAATAAATGTGAAACTATTGTGATGGTTGAAGTAATTTTTCATGTAAAAACATTTGATGATTCCAGGCATGGATGTATTAAAAGAACTGGATACAGCGTTGGAGGCGGGGCCCCGGTCATTCCTATGAGAGTTGCTCATTGGCGCATGAAGCCTAAATGGCTTGACTTCTGTCTGGAAAAGTACCCGAATCTTGGCGGAGTAGCGTCCGCTCAGTCACGCCCAACGTCACGCCGTCGTCACGGCTTGCACTCCAGCCTCGGTCTGGGTCTCACTCACATGAACGGAGGAAGGGAAATAACTCTGGATTCAGCTATTAGTGCGTTTTGCAACTTTAAAAACTGAATTTTTTAAATAAGGGCTATTAGAGTGTTCGTACTGGGAAGTTGATTCACCTCAAAAAAAATTATCTGAGTTACAGACGTCTCTTTCCCAATGTAAGTCTATGGGAAAAAGTATTTTTGGGCCCAATGCATCACGTGACTGACACGGACGTTGCAGTACCGCCGTTTGGCCACTACGAAAGTCCGGATCGATGCGCACTTCCTGGGGGCTTGGTTCCAGGGGCTAGTTGCAATGCATTATGGGTGAATTAATACACTTCACAGAAGACAAAAAATGGCAGATGCAACAGCGACACCACACCAAGTAGGAGAGAAAATAACTGAAAAGGTAAACAGCATAAATCCAACAGTCGTTACAACTGTTAAAGATATTCAGAAACAATTCAAGAATATGGTACAAGAATCCAAAAGAGTTATGGATAAACAGTTGAACTAGTTAGCTAAATGTTAGCTAAAAGTAATGGATAAACAGTTGAAATAGCTAAAAAAAAAAAATGCTAAAAGTAATGGATAACAGTTGAAAAAGTTATCTAAATGTTAGCTAAAGTAATGGATGACAGTTGAAATAGTTATCTTAATGTTAGCTAAAGTAATGGATAACAGTTGAAATAGTTATCTAAATGTTAGCTAAAGTAATGGATAAACAGTTAAAATAGTTATCTAAATGTTAGCTAAAGTAATGGATAACAGTTGAAATAGTTATCTAAATGTTAGCTAAAGTAATGGATAAACAGTTAAAATAGTTATCTAAATGTTAGCTAAAAGTAATGGATAAACACTTGAGATAGTTAGCTAACTGACCTAACAGATTGTTGCCATAGCAACAAAACAGGCTAACTTTCCTACCTGACATTAAGTCAGTCTTAATATTTATACAACAGACAGGCTTAGACTAGTCTTAAATATGTTTATACAATGAGCCCCAGCTTTAATAATGTTAATAATGTTAATGTATTAGTAGTAATAACGTTGAGGTTTGGACTAAACAAACATTGTGAAGGTGTCACTTTTTTTTTTCTGAAATTGTACAAAAGAAACAATTGAATCGATTACAGGAGAAAATAAGCAGGAAGGAAGATATTTAGTCGCAAAGAAATATAAATTGTTATTAAATATTATAGATTATAAATTGAATCGTTTGAACCTGAATGTAAACATGTTATGATCCGATTGAATCACTGCAGACTGTGAGAGAAGGTTAGCATTTAGCTCCCTGCTAGCTGATAGCTGTGGTGTTATCTCTCACCTGTTCAGGACTCCTCTGATAGCCCGTCTGACTCCGCCCCTCTTCACCTGGACTGTGACATCACTTTTCATCAGGTGTCTTTTCCTCTTTTCAATCTTCATCCTGGATTTCTGTCTCACTCACTCACAGTGTTTTCATTTCTCCTGGAGACCAAACAAATCTGACATCACTCTGAAGGCTCCAACTGACCAACTAACCAACTGACCAACTGACCAACCAGGTAGCATTCAACCTGTGACCAGCTTGTTTAAAGCAGACTTTGGATGGATGATGGCTCACACTGACCGGTTCAGACCTTCAGCTCCTCACAGCAGTAAGTTAAACCAGCTTCTCTTCTAATGCTGTTTGGAAAGCTAACTTTTAGCTAACGCTAGCAGCTTTTGTTGCGTGTTTTGTTTGTGTCTGTCCTGCAGCCATGGAGAGGATCTGTTTGACCGTCCTGCCTCCTGCCGTCCATCGGTTCATCTTCAGCCAATCAGAAGAGTTTCCGGTGGCTCACCTGGTCCTCAGGATGCTGTTTGGAGCAGTGAGCGGTACAGGTAAGAAGAGAAGGTGGATAAATCAGTCAGAGGAAGGATCACAACCTGGAAGAAACTTAAAGGGGACATATCGTGCTCATTATCAGGTTCATTCTTGTATTTTGGGTTTCTACTAGAACATGTTTACATACTTTAATGTTTAAAAAACCCTTTATTTTCCTCATGCTGTCTGCTTGAATATACTTGTATTTACCCTCTGTCTGAAATGCTCCGTTTTAGTACATTTCAGTGGAATTGCAACAGAATTACGTTGCTAGGCAACAGCTTGGGTCCATGTTTACTTCCTGTCAGCTGATGTCATTCACATACACTGCAACAGGAAATAAACTGGGACACATTTAGAATGTTTACATTTAAAACTTTGAAATGGTCTAAATATTTTAGATTTGTGACATCACAAATGGACGGAAATCCTAACGGCTTGTTTCAAAAGCTCAGTTTCTGAATACGGGCTGTGTGTATTTCTCTGTGGATTAAGTGTTTCGATACTTTCACAGTATTTATGTACAACTTAAACCTGCTTAATAATGTAAAGCCATGAAAATGACACTTTTTACAATATGGGACCTTTAATATTAATTAAAGCATCGGAGTCTACAATTCTTCCTTAAGTGGCTAATGCTATTATGTCTCCTTAGCATTGTTAGCATTCTCCATTAAAAAGTGTGATTGTATTTTATATTTAAAGGGACTGTTTGTAAGAATCAGAAATTGGTTGTAACAGCGACACTTGTGGCCGCAATGTCAACGAAAGTCAGCGTCCTGTTGCTCGCCCGTGTGCACGCGCTACCTGAATGTGAGCGAGTGTCCGTCAAAACAGCGAGACGACACACGTCAGCTAAAACCACAATATAACTCTAAATTTCACCTGCTTGGCAGTAATGTTAGCTGACCAGACGAAGGTCTCTCCATGAATCAATGCTGATCCTAGTGTTGGCTTTTTTTATACGTGTAAGAAGTTACAAACAGTCCCTTTAAGTTAAGTAAAGTTATGACCTCTTCATGTACTTCCTGTCCTCTTCATGTACTTCCTGTCCTCCACCGTCTCAACTGTCAGCTCTGTTTCTGGGACTCTCTCACAACCTCCCGCTGACCTTTGACCTGAAGCTGGCAGCAGCAGCTCTCTTTATCGGTGAGGAAACGAAGCTCATCCGTTTGTATCTGAAATAATTATTAAACATCTGGCTGAAATAAACGTGTTGGCTCACATCTGTTCCAGCTGTTTGTACGGTGGGCGGAGCTTTATCCTCCTCCTCCAGGTGCTCGGTCCTCCTGATGTTTCCCAGCATGCTCGGCTCCCGCGGTCGGGCATACCTGATGCTGTTCATCCTGTCGGTGCTATACAGAGGTGAACACACACACACACAGACTATGACTTGCCCCAAACTGCATGTGATTATCATAAAGTGGGCATGTCTGTAAAGGGGAGACTCGTGGGTACCCATAGAACCCATTTACATTCACAAATCTGGAGGTCAGAGGTCAAGAGACCCCTTTGAAAATGGCCATGACAGTTTTTCCTCGCCAAAATTTAGTGCAAGTTTGGAGCGTTAGTTAATGTCTTAGTAGTATTTGTATCTTCATTCTAGCTTTAAAACTGAGCCCGCTACAACCTAAAAATCTAAACTTGCGTTAATGCGTTAAAGAAATTAACGCGTTAATTATGACGTTAACTTTGACAGCCCTATTTCATACGTCTTGTGACGATGTAATTAGGACCCGAGCACCAACAACGTAGGTCCGATGACTTATTGAACTTCAAATGATGATGATGATTATTATTATTATTGTATTTGATTGTATTGAACGGTGCTGTAATATTACGGTTTTGTATTTGGTTGTATTGAATGGTGCTTTGATGTTACTGTGTTATATTTGGTTGTATTGAACGGTGCTGTAATGTTACTTTGTTGTATTTGGTTGTATTGAACGGTGCTGTATTGTTACTGTTTTGTATTTGGTTGTATTGAATGGTGCTGTGATGTTACTGTTTTGTATTTGGTTGTATTGAACGGTGCTGTAATGTTACTGTGTTGTATTTGGTTGTATTGAATGGTGCTGTGATGTTCCTGTTTTGTATTTGGTTGTATTGAACGGTGCTGTAATGTTACTGTGTTGTATTTATAACATTATAACGTGTCTCATGATGATGTTTCAGGTCCAGTTTCTAACATCCAGCGTAATGTGGAGACGGCTGCTCTGTCTCTGAGCTGTAATCTGGATCTGCAGGTTCATCACAGCAAGCTAGTGTGGAAAAATGCCATCAGACCGTTTATACTGGTCGCACAGGAGCTGATGGTGAGAAGACTGTAGAGAGCTAACAACAATAGAGCTAAAACCAAAACACGTCAGCTGCATTAAAAAAGATTCCAATAAGATCAGATAGTACGATACGAGTCAGAGGTCACTGATCCGTTTCCTGTTTCTTCTTCAGGATGATGAAGCAGAGTTTGAGGCCGAGGCTCAGAGCGTCAGCAGGAACTTTCAGAACATCAGAGACGAAGTCGTCCTTCAGTACGGATACGACCGATTCAACCCCAATCACACCGGCAACAGCACACAGGAGCAGTTCACCTCCAAGACCATGATGCGGTGCGACAGTAAGTGAGATGACAACGTCAAGATTAGAGTTATTAGGGGACGTACACATGCCACGTCTAAAAACGGCAGCCTCATCATCCAGCACCATAAATCCCTCACAGTAACTTTACTGCTCAATCATCCGTCAGTCATGCAATGCATTCTGGTAGAGCAGCAGCCCACGAGGGAAAGTGTTTGTCCAATCAGGAGCCTTGTGTCTAGTGGAAGCCCCTTCAAGTGTCCAACGCTGTGAAGCGAGGCGATCCCTCGCCATAAAAAACGCCCCTGTGGGCACGAACCATTATTTTATCTTGGAGCGCAGCCGCTACGCCCCGAAAAATAGGCGCTTTGGAACACTTGAGCATCGCAACGTCATTCCTGCGTTTGAGCGTGCATCCCGTGCGTCTACATCTACAACAATGGATTTGAGTGCGCAAAAAACGCAGCATGTGAATGGCCTCTAGACACATTTCACATAATGAGGACAAGACCTACATCACACCACGTCAGTACAGCTGTGTGTGTGTGTGTGTGTGTGTGTGTGTGTTTGTGTTATCCAGGTGTGGTGAATGAAGGCGTGCAGCGATGTGCTGATTGGTTCAGCCAGAGGTGGACGGAGTGTATGAAGGCGATCCCTGTACCCGTCATCAACCACGTCCTCTGTGTCTCCATGAAGTTCCACTTCCTGTGTGACATCATGAGAGGTGAAAGGTTGCGCTGTGGTGCTCGTTGTTTTGACATGGCTTGGTGTGTCATGGCCTGGACTCTGTAGATAAAGTGTCTTCTTCTTCTTCTTCTTCTTCTTCCTCTCTGTCAGTGATGACACCGTGGTGCAGAGAGCACATCCCTGTGGAGGGAAACTTCGGTCAGCTGTTTGATCAGCTGAACCGTTCGGTCGACCTGCTGTCCAGCGAGTTCAGCACCGGGATCGTCATGCAGGTCACCACCTCTCCTCTAACGCCACCCTCGGGACAAACTTATGAATCTCTGTGTCCTGATCTGTGTGACCTCTGACCTCCTGCAGGAGCAGAAGCAGCAGGAGGTGTTGGGTGGAGCTCTGCTGGATCAGGAGTTCACTGAGGCTGTTCGAGGATCCTTCCAAAGACTGACGAACACCACGGAGCAGCTGCTCAACGTCCTGCAGATACTGCTCTCCTTCACCTTCATCACCATCTTCATCCAGTAAGAACTCATCATCATCATCATTCTCTTTCTGCTGAGTCACACACCGACGGATCCTCTCAAATACTTCTTACGAAAAGTCATTCTTCATTTTTCATGCGTTTTCCTACGAATGTCCAGCAACACGTGTCAATTTACACTCATTACACGCATTCAGTCTTTTCAAAATAAACTTCCGTCCTCACAGGAAACTATTTGGTTACATTTTGGCAACAAAATTACTTAGTTAGGTTTCGGAAAAGATGGTGGTTTGGATAACTACGTAAGTGGCGTAACTTAAGTACGTAAGTTATGTGACAAATAAATCAACATTGACTTCTGGTTTCACACGGGGCACCAACAGCGGTCTCCTGGTGAAAGTCTGGTGTTTTTAGACCCACCCATCCACCTCACTCCTCCTCACTGACGCTCTTTATACTTCCTGGTTCACGATTATGTGGATTAGATAGGAATTGATTTTGTCGAATATGAACGAATTACACTGCATTACTCTTCGTAGGTATAGTTACAAATGTTGTATGAGAACAACCCGTTCTCACTCCCAACTAGTCAAATACCTCCGTTTGGTCAGCGCCCCTCGGCATCTGAAACCGACACACGGAGGCACCCTTTAGCAACAGTACTGTATGTGATGAACCGGGCTTTCAACTAACTCCAATATAAACCCACCCACGGCGTTATTCAACGGTCGGAGCAGTGACGTCATATTAATAGCGTGAGAGTCCGTTCAGGGCGGATGGGTCAAGACTTTCAACCAGGAGACTGCTGTTCATGTGAAACTCAAAGTAACGTTCACTAATTTTGTCACCAGTCTTTAGTCACGTGACTCGTTGGTATCGTCAGTCCCGTGAGTCGTTAGTCAGTGAAGTTAATGTCAACCACGACCGTTTCCTTACCCTTACTAAGTGGTTGTGTTGCCTAAACCTAACTTCCTGTGAAAACAGAAGTTTATTTTGAAAGGACACTATGCATGTAACAAGCGTATATTGACACGCCGTCCCCGGTCCGTCCAAAAGTAACACTAGAGGGGTTCCCCGTGTGTTGGTCTCCGATGCCGAGGGGCACTGACCAAGCGGCGGTATTTGACGAGTTGGGAGGTTGAACGGGTTGATAGGTACGATAGCCTCCTCTTCCTCCTCTTCCTCCTCTTCTTCCTTCTCCTCTTCTTCCTCCTCTTCCTCCTCCTCAGGGCGTTTGGTTACCTCAGACACTACAGGAGGGACGTTCGATTTGACAACGTTTACATCACCAAATACTTCAGGCAGATTGACGCCCGCAGGAGGAGAGCGGTAACTACATCATCATCATCATCATCATCATCAGCTACAGGATGGACATTTTGGTTTCAGAATAATCTTGTCTTTTCCTCTCGTGTCGTCTGGTGCGTTCAGGGGAAACGCTTCCTGCTGCCTCTGAAACAATCAGAGAAGAAGAAGTTCATCGACCCCTGGAGTCCAAGGATCCACCCTGAGGAGCTCAAACAAGTGGTGGGTTCATCACTAATATTAATGACACCAGTACTATCATCCTTTATGCCGTCCAGACACTAGGAGACTTAGAAAAGACTTTTAAAAGACCGAAGTCTGACGTGTGTGTGTGTGTGTGTGTGTGTGTTTGTGTGTGTGTGTGTGTGTGTGTGTGTGTGTGTGTGTGTGTGTGTGTGTGTGTGTGTGGACAGACCTCAGGTGTGTTTCAGGTGCTGTCTGTCTCTCTGCTGTCTGTCGTCCTGCTGACTGTCGACTTCTCTCTGTTCCACGTGTTGGACATCGTCAGCAGACACAGCTTCACCCAGTTCAACCTCACAAGTAAACACTCACACACTCACATCTGGATATGTTGGGTCAGTGTTTGTGTTGTCAGAAGGGTTTCTGGGTAATGGAGTCCTCTCTACAGGTAGTCACCAGGTGGACATCAGAGTGGGCGGAGCCTCCATGATGGCCCGGCTCCTGAGGAAGACGGTTTCGGCCTACAACAGCTCGTCCAGCCTCAGCATCCACACCGACAACCAGGGTAGGTCAAAGGTCAAAGGTCACAGACTGACTGAGCAGTGGCTCTCTGGTGTTTCAGCCCTTTGAGAGTGGTGATATAGAGAGACGTAGCCAATCAGAAGCTGGGTATGGCGCCCTGAGATCTTAACTTGCACTGCTGAAATTCTTTTAAAATGTTTATTTCTTTATTTAAACGTGTTTATGAATTCTATGTGTTCTATAAATTGAGCTTAAAAGTGGTTTAACTCAATGTAGTTTTAATCTTATACAGATTATGTATAACTCTATAAGTGTGTATAATGTTGACGTCAGTGGACGGCCATTATATTAGAGATGAGTATCCGATTGGTAGAGAGCTAAAATACTTTGAGTTTTCATCTTTAAAATTAAAATGTCCACCACTGATGTAGAAAAGAAAAGAACAGAGGCGAGTAGAAGAGAATGGAGACCTGTAGGACTTTTATTTTATAATATATAATTTATAATAATAATATTTTATATTCTTGTATGAAATGTGCTATACAATTATTATTATTATTCAGCGGGTTTTATTTTATAATATTTAATTTACACTAATTATATTTTATACATTATATTCCTGTATGAAAGGTGCTTTACAATTATTATTATTATTATTATTATTATTATTATTATTCAGTGTTTTTTTTTTTTTTTACATCTTATGATTTTATAGCTTTTTATTTTTATTTTATTCTATTTCAAGTGGGTTTTATTTTATAATATATAATTTATAATAATAATATTTTATATTCTTGTATGAAAGGTGCTATACAATTATTATTATTATTATTGTTATTATTATTATTATTATTATTATTATTATTATTATTATTATTATTAATAATAATAATCAAACATGTGAACCTAAGTAAACAGCCTGGGAGGACGAGGTCTTCTTTGGGGCCAATAAACACTTTATTATTAATCTGAACCAGCAGAGGGCGACACAGTCTAACATCTGTCTATCAGTCCACTTCACTCATAGGTATTAAACTGTTTAATATCTGTGAGATCAGTCATAAACTCAACAGAGCACAGAGCCACAATTTAACAAGATAATATAAATATTAATACACACACGTATTAAACTACAACACAGAAACCAGCGGAGGAAAGTACAGTAGCATTTTGAATGCAGGACTTTTACTTGTAACATAGTATTTCTACACTGTAGTATTAGTACTTTTTACTATAGTAAATGATCAAAGTACTTCTTTCCCCCCTCCAGTGTGTGTGTCCCCCCCCTCCTCCCTCTCTGCTGGTGTGTATATCAGCTGTTTGTGTTGTGTCCTGTTGGTGGCGCTCTGCAGCTGCCTCCAGGTTTACACCAACCGCCTCCGCCGGGTCATCGCCGCCTTTTACCACCCACAGGTACACACACACACACACACACACACACACACACACACACACACACACACACACACACACACACACACACACACACACACACACAAACACGCACACACACACACACACACAAACACACACTCACACACACACGGTCATGACATCACTGACCTCAGAGATCCTTCATGGTCTTTAACTAAAGGAGCACTTCACCCAAAATACACAAAACTAAACAGTTTGTTTCCAGCTGCAGTGAAACTCTTTATTCATGTTTATTTTAAGTATTTTTTTATGTATTATCTTTAAGTATAAGTACACACCAGGCAGAGTGAAAACTACAAATGATTTAGATAGAAAGTTATCTTATAGTTATGTCATTTATTGTCATTCGAAAATGCAAATATAAATGAATAAATAAAAAATGAATGCAAAAATAAATAAATAAATGTAAAAATTAATAAAAAAAATAATACATAAATAAATAAAAGGGAAAATTAAACAGAAGAGTAATAAATAACGGAATTAATACAAAAATAAATAAATATAGAGGCAAATTAAAACAGAAATATCAATTTATGTCACATTTTATCAATTAATTAATGGCTACATTTATTTTTAATATTATTTTTGCTACATTTAATGACATATTTATCAAGTCATTTATTTATTCATTCATTTATTTTTGATTTGACCTCGTTCTGAAAAAAAATGACGTCGCTTTTTCGCTGCGTAATATTCAGGTTCTATGTTAAAATATTCATGAAAAAGCAACAGTTCGCAAAAGTATATCGATGAATGCATTAATTGCACGGAAAAAATGCTGCTAGTGTGTAACAGCCTTTAGTCTGACAAAGAACCCTTAATAAAACCTTTCTTCAGAAGCTAATGGTTCTGGGTAGAACCTCAGCCCTTCAGGAAGAACCCTTCTGGAACCCTCATTTATAAGAGTGTGTAGTAAACAATCGAGACATGAAACGTGTCCTGATGAAGAAGCAAATAATCTCATTAACACACACACACACACACACACACACACACACTCACACACACACACACACACACACACACACACTCTCTCTGTGTTTAAACCCGCTGAGCTGCAGTAAATCTGATCTGAGAGCAGATTAATGTTAAGAGCATTATAACCGCTGACAGGCTGAACTGTGTTAGAGAGAGAGAGAGAGAGAGATAGAGGTGTTTATATTAACATATTTACATTTAAACTTTTTAAAGCCTCATTAACAGCTGATCTGAACACAAACAGCAGTGATTAAAAATGAAGATCTGGGAGAACGTAAACTTTACGGTCATTTAAGGCCACAAACACGAGGCTCAGAAGAAAAACAGCTCCATAAACACACGAAGGTCAAAGGTGGAAATATTTTACAAGTTCAAATATGAAGACTTGAGAAATATCTGATGGTTATGAACAGCAACAAAAAGCATTTAATACATCGAACTACAACAAGGACCACAATGGAAACAAGTCCTGTGACTGTTTTGTGTTGATGTTCTTTTTAACTGTGCATGTAGTCATGTTAGTGTTAAATTAAAAAAAACAAAGACAGATAAAATATAACCTCCTCTGTCTGTCTGTCTGTCTGTCTGTCTGTCTGACTGTCTGTCTGTCTGTCTGTCTGTCTGTCTGTCTGACTGTCTGTCTGTCTGTCTGTCTGTCTGTCAGAGGGAGAAGAAGCGTGTCTTGTTTCTCTACAACCTTCAGATCCAGAGACGGATTTCCTCCACTGACAAGAAACGCATCATCAGCCGGGGACGGAGGAGCAGGACGGTGAGTGATGTCCAGTGGTCAACCTCTGGGTCTGAGAAGTGAAGCCAATGCTGAAGAGCTTTAAACGTGCATTCTCTCGACCAGCCAGCAGGGGGCGACTCCTCTGGTTGTATAGAAGTCTATGAGAAAATGAGCCTACCACTCACTTGATTTATTACCTCAGTAAACATTGTAAACATGAGTTTATGGTCTCAATCGCTAGTTTCAAGTCTTCTTCAATACAGCATGATGTTCATTTAGTAAATTACGGTCCCATTTAGAGTCAAATAGACCATAAAGCAGGGGATGCTTTAGGGCGGGGCTACCTTGTGATTGACAGGTCGCTACCACGGCATTGTCCGGTCTGGGAGTTGTCTGTGTTTTCGTCTTACAACTTTAACCCTTTCATAGTGTGTTTTCACTTCATCAAAGTTAATTATAACATTTTGGTCGCCTAAAAATGTCTTTTTCAGCGTTCAATTGTATTTAGCTCCACCCTCTCGTGTCACTTCTGGTTGCAAAAAAACAAAATGGGGATGGTGATGGCCAAAAACCAAGATAGAGACGGCCAAAAACCAAGATGGAGACGGACAAAACCAAGATGGAGACGGCCAAAAACCAAGATGGAGACGGCCAAAAACCAAGATAGAGACGGCCAAAAACCAAGATGGAGAGGGCCAAAAACCAAGATGGAGACGGCCAAAAACCAAGATGGCGACGGCCAAAAACCAAGATGGGGACAGTCAAAATACAAGAAGGCGATGGCCAAATACCAAGATGGCGACGGCCAAAAACCAAGATGTTGACGGTCAAAAGACAAGATGGCGGTGGCCAGAAGACAAGATGGCGACGGCCAAAAGACAAGATGGCGAGGGCTAAAAAACAAGATGTTGATGGCCAAAAACCAAGATGTCGACGGCCAAAAACCAAGACGGCGACGGCCAAAAGACAAGATGGCGACGGCCAAAAAACAAGATGGCGACGGACAATAAACCAAGATGCAGATGGCCAAAAACTAAGATGGCGACGGCCAAAAAACAATATGGCGACAGCCAGAAACTAAGATGGAGACGGACAAAATACCAAACTTGAGGCTTCAAAACGGTAGTCCACAAACCAACGGAAGAATATAATTAAACAACAACAGTTATTGATCACTGATTGGTCTGAGTGTCAAATGCTGTTTTATTGTTCTTTTACAAATGTTTAATGATCTCTTTATCTAATTGTGTTCAATCGTCTTCTGCAGGTGTTTCAGTGTCTGACCAGGTGTCACCGTCACCAACAGGAAGTGTCGGACTCAGAGACGCACTACGACCCCGCTTAGACCAGGACAGGAAGTTCCACCTGCAGCTCACAGAATTAAAAGAAGACGTTGAGATGAACCTGCAACTTTAAATAAGTGTAAAGAAGTAGAAACCTGCAATGTTTACATGTTTACTTGCTGGCGGTCTTCTTCTCTTGTGTCTTTGTTGGCGCCATGTGTACATCAGAGGAATAGTGTGAAACCAGCTGCAGGGATGTAAATGAAGTTTGATTTGAACTTCTATATTAAAGCAGAAATTTTACAGATAAAACGCAGCACAGAACGTTCAAATGATACAACTAATAACTCAACTTTGTGTACGTCTGAAAACTGAACTAAACGTTCAGCGTGTTGTGAGTGATCATGTGATCAGATTAGATATGTACAGATGAGTTATGTAACTAGCTGATCCTCCGCAGCACGTGCAGCGCTCGCTTCATTCACAGTTTTGATCTGATGCTGGATCAGTTTACATTAGCAGTGATGTCATCGGGGTCTCCGAACCCTCTGTGACCTCGCTGACCTGTAATCCTCCTGACCTCATCGTTCAGCCGCCCACCTGCAGACCTCAGGCTTCATTCAAACTCATTTATATTTACTAACGAAGGCGTCTGTCCAACACGTCCATAAAAAGATGTTCATCTTCTGAGTATCAGGACGTTTTATAACAATATAAATATAAATAGATGTTGCATGGAATGATTGACAGCTCCATCCTCTGGCTCCGCCTCCAGCAGGTCAATAAAAACAACAATATAAAAAAAAAAAACTGTGAAAAGAAACTGAATCTGAACTGTAATCAAACGACATATATTGTTAAGAAGTGAAAGTCAATAGTTTGTTCCATGTCAACATCAGCTCCCAGCTGCAGAGCTACGCTTCCACCATTTTGGACTGAAAGTGACCACCAGACGCCAGTAAAACTTAAAACTAAATTATTTCTATTCCATTGGCATATTCTACTGAAACGGCCTGTGTTGAACAATAAAATATTATAAATATAATAAGGGTTTTCAGTCCAAAATGGCGTCAGCAGTTAAAAAAACACCAGAGTTTTGTCTCTTTGCTTTTGATGTAATCACAGGTTACAGGAAGGAGTTAACTCTACTGAGGAAATACCCTGTGTGTGCTTGTCTGTGTGTGAGAAGCCACTTAGATGTGTAAAAATTGCATCCTGTTACTCTGTTTTCAAAATAAAATCCATTTTATGAGCTGAATTTCACGATGCAGCCGAATATATCAAAAACACTGACTGCAGAGGGACATAGGGCTGTTAGTCGATTAGAATATTTAATCACGATTAATCGCACATTTTTTATCTGTTCAAAATATACCTTAAAGGGAGATTTGTCAAGTATTTAATACTCTTATCAGCATGGGAATGGACAAATATGCTGCTTTATGCAAATGTATGTAGATATATATTATTGTAAATCAATTAACAATACAAAACAATGACAGATATTGTCCAGAAACCCTCACAGGTACTGCATTTAGTATAAAAAATATGCTCAAATCATAACATGGCAAGCTGCAGCCCAACAGGCAACAACAGCTGTCAGTGTGTCAGTGTGCTGACTTGACTATGACTTGCCCCAAACTGCATGTGATTATCATAAAGTGGGCATGTCTGTAAAGGGGAGACTCGTGGGTACCCATAGAACCCATTTTCATTCACATATCTGGAGGTCAGAGGTCAAGGGACCCCTTTGAAAATGGACATGACCGTTTTCCACGACAAAATTTAGTGTAAGTTTGGAGCGTTATTTAACCTCCTTCATGAGCCCGCTACAACAACAAAAATCACAAATTGCATTAATCCGTTAAAGAAATTAGTGTTGTTAAAATGAATCTGCGTTAACACGTTGACAGCCGTATGTCTCACATAGTATTAACTTTAAAATGCAGTTAATATAAGCCTATAAGTCTGTTCACACTGGAACAAAGTGAAGCGCTTTCAGACAAAAATCACTGTTTTTTTCATTGATGTGTTGTTGGACTTTGTTGTCATGGAATGCAACAGGCTGCATTTATTTACTGTCAGAATATTATATACTGTCAGCATTTTGCAGTGTATGATTTATGTATTACACCACAATGTGTCTTCACAGTAATTTCTCCATTAAATGAAATGATTTAAATGCCAAAAATCCAAAGAATAAAGATCAGTTCTGTGTTCTTACAGGATTTATTCATTGACAACCTATTGATTAGGATTTTTTTGTTGACCTATTGTAAGAGCCATATCTTAAGAAGCATGGACGAATATAAAGAATATAAGAGGAATATACTTTGAAGAATGTAAAATGTTATTTTTCACGTTAAGGAAGTAGCGCTCCTGTAGACATATAAATGACGTCAGAGTCACATTTTGATGAGTTCAGGTAAAAGGAAGACGTCTACGGAGCACCATAGTTTTTGACCTAGTTAAATATGTGTTTTGTACTGTTTCAGTAAACAGTTAAAACTGACCTTGGAGACGTGTTTAATTTGAGTCAAGCTTATTGCTTCTTCTACACAGTGTTGATTTTTGGTCAGACGATGCTACACCTATTAATGGTTATATTATGAGGGTCTATAGAGGGCGTTTTGAGGCTTGTAACTGCATGAATAATGAATTATAATGAATAAATAAAATTCCCTTGACTTCACTGGACTTGTGAAAAGACCCATTACATTTATTCATATTTAAAGTTAAATTTAAAGTCTTGCCTGACAGTTGTGGTTGATAATTACTTTGGGAATGTAAAAATATTTATTTGATTATTCGTTTTTATTTAACTTAAAAAGACATTGAGCCTCTTAATAAACACTTTAAATGAAATTAAAGTATTTTTAATAGCAAGTTCTTTTTTTAATTTTTTTTATTATATTGGTAAGTAAATAGGTATTGATTTGAAATTGGCTTAGAATCAATTAGTCAAATGTAAATTTAATGTTGTTCATAGAGACAATCATTCGCTAGCTTTTATTTTGAAGACTGATTGGCAGTACTTCCGGTCTGTCTCTTGCTAGCTCCGGTTAGCTTAACGTAGCTAGATGACGTATCCGTTCGCTCCCGGTATAAACACGGGCGGTCCGGTGTCCTCCGTTAATTAGTCGCTTTCAGACCTCTCGAGACGGATTAACCGAACTGTCCGGTGTCCAAACGAACACAGCCGATGTTAACCGAGCCCCTCGTCCCGGTGTTGGCGGGAGTTTTGGGGTCCAGAAAGTGTTTTCTTGAGAGCTGCGCAGATATCGGTCCGGAACCGGGCTTTCTGCCCGCTGCATTAACGCCGAATTAACGGTCACTTTTTCCCTCGAGAGTCCGTTACAACAGCAGCTCCTGACCTGCTTTGCTTCTGTGGATGTTACCGGGAAAAAGAAGAACCATGGAGTTCCGCTGGAGTCTCTCCCGGTGCTCCGACACGGTGAGGTAACGGGACCGGGGGTAAACACGCATCAAACAGCAGCAACCTGTTGCCCGGTCGTCGGTGACGCAGAGAGGATGAACGGAGCCGCCGTAACGTTGCTGCTGCTGCTGCTCAGCGGCCGTGCTGCGTTCACTGCCGCCAGGTCCCTGAACGCACCGCAGGACCAAGAAGTTCTGCCTCCGGACGGACAGACGGACGGTACCGACAGTCTGACCGCGGCCGTGACAGGTAACGATTACTGCGAAGGTCTCTGGTGGAAGTGACAGATAAAGTTTGTCAGCAGTGTGTTTGTGTGACCTTTCGACCTGATTGAATGTTTCGGCCCGTTGCTATGGTAACAGTGTACTTAATCTGACATCATCAGCCTCTCCTCAGCTAACCGCTAACTGCTCAAAACGCGTGTTTAATTGACACTTTGGTCTATATGGACTCTGGTGCTGACTGACCAATCAGACTTCATTGTTGTTATTGATGGATCCATTGATCTCTGTTTGAAGGTCTCTATCGGTCACAATAGAGTTAAATAACTTCACAACATATAAACAGAAGAAGATAATTCTTCACTAAAACAGAGAAAAATTAGACATAGAACATTAAGCTTTGACTTAAACATTGCCTTCCTAACTTTGCAAAACAAAATGTGACCGATAAATACTTAGATATAAATTTATTTAATTGTTATTTATTATTAAAATGATAAATTGTGGGCCTTGCAGTGGTTAGCACTGTTGCCTCACGGCAAGTGTACGGATGCATGGGTGGATAATAAATTGTTAAAAAATCTTTAAAATGAACAGGAATTATATTTCAAATGTAAACCTTTTTAACGCTGCAACACACTTGTCAAAATTTAAACAGTATCGGCCCGATATCCGGTATCAGTATTGGTGCATGCCTAAATAAAATTACAGATGAATTTGTTTGTGACACTCATCCTGGCATTTTCAATTATTATTATTTTTATTATTATTTTTTTTACCATACACTCAGTTTCAGATTTAGATAGAGCTGCAACGATTAATTGATTAGTTGTCAACTATTAAATTAATCACCAACTATTTTGATAATCAATTACTTAGTTTGAGTATTTTTTTTATGACACAAAGTCTAAGATTGCGTCTGAAATTCCACACTAGCATGTTATTTACTACACTAAAACAGTATGTGAGATATTTTAGTGTCCGAAACCTTAGTATAAAACCAATAGTATGTGAATTACATACTATTTCTGGTGAAATATTACAGTATGCAACACTGCACACTACGGCGGCATAAATATCCCACAATGCAATGCGGTAGTGACGTTGACGGACAGCTCTTTAACGTCAATAGTAATAGAATAGCGATATATCTGTGGTTAGTATTTTTTTAAACAAAAAAAATCTTGAAAATATGGATCATTGTTTTTGTTTTTTTGTCTGTGACCAACATAAATATGGAGGGTGACATTTTAACGTGTAAAAATCATCCCGTCATCGCTCTCGCAAACAAACTCACTGATACCGATATATCTGCAATCAGCCGATATCGGTTGATTTATCGGCCCAGCTCCAGAACCCCTGTATTCCCAGTTTACCCGGTGTGTCTGTTTCCTCAGGTGTGGACAGATGGCGGCGCCCCCTGCTGGAGAAAACTCGTCCCTTCATCCTGGTGGGCGGACAGAGGAGGAGCCTCGCTGAAGCCCTACAGGTCAGAGACATGAAACCTCGTATCTCCAACAGGTCAAAGGTCAGCCGTTCAGACCAGTGGTGATGTCGTTACACTGGGATCATACTGGACGTCTACTGGTTTATTACTGGTCTATTAATGTCCTTCTACAGCGTTTTGATGGTGTGTTGCTGGTTGTGCATTTTTATTACCAGTATTTCTCTTGTGTTTTGTTGGTTAACCTAGTTTTTCAAAATAGAAGCACCAGAAGGTCACTCTCTCTTAACAGGGAACTCAGGACGAGACATTTTTTTCAAAATAAAAGCCCCATAGAATAACTCTATCCCAACAGGGTTTTGGTTGACGGATACGGAACGGATATGATGTCACGTTACTCTGACTACAACAATAAAAGCGGTAACTTCCTTCTACCTCCACATAGACTCAAATGAAGCATATATGTCGATTCTGGCAAAAAAACATCTATTTCAAAATCTTAAAAAAATAAAAAACGTGATACATAGGAGAATCGTTTTTTTTTTTCCCCAACCCTAGTATCTTGGTTCAACTGTGTGAGTTTGGTTTGAAAGCAGCAACTCCCTTAAGTCCTCCTTGACCTTGAACACGTCTTATCTTTTCAACAGAAATATTTAATATTATTAGGAAATGAAGAACAGATTGTGGTCTTGAGGAGGGACAGGAAGTCGTGTCTTTATATTCTCCTTCATTCATTAACAGACCGTTTCCTCAGAGTGTGTTTCACTGTAATAAGAAAGAGGAAGGAAGTTGGAGCGTTGACAGTTTTCACCACAAGCTTCCTGCAGGAACACAGAGATCTGAGTGGGGGAGGTGGGGGGTGTTAGAGGACGGACACTTCCTGTGCAGCTGACAGAAGATCTGAGATCATTTCCTGTAGAAATCACCCCACACCCTAGGACCCTGACTCCACCCGGCCGGGAGGAAACCAGAAGAAAGAAGGCTGATTGGACTAAAGGTGGAGTCCACCAGAACAAACGGCTGAATAATGAATCACTTTCCTGCTATTCGAATTACAGATTTAGAATATTTTGACTGTTTTACCTCGACATCAGACAGCCCTATCTGACGGGGAACTGAAGCTGTTACCTATGCGGTACCAACCGTGTCGTACTAGCTTGTCATGAAGGAGGATAAATAACGCTCCAAACTTACGCTAAATTTTGGCGAGGAAAAACTGTCATGGCCATTTTCAAAGGGGCCCCTTGACCTCTGACCTCCAGATATGTGAATTAAAATGGGTTCTATGGGTACCCACGAGTCTCCCCTTTACAGACATGCCCACTTTATGATAATCACATGCAGTTTGGGGCAAGTCATAGTCAAGTCAGCACACTGACACACTGACAGCTGTTTTTGCCTGTTGGGCTGCAGTTTGCTATGTTATGATTTGAGCATATTTTTTATGCTGTGAGTGATTCTGGACAATAT
Organism: Sebastolobus alascanus; assembly: GCA_916701645.2. Classification (NCBI taxonomy): domain Eukaryota; kingdom Metazoa; phylum Chordata; class Actinopteri; order Perciformes; family Sebastidae; genus Sebastolobus; species Sebastolobus alascanus. The sequence goes on from CAKAOJ020000008.1 coordinate 5,624,948, forward strand.
TAGTCATTGTTTTGTGTTGTTAATTTATTTACAATAATAAATATATACATACATTTGCATAAAGCAGCATATGTGTCCACTCCCATGTTGATAAGAGTATTAAATACTTGACTATCTCCCTTTAAGGTACATTTTGAACAGATAAAAAAAATGTGCGGTTTATCGCGATTAACGATTTTAATCGATTGACAGCCCTAATTTATATGTATTGATGGTTAAAATTGAAATTCATAGAGGTTGATTTTTTATTTAATCTGGGAGAGTCAATGTGGCCGTAGTTGCAGAAACACCCAGAAACACACTGTTTATGTTATGAAATCATCTACCAGGAATGTGTTTGACCATATTTCACTGGAGAGAGTTGGTGGATGACGTCATGTCGCTGCTCGTAAGTTGAGCCAAGATTTTAATTTTTTACTGCTGGATGAACCTGCTCTGTTCTTACCAAAACCTGTCAGAGTCTGACTGATATCAATGAGAGGGATGATTATTTTCATTCTAAGCAGAACAGACTGTTTATTTTATAGTTTCACTCGCAGTCATCTCATTTGCTGGAGAAACTGATGATCGCTGCCAGTGGTGGAATGTAGCCAAGTCCTTTTACTCAAGTACTGTACAATGGCGACGGCCAAAAACCAAAATGGCGACGGGCAGAAACCAAGATGGCGACGGGGGCCAAAAACCAAGATGGTGACGGCCAAAAACCAAGAAGACGGGGGCCAAAAACCAAGATGGCGACGGGGGCCAAAAACCAAGATGGCGATGGGCAAAAACCAAGAAGACGGGGGCCAAAAACCAAGATGGCGACGGGCAAAAACCAGGATGGCGACGGCCAAAAAAACTAAGACGGTGACCGTTCAGCCTCACAGAGCTTCTAACTGTAGTTAGTTTGCTGGTTCAGGTCTGGTTGATTTTCATGCTGAACAATATAAAACATCTGCTGCTTTCACTAAATATTTAATAATCAACTACTGAATTCACGGCTAATTGTTTTTTTTTGCACCTGGAAGTGAATCGGTTAAATAAGCTTCTTAAATGTTGATGTTGTAGGAGACACACGTTCTTACTCTCATAAACTAGAGGCCTTACTGCTGTATTACAGGAGGAATGAAACTGTTTTCCTCTTTCTTCTTCTTCTGTTGTGGTCGACGGCTCTGAGCCTCGCCCAGAGTCTCTGCAGCTCTGACATCATCTGGAGACTGGGCAAGAGACATGACCTCACCATACAGAGAGAGAGAGAGAGTTTAGAGGAGGAGGAGGAAGGAGGGAAGGAGGTAACAGATGGTGAGAGTGGGCGAGAGAGGAAACGCAGCGAGGGTTCGGTTGTGTTAGTGATGAAAACATGGAGGCATCAGAGACACATGAAGCTTTACATGATGAAACATCGAATATTGTCTCATTCAAATCACAGCTAATAACACTTCTGACATGTAACTACTATCTACAGATAGGCTGGGCAATATGGCGATATATATCGTTAAAACAATATAAATAATATCTATTGAACATATTTTTTTATATCGTTTCTATCGCGACATCGGCTAGGCCTGTATTAATTTACTGTTTTGTTCATTTTGTACTTTAAATACTCAGTACTTTTCATTTGTCACATATTTAATGCACACAAGTAAACAAAAATAGTAGGGGTGGGAAAAAAAATAGATTCACTATGTATCGCAATTTATTTTTTTTACGATTTTGAAACGTTTTGAAAAAACAAGAAGGCGAAAGCCAAAAACCAAGATGACGACGGCCAAAAACCAAGAAGACGGTGGCCAAAAACCAAGATGGTGACGGCCAATGACTAAGATGGCGACGGCCAAAAACCAAGACGCCGACGGCCAAAAACCAAGATGGCGACGGAAAGAAACCAAGATGGCGACTGATATATTTGACTTCAGGACATCTCTGACTACATACATGCTGAAAATCAAACATTTTTACTGGATTAATTTAGAGACTTTCCAAAGTAAAAGTCCCTAGAAGTGTATGATTCAACTTTTTCCCATGGTGTAGAGTTAGAAAAGTTAACAACAATCACAATAAATCGTAATATCGAATCACAATACATAAATATCGCAATACATATCGAATCAGCATTCAAGTATCGTGTTAGTATTGATTTTTCTCCACCCCTAGTATAGATACACTAGATATATATTTATATCTGAAATGTTAATTCCATCTCCCTATATGAAGGTGTAAATGTTGTTTCTATGGTGGTGTAAAACTATATCTCTTTATTTTATTGACATTTTATTATATTTGTCAGGAACAGAAATATTCTAGATATATTATTGAATGTGAGAATCAGCCTTTAAAACCAGATGCTGACCTCAAGTCCTGCAGAGTTTACAGTTTGATATTTAATAGAGATTTTGGGTGGAGTTAGTTTTCCTTTAGAATGAGCAGAATTCCTCTCTGAGGCGTGTTTGTTTTCTCCACCTCGCTGTACTTTGTACTGTGGTCAAGTCATTGTGCAGCAGGATGGAGGTGGGGGGGCGTTTGCTGAGTCATGTCCAGTCCAGCCGGGTGGGTCTGACTTGTTACTGTGGTTCAACACACAGGAAACTGATCCTGGAGCTGTCAGACCGCCAAAGACCTACTAATGCTCATAAGAACAAAACTAGACACACTTCTGTTTGTGTGTTTGGTCGTATCTGATTAACTGATTCAACTATTTTAATAATCAATTTAATTGTTTGAGTCACTTTTTGCTGGTTTTGCAGGTCACAACTTTGCTCTGGGAGAGTTTGGTCTGTTTAACTGGGGGATTCTTAAACTACAACAACAGTCACCTGGCGGTCGTACAGTGGTGTTACAGAGTGATGCGTCTTTTCACTCATAAACAATCTTTGTGTGAATACAGACAGCAGCTCATTAACTAGAGAGCTTTTAATTTGACTGAATTAATATTAATTATCTACAGCTGACACACACACACACACACACACACACACACACACACACACACACCTTGACTTCCTGCCGAGCTGAGAGGAGAAAGCGAGGAGGCGTTGGACAGGAAGTCTCTTCTCATCAAAGAGCAGCTCCATTAACAGGCAGGAAAGCACACTGATTGGATAACGGATGTACTTAGCCCCGCCCCCGTCCAAAAGCATTAACAGGAAATGACAAAATAAAAATGGTGGAGAGAGATCCTGGATCATTGAACCAAAATCAAACAACGTATATTGATAAGAAGTGAAAGTCAATAGTTGGTTCCATGTCAACATCAGCGCCCAGCAGCAGAGCTATGCTTCCGCCATTTTGGACTGAAAGCGACTACCAGACGCCAGTAAAACGTAAAACTAAATTATTTCTATTCAATTTTCATATTCTACTGAAATGGTCTGTGTTGAACAATAAAATATTACAAGGTCGACTGTCTGATTACTCAAGTATTCAATTATTTGTGTCCAGGTTTCCTTGGAAGTCGTCCATCTTTGTGTCTTTGTCCTCTCAGTGTTTAATGACCTCAGTAAATAAAGGAAACGTTTTTCCTGTCTGTTTTCAGGACGGTCACCCCGACAGGCTGCAGTCTGGACTGGAGGTGGGAGGACGACTCTTCCTGCTGGACCTGGAGAAGAACCAGTGAGTCTCTGATTTACAGTGTGTCTTTAAACACAACACAAAGAGTTAGAGATCTGAAGTGTGTGTCGTCTCTCTGCAGCGACCTGATGCCCAAACCGCCCAACGTCTTCTACTACCTGCCAAACGGCACCGGAGTGTCTGTGAGAGCCGACCCTGTGGTGAGTCAGTGAACGCACCGCCGCCGCATGTCCTCAGACTGTCTCTGTTATCCAGCTGTGACAGATGTTTGTTTGTTTGTGTGCAGACTCACTGTTATTACCACGGCAACGTCCGGGGATTCCCCCAGTCCAGAGTGGCTCTGAGCACCTGCTCCGGTCTCCGGTCAGTAATCAGAGTACTAATACACGCACAGAGTACTAATACACACACTGAGTACTAATACACATACAGAATACTAATACACGCATTCAGTGGAAAAAAACACAGAGTTGTTTGTGTACACTGATAAAAGTGGATTTGGGGTAAATTTCCTCATATTTCAGATCGTTCGTTTCTTTACAGACTCATAAGAGCATGAACACCCTTGTGATTATATGGTACATACAGTACGTATACTGTATATCTGAAATAGGGCTGCATATTGATAAGAAGTGACAGTATATTTTTCATTCATATACAGATCCAGGTCACTGACAGCTCTGTTTCCAGCTTCTAACATTTCCTGCTTATTCAGAGAAAAAAACATTTTCTTCTCCAACAACACTGAATGAAAATAAGAAGCAAAATCTCTTAAACCTCCAATCCGGTTTGTCCAGAGTCCAGGATTTACTGAGATTCAGGTCTTTGTGTTTCTGGGTTCGATCTCAGCAGAAAACGTGAGTGACGCCATCAACGTTCCTCTGCGGGGTTAAACCGATCCGGATCAGTGTAGGTGACCCCCGACCTCTGCAGGAGGATTAGCTGTTTACCGGCTCACGTGAAGAGAACCTGGTCCAGTTTGTGGGTTTCAGGTCAGACTCTGTACACAGAGACCTCTGTCCACCAGATCAACACACAGCGGATTATTAATGACCCCTTTTATTAATCAGGTTATTTAGAGCAAACTGAGGACTTTATATAAAACAAACACAAAGTTCAGTCCAGTTTCATAAACGGACGATGAATGAAGCTTCACTTGAATACAAACAGATTATTAGTTTTATTAACACTCGTCAGACCTTCCTTATCACAGGATAAATGAATTAATATACGTAAGTATAATTCAATCAGTCACACTTATTATTATTTCATTTTACTCATCAGCTGGTAAATACATTTTATAAAATGTCAGATGTTCAGGTTTTTTAAATAAAACTTCAGTAAATTAGATAAAGCATCATAAAAGATATTGTTACAACTTCCTGTCTGCTCTAATACGTCTGATTATTTAAAATGTAAAAATAGTGAAAACAGTGAGAAATGGTGTCACAATGATCCAGAGACCAAAGAGACACCTTAACAGTGTTTGTTTAGTGCACACCTCAACATTATTAGTCATTGATCAATGGACTAATTGATTAATGGACTAATTGAATAATGGACTACTGATTTCAGCTGTACTTGTATAAACTGTTGGGGAGTTTAATTTATAACAAAATATCAGATTTTATAAACTCTTCATGTGTTTCGTTTGTAAAGATATTCATTTGTAAAGTAACTAAAGCTGTCAGATAAATGTAGTGAAGTAGAAGAAGAAAGTAGCATGAAACGTAAAGTACAAGTACCTCAAATTTGTACTTCAGTACAGTACGTGAGTAGATATGGTTGGTCTGAAAACAAAATTCCAGAGAGTAGGGAGGCATTAACAATCTCAAGGACATCATCGACCACACAGCTGAAAACATTTCTGATCTACTCAGTAGGTCAGAGCACATTTTGCAAAACAGAAACTCAGAGTTCTTCATATTTTTAGTAATAATTAATAATAATGCTGTCTAGATTTTTTAATTTCTTTGTTATATGTACTGAGCAGGTCCTTATAGATATTATAATTAACCTGCAATTTTTACGCCACCTGCATCGCTTTAGGACTATTATTTATTATTAATCACACAAACACAACAAGAAGTGCAGAGCAGTCGGTGTCAGTCTGATCGATCCTCTGTTTCCTCCTGCAGCGGCATCATCGCCTTCAACTCCACCCTGAGCTTTGAGCTGCAGCCTCAGGAGGACCATCTCCACCAGGAGGGGGAGGAGGACGGGGGAGGAGGGGAGAGCGGAGGAGACGGGAGTGGAGGGAGTGGTGGAGGAGGAGGAGGAAGAGGAGGAGGAGGAGGAGTTCACCTGCTGTTCTCCACCAGCCCTCTGGAGGGCGACGGTGCTGGAGGATGTGGGGTCTCACACACCGCTGTTCCCCCCATCCACAGCTCCACACACACTCACAGGGTGAGACAGAAAACAGCATATCTATAATAATAACTGTGGACATGAATACAACGACTCCCAGGGTTCACTTCACCAGTTTAACATGATGTTATGATCAGACACTTTATAGAAAACTGATAAAACATTCAGCAGTTTAAATCACTTTCTGAAAGGCTTCTTCTCCATGGCAGCGACAGCTGAGGCTCATGGGTATTGTAGTATTTACAGAAAAAAACTGATTTCTCAGAGACAAAAAGTTGAAATAATTCAAACTTATGGTCAGAACATAAAGATTTAGACTGGTGACATCATCAAATTGAAATGGGAATTTAATGTGTAGAAAAACAGGTCAGGAAGCATCAGATTCTCAGCTCATGTTAAAGAACAGATTTATCATTAGTAGCCCCTGCAGTAATACTCACTACAGTACTATTTATTAGTCCCTGCAGTAATACTCACTACAGTACTATAGTACTATTTATTAGTCCCTGCAGTAATACTCACTACAGTACTACAGTATTATTTAATAGTCCCTGCAGTAATACTCACTACAGTACTATCAGCAGTAATACTCACTATAGTACTATCAGCAGTATCACTACGGTACTATCAGCAGTATCTGTATAACATATAATGTAACATGTCGCTGCGTCCTCTCTTTGTTCTGTCTGCAGAGGAAGAGAGACATCCTGTCTGAGACCAAATACATCGAGCTGGTGCTGGTGGTCGATCACCAGGAGGTCAGTGTGTGTGTGTGTGTGTGTGTGTGTGTGTGTGTGTGTGTGTGTGTGTGTGTGTGTGTCAGTTTAGTTTTAGTCGTATTCGCTTACTGAGTATTGCAGTTGGTTTAAAGTCACATTTTAACCTTGTTTTGTTTGTATTCATTAGGGCTGTCAAAGTTAATGTGATAATAACGTGTTAACTTAAATTTGTTTTAACGCCACTAATTTCTTTAACGCAACATGCGATTTATAGGTTGTAGCGGCTCACTTTTAAAGCTAGAGTGAAGATACTGGTATCATATGAAACTATAAAACCTAAAGAATCCATTGGTACCAACCATGTCATACTAGCTTGTCGAGAAGGACGATAAATAACGCTACGAACCTACACTAAATCTTGGCGAGGAAAAACTGTCATGTCCATCTTCAAAGGGGTCCCTTGACCTCTGAGCTCCAGATATGTGAATGAAAATGGGTTCTATGGGTACCCAAGAGTCTCCCCTTTACAGACATGCCCACTTTATGATAATCACATGCAGTTTGGGGCAAGTCATAGTCAAGTCAGCACACTGACACACTGACAGCTGTTGTTGCCTGTTGGGCTGCAGTTTGCCATGTTATGATTTGAGCATATTTTTTATACTAAATGCAGTACCCGTGAGGGTTTCTGGACAATATCTGTCATTGTTTTGTGTTGTTAATTGATTTACAATAATAAATATATACATACATTTGCATAAAGCAGCATATTTTCCCACTCCCATGTTGATAAGAGTATTAAATACCTGACAAATCTCCCTTTAAGGTACATTTAGAACAGATACAAAATGTGTGATTCATTTGCAAATAACGACTTGCGACTGCGATTAACTATGGACAATCAAGCGATTAAATATTTTAATCGATTGACAACCCTAAATATAATATAATATACCAAAATATAATAATATAATCATTTAAAAATATAACTTATTTTTGTCACAAGATGGCAGCAGTTGATCAGAACCAGCTCTGAATGAGTCACTGTAAGTTTTAATTTAAACATATGTGTTTTTCACAGTTTCTGAACTACCAGAAGAACAATAAAACCATCATCTACCGCATGCTGGACGTGGCCAACCAGGTGGACTGGGTGAGAGCCGTGACCTCTGATCTCCCTGTCACCGTGAGACAGTTTAAATGTGCAGCAGAAGAAGAACCGAGTCGTGTCTCTCTGTTTCTGTTTCAGTTCTACCGTCCTCTGAACGTCCGGGTAGCGCTGACCGGTCTGGAGATCTGGAGCGACCGCGACAAGATCCCGGTGGAGAAGAGTCCCACCGACACCCTCAACAACTTCCTGGAGTGGAGAACCAGAGAGCTGCTGCCGCGCCTTCGCCACGACAACGCCCAGCTCATCATGTAGGAGGACAGTTAACAAAATAAAAGCTTCAGATTCTGATCCATCACGATTGTGACGGGTTGACTTTTATTTGACAGGGGCGGCTCTTTTGACGGCACCACGGTGGGGATGGCGTCTCAGTCGTCCATGTGCTCCAGGGACCGGTCGGGTGGAGTCAACGTGGTGAGTCCACGCCTCTTTATTTTGAACTTTGCGTCTTGAAACTGGTGGTGAGAACTTGAAACCAGAGTGTCTGAGGCAGTGATCCAGTCTGAACACCTGTCTGTCTGTACACCTGTATGAACACCTGTCTGTCTGTACACCTGTCTGAACACCTGTCTGTCTGAACACCTGTCTGTCTGTACACCTGTCTGAACACCTGTCTGTCTGTTGTCTGTCTGAACACCTGTCTCTCCCTCAGGACCACCTGGTCAGCGTGCTGGGCGTGGCCTCCACTGTTGCTCATGAGCTCGGCCACAACTTGGGGATGAGTCACGACACCGCCGAGCGCAGCTGTTCCTGTCAGAGTGAACGGCGCCTCGGAGGATGCATCATGGAGCCATCAACCGGGTCAGTACCAGAATATTTAACCCGGGTCAGTACCAGAATATTTGACCCGGGGAGCTGAGTCCTCAGATGTGTTGTGATTGTAGAGTCAGACACTGTCTGATCTTTGTTGGTCATTTAGAACCCAAAATACTAATCAGATTATCGGATCAGCTTTGATCACTAGCGTCCTCATCCATCTCTATTGATCAGCTTTGTGTACTGATCGATCAATAGGTCAAGCTGATAGTGAATGTTAAGAAAGCCCTCTGCTGGACCACAAGTAAAACTACCTCAAACACTCTGTTGTGATTATAGACTGTAAAGTGTGAATTCAAACATTACAGTTCGAATTTTTTTCCCACGTTTATCTATCACTGGATCAATAGAACCATCTCTTCGTTAAAGAACCTTTCACAGGGTCAGTAGAACCTCCTCTAGATCAGTAAAACCTTCATTTGTTCGGTAGAACCTTCTGACAGGTCAGTAAATCCTCCCCAGGTTCATGCCGGGTCAGCAGTTCAGCAGCTGCAGCGCTGCAGATCTGTCCGTCAGCCTGCTGCACGGCGGCGGCATGTGTCTGTTCAACGTCCCGCAGCCGGACCGTCTGCTGGGAGGACCGCGCTGTGGAAACCTCTACGTGGAGAAAGGAGAGGAGTGTGACTGCGGCCTGCTGGAGGTACTCACCTGTCCACCTGTCCACCTGTCTGTCTGTCTGCCTGTCTGTCTACCTGTCTGTTTACCTGTCTGTTTGTCCACTTGTCTGACTGTCTGTCTGACTGTCTGTCTGGTGATGTGTTGCTGTGCTCTGATTGGTCAGGAGTGTGAGGACCCCTGCTGTAACGCCTCCACCTGTCGGCTGGTTCCAGGAGCTCAGTGTGCGTCTGACGGCATCTGTTGCCACGACTGCAAGGTCTGACTGAAACACACACACACACACACACACACACACACACACACACACACACACACACACAGACATTAACTCAAACTGTATTAAAGTTTAACCCCGTCCCTCCCTCCTCAGCTGCGGGCGGCAGGTTCGGTGTGTCGTGATCCGCTCGGAGAGTGCGACCTCTCCGAGTTCTGCACAGGCTCCTCCCCTTACTGCCCCCCCAACGTCTTCCTGCAGAACGGCGAGCCCTGCGAGAACGACGCCTCCTTCTGCTACGAAGGAGTCTGCGCCAGCATGCACACCCAGTGCCAGATGCTGTGGGGACCCAGTAAGACACCAGTTTATATTGAGCCAACTGGACTAAAACCAGTTTATACTGAACTAAAACCAGTTTATACTGAACTAAAACCAGTTTATACTGATCTTAAAACACTGAGCCTAAACAAGATTATACAAGTTCAATCAGTATATACATATCTTAAACCAGTTTATACTGGTCCAGTTAGTTCATACTGAGCCATTTGTTTAACAACTGATTAATCAGTTCACACTGATCCAAAGCCAGTTCTGGTCTGAAACCAGTTTATCAGTTTAGTCTGTCTGTCTGTCCTCAGATGCCACCAGCGCTCCTCCTGTCTGTTTCTCCTCAGTCAACAAACAGGGAAACAAATATGGAAACTGTGGTCAGCTGACCAACGGCTCCTACATCCCCTGTGGAAACTCGTGAGTACCCACAGTATAGTAGACACAGAGTACACACACAGAGTACACACACAGAGTACACAGACAGTTTTGTGTTTCATCTTAGTTTGGTAGGTGTTTCTTTAGGCCGACAGCCTGTGATGCTTCTCAGTGTGAACAAAGAGTCAAGAAGCAAATATATGAAACTCTGGTGTTTTTTTGACAACAGCCGCTGCCGCCATTTTGGACTGAAAACGCTTATTATGTTTATAATATTTCATTGTTCAACACAGGCCATTTTGGTAGAATATGACTAGAATAGAAATAGTTTAGTTTTACTTTTGTACGTCTCTTTGTAGGCAGACGTTTTACTGGCGTCTGGTAGTCGCTTTCAGTCCAAAATGGCGGAAACGTAGCTCTGCTGCTGGGTGCTGATGTTGCCATGGAACGAACAATTGACTTTCACTTCCAGACAAAATACGTTCTTTGGTATGTCCACCGGCCTCCGCCCTGCTGTCCTGTAGAAGCCTCCACTGACATCACTTCCTGTTCTTTGTTGCAGCGACGTCCACTGCGGCAGTATCCAGTGTCAGGGAGGGAGGGAGCGCCCCCTGCTGGGCACCAACGCTGAGATCCTCACCACCACGGTGCGCTTCAACCACAGCGACCTGGTCTGCAGAGGAACCTTCTTCCACCTGGGAGACGACGTGTCGGACCCCGCCATGGTAGCCCAGGGCACGGCCTGCAGCCCCGGCAAGGTCAGACAGCGCCCCCCGCAGGCCTGGAGGAACTGAGAGAGCGGAGTTTCTCTGCTAATATAAAAATGAAAATATATTGAAAAATGAATTATATTTGATCATCTAGATACTGTAAATAATCTGTTTTATGTAAGACTTTGTTCAAGAATTATTTTATTTCAAAGAGTTTCTGTGTCTTTAGGCGTGTTTGAACCAGAAGTGTCAGGACGTGTCGGTGTTCGGGGTGGATGAATGTCGCAGGAAGTGTAACGGTCGCGGGGTGAGTGGAGGACGATCATCAGATTTTACAGTTAAACTTTTGATGCTAGAAATGTTTGTCACATGAGACATTTTGTATTTATAGTTCAGACGAATATTTTTGAGGGTTTTGGGGGAACAGACGAAGAAGGAGAAAAAGGTTTGATGTTTCAGATATTTGGCATCAAACAGACGACAGCGGTAGAGGACGGAACCTGCCAAAATCAAAAATATATGAATACATGACTCGATGAATAAATAAATATGCCACTAAAAGTAATAGAAACAATATTAAAAATAAATGTAGTCATTAATTAATTGATAAAATGTGTTTTAATTTGCACATTTTATCAATTAATTAATGACTACATTTATTTTTAATATTATTTTTGGCAGTTTAATGGCATATTTATTTATTTATCGAGTCATTTATTTTTTATTTTGTCAGGTTCCGTCCTCCATAGACAGCAGGATGCGTCTGCTCTGTTTATAGAAGAAATGGCATTAATATTGATTTAGATTTTCTTTCACATTTACATGAATGACTTTTAAATATCAACATCCTACAATGAATTGAATGGGTTGTGATGTGATGTGGCTCTTTAAAACAGTTTGGATATTGGTTGACAGAGAGCTAATAATACCAGATTACAAATAACATGTGAGCAAAAACTTATATGCAATACGTGAATTAATAAAAAGATTATTACTGTCAACCCAACATTTACTTTTGTCCACCATGTTTCTGCGTAATATGATGTCAACTCGGCAAGTTTTGTACCAACATTTTTTCCGACTTTCCGAGTTGTTGTTCCGACAGGAGGAGGTGAATTTTCCCTGTCTGGAACTCATTTTTCTGATTATTCCGACAGCACATGAATGCAGCATTAGTTCCAGGAAGTAGTTTTATCCCAGGTCATGTGTCAGTGGTGTGTAATGAGGTGTGTTTGTGTGTTCCAGGTGTGTAACAGTAATAAGAACTGTCACTGTGAGGTGGGCTGGGCTCCACCTGACTGCAGGTACTCTGGTCACGGAGGCAGCGTGGACAGCGGACCGGCCAGAGCTGCTGGAGGTATCTCACGACCAAATATACTGCAGAGTTAATAAACCTGACTGTGGTTAACACCCTGACCTCCTCTCTCTCTCCCCATTCAGAGTCCGACCCGGTCCGAGTAGCTCTACTCGTCATCTTCCTCTTCATCCTGCCCGTGGTGCTCCTCTTCCTCGCTCTGCGCTTCCCTCGGTTCCGTCAGAGTTTCCTGTGTCTGGGACCCGACAGCCCTCTTCATAAAGCTCGCCAACACAACCGGTAACACTCAGTGTGTGTGTGTGCGTGTGTGTGTGTGTATGTGTTATTTCATCATAGGACATTTTTTTAATTATCTTCATATATATATATATATATATATATATGTACATACATACATATATACTAATACTAATACTAATATAATAAATTAATGTATAACAAGCTATAATAAATATATATATATACATATATATATATATATATATATATATATAATAATAATACTCAGCGGTACCTTGTGTGTAATCATCTAAGAATGATTTATCAGACATTTTTTGTATTTATAGTGAAATTACTACAAGCTATGTAGTCGTTAACAAATACATTAATAAGCACCTAAAAGATGCTCAATATGTGTTTACCAAAACCTTTAATAACAGTTTAAATAGTTACTTATAAATACTGAATGTGTTGTTGATGAAACGTGAACTGTGTTTTCTTACCCATGATGCAGTGTGACTCACTGTGAGTTGTTGGGTTTGGAGTTTGACTCCGTCCAAGTCATCAGGTACTCCAGGTACTGTTGGGTCCTGGTCCTCCTGGGACCTGCTGGGTCCTGGTCTGTAGTCTGTCCCTGTAGAGTCAGAGAGGTGAAGTTTTTAAAGTCTGACAGACATTTTAATGAGGAAAAGTTACATATTAAACCTTTAAATATGATGAATTTAAATCTAATTAAAATCTTCACCTCACTGATGGTCCTCTCAGATCTGATCACACATGCAGAGATAATCCACTTAAAGCTGCACTTATCCAGATTCACACAGTCAGCATGTCTGGTAATACTCTTAATACTTTTAAGTGACTGTGTGGAAGTCACAGATAAAACAGCTCAGAGAGGTTTGTGGGTAATGAAGATCTCAGGGGTGCAGCTTTAAGTCTGATTGGTTACTGCCTGTTCTAACCGATTCTTCCCACAGACCCTGAACTCCTCGTGTTAATCAGCTGTAGCTGTTGTGTTTCTGTGAGATGTGGTTGGGTAATTAAAGGAGACATGTGACGTGTTAGACATCATTTAATATCGTGGCTGTGGTGATGTTTTAGATCTCACCGTTCTCCCTGTTACAACATGATTTTAAAGCTGTTATTTTGAGGTAAAATTGTTGCATAATGTTGCTTTAAAACATCACAGGAAACAGAATTTAACAACCTGATAACACATTCGAGAAATGTCAGTTCTCTCATGTCTGAGCGTCCTTGAATGCATCACTATGGAATAATATAGTGGAGAAAGAAAGCAGCTCTTTCAAACCTCTGAAGTGGGACGATGAAATAAATCTGCAGTGTGTTGGTTGTTGTTTTTATTTCACATCTCATCAGGACGCCGGCGATGGAGCGAGTGGACGGCAGGAACGGCGAGCAGGTCCGACCTCTGAGGTATCACCTGAACCCGCCGACTGACATCCCGCTGACCCCGTCCCACAAAGAGGTAACCGCCGTTTTACGCTGTAGTTAAAGTCACAGGCTAGGAGGCGCCAACATCTGCTGTTACAGACGTGACCTAACCACAGACACTCGACTCGCCTGTTGTTTAACCTGCAACGATCTGTGGGATTGTGTGAAATGGTGTCCATTAGGGCTGGGACGATTCACCTATCTCCCAATTCGATACTATCACCATACTCGGGTGCCAATTCGATATGTATTACAATTTTTAAGTATTGCGATCCTACGAATTGCGATTTATTGTGATTTTTGTTAACTTTTTTAACACTAGACCATGGGAAAAAGTTTAATCATACACTTCTAGGGACTTTTACTTTGGAAAATCTCTAAATTAATCCAGTAAAAATGTTTGAGTTTCAGCATGTATGTAGTCAGAGATGTCCTGAAGTCAAATATATCAGTCATTGTCAGGAATTATCTATTACATTTTTTTATCCAGCAACCCAAAAATTAAAGAATAAAGATATACAGTTCCCTATATATATATATATCGATTCTGGCATTAAAACATCTATTTCAGAATCGTAAAAAAAAATCGCGATACATAGCGAATCATTTTTTTTCCCACCCCTAGTGTCAAAAACAAAGATATTAGATCTTTTTTAAAGCTGGTATTCGTATCCAAACATACTGCTGAGTGAAGCTGCTTCAAGGCTGTTATTTGTGTCTTAATTTGTTAGAAATGTCAATGAGGTTTTCTGGAATCAACCCTTCCATTACAGCATTTTGAATTATATGAACTATCATGTTACAAAACATCTTGCAACATGGCTTTATGGTGAAAGAATAAGCAGAAGGAAGTGACACAGCACAGCTGCAGATGTTTGTTTTTTTTTTTTCTTCTTCCTGTTAGCTCACATTAACACACCTGCTTGTTTGACCTTTGACCTCTGGAAAATGCTCCTCTCCTGCGCATGTATCAGCTGCCTCTGCTTCCTGTTTTCTCTCCTATCAGGTTCATGACAGACCTGCTCCTCCCACTAAGCCACTCCCCCCTGACCCCGCCTTAAAACCCCCGCCGCAGGTAACCTCACCTGACCTCACCTGGAGGTGTTAACGTCTGTGTTGGTGTGTCGCTGCTGCTAACAAACCGTTTATAAACCTGATTGATCTGATCAGTGTTGCTGTGGCGTCTTGTTGTCGTGTAGTGACTGTGGTTCTGGTCCAGTTGTGCATCATCTGTTTGAGTTGTTTTGCCGAAAATGACATGTATAGATAAAACAGTCCTAAAGAGACCAGACGATACAAACAGAGGAAATGTTTGGTACATCATCGTCTCATCCTTCTAAACACTGACCTGCTGCTCTTCTGACTTTTATTTCTGCGGCTTCAACCTGTTAAACAGCGACCTGCCCCCCCCGCCAAGCCTCTGCCCCCCGACCCCCCCAGCCAGGTACAGTCACCGCTACCTGTAGTGTTACTGTCTGTCCTGTGTTTGTCTGTCTAGAGATCTAGTCGACACAACAGACTGTCTGGGTTTATTTCACAAAAATGACCAGCTCACTGTCCTTACTTAACCATTCTGTATAATGAGTACATTTAATATATTTTGATGCTAATTGATACCAGTGTGTAACAGTTAGAGGGATCTGTTAGCAGAAATATAATATTCATAACTATGTTTTCTTTAGTGCATAATCACCTGAAAATAAGAATTGTGTTTCCGTTAGCTTAGAATGAGCCGTTTATATCTACATAGTGAGCGGGTCCTCTTCATGTTGCTCCGCCATGTTTCTACAGTAGCCCAGAATGGACAAACCAAACTCTGTTAACTTTTCCTGCTTGGGCTGGAGTCGATAACGCTACTCGCTCCCCCGCTGCCGCTCTCTCTCTCTTGATTGTATATAAGAAGTGGACGTAGTCACCGTGACGTCACCTATTGGTTTGTGGACTGCAGTTTAGAAGCCTTGAGTTTGGCATTTTGGCCGTCTCCATCTGCTTTTTGCGTCACCATCCTCTTTTTTGGCCCTCACCGTCTTGGTTTTTGGTCGTCACCATCTGAATGCTATATGAGTGAATAAGACATTTTTAGGCGACCAAAATGTTATAATTAACTTTGATGAAGTGAAAACACTGTGAAAGGGTTAAAGTTGAAAGACGAAAACACGGACAACTCCCAGACCAAACAACGCCGTGGTAGCGACCTGTCGATCACAATGGATTGGACACAAAATCCAGGGTTTTTACACAGGAGGCTGGGGTTCGCATCCCGTGTGAAACCAACATGTTCACGAGCGATACAACACACATTTTTTTCCTTAAATAAGTGTTTTTGTTGCCTAAACCTAAAGAAGCTTTTTTGTTTGTGTTCAAAACGTAACGTTTCATTCGGTTTTATGTGTTAGAACGTGTTGCTTTTAAGTCTCACTTTCACTTTTGCAACGTAGAAGGCCCCTACTGACCCACGCATCTGTGGTGCTGATAGCGACCGATAATGCATATTTAATGGCCTGATAACAGTCGAATCAGGTGATAAACTCATGCTCACAATGTTTACTGAGGTAATGAATCAAGTGAGATGTAGGGCCATTTTCTCATAGACTTCTATACAACCAGAGGAGTTGCCCCCTGCTGGCTGTTAGAGAGAATGCAGGTTTAAGGCTCTTCAGCATTGACTTCACTTCTCAGACCCGGAGGTTGCCTCCTGCATTGAAATAAAACAGATTTATTAATGCTGGTGTGACTTAACAGCATGACTTATTACATTTCCTTCCCTTTAATGTTCTGTTTCCATCTGCATGCAGCACGAATAACGATTAAATTAGTTTAACTCTAAAAACAGCAGGAAAAGCAACAGAAGAACGTAAAACCAAAATAAATCCTCTCAGCATGTTGTTTCCGTTTCCTCCTGACTTTATCAAACAGGAAGTGTAAAACATCTTCTCATCTTTCTCGTACTGAAGCTTCTCTCTTCCTCCTCACTAACCTTCCAGCTGCTGGTGAGTCGACCAGCACCACCCAGCAAGCCCCTCCCCCCTGACCCCGTCACACCTGGACAGGTACACCACAGCTGCATGCTGCTAGCTGTTAGCATGTAGCTCGCATGTAGAAATAATCTGATCCCACTGAATGAAGTGATGAGAAGGTGACTTGTAATTCTGCCTGATTGATCGGAGTAATCTTTGTTCCTGATTGGTGAATTGTGATCAGACTGAATGGGATCTGATGATTTTACTGGTCTAATCAGGAGTGTCAGGTGAGAGGTGATTGATTGGTCACGAGTGCTCGGATTAGGCTATAACTGACAGACGTGGGGCATTCAGGACTCAGCACTCTGCTCAAAGCACTTTCTAACATAAGTGCTGTTTATATTCACTAATTCATTCCAGTCTGTTCTTTCGTTCGCTACCGCCAGAGAAAATCAGAACTTCCTGCAGACGTTGCACATTAAAACTCAACTAGGAAAGCTTTTTGAACCGCTTAAAGGGACTATTTGTAACTTATCACGCGCATAAATCTTAACGGGTCGGTATCCCATGCGCGCTCGCGTGTGGGTACGCGAGCGCGCAGCAGCTCTGCTCCGCCTGCAGAAGAGTTAGTTTAACTCTGAGAATATCTGGTGAATGTGCAGTGGACGTTTTTGCAGAAATAACTGCTGCAGCTCCTCCAGACCAACAGAGGTTTCCCGTCTTGTGAAATGACGGGGCTCCGCAGCGAGTTACGTTATCGTGCCGACCGGGTGTCGGTCTCCACCCCCCTCCACCCCCCACCCCCCACCCCCACCCCCCGTTCCCTCCGTATCGGGAGGAAAAGCCAACACTAGGATCAGCATTGATCCATGGAGAGACCTTCCTCTGGTCAGCTAACATCACTGCCAACAGGTGAAATACAGAGTGATATTGTGTGTTAGCTGACGTGTGTCGCCTCACTGTTTAGACCGGTGCTCGTTCATGTCAATGTAGCGCGAGCGCGAGCAACAGGACGCTGACTTTCGTTGACATTGCAGCCACAGATGTCGCTGTGAACAAACAATTTCTGATTCTTACATATAGCCCCTTTAAAGGCTAGCAATTAAAAAAATGGCAAAGTAGAATCAATGTGAGTCTGAAACCAGTGTTTGTGTTCGTAAAACAGGAGCAGGTGAGTGTGACATCAGTGTTTGAATATTTCACACCGTCGAGCTGGAACAACAATATATCTGAGAAATGATGAGCGTTTTATTCATTTAAATAACTGGTAATTGTTAGAGATTAAATGAAGTCAATAATTAACAACAACTCTTACGAAGTAAGATGAAAGTAAAATCAAAGTAGAAACTGTATCTGACGTAGGAAACTCACCTTTCTGTATCACTGAGGTTCTTGTTTATTTCTCTTCAGGTCGCTGTTCCTCTCAAACCTGTGGTGCCCATAAAGCCCCGCCTGCTGGCCCCGCCGTCCCGCCCCCACATCCCCCCTCACCCCGGCTACCCCGCCACCAAACCACCACATCACGGAGCCTTCGCACCTGCAGCCGTTCCCAACAGGTACGACTGTCACACCAAACAGAGATTCAGACCGTCAGAGGGGGACATGTTTGAAAGAGAGGGTTTTCTTTACAAATCTGGACATTTTTTAAAAGTCAGAACGTTTTAGTAAATTGGGACATTTTAAAAAGTCTGGACGTTTTTTGAAATTCAGAACATTTTTAGAAAATCAGGACATTTTTAAGAATTTGGGACATTTTTAAAAAGTCGGGACATTTTTAGAAAATCGGGACATTTTTGTCTGTCAGTTTTGTCACTAACTTTTATTACTAATGAAAAGGCAGTTTTTTCTATAAATGGTGGAAATGATCAGGTCTCATGAAAACAAGAAAAGAAAGATAAATACAAAAGAGAACTTTGTTGTTTTCTATCTGCAGACGACCTCCTCTTCCTCCGATTCAACCCACAAACCCTCAGAAAGTCGACTCGTCGCCGCTTTAACAACCTGAGCGTCAGCAGGTAGATTTTATCAGTTAACCTGATGATGAAGATGATGACTTTATTATCCAGTTTGCACTCAGTCGTCGGATTTCTCTCAGAATCCTTCATTAACTCACAGAACTTGTAAATAATGTTAACGTGCCTTTAGTTGCTCAGCAGCACCTCGGCAGCCATAATGTGGACACTCGGGAACTGAACCCCCGACCTCTGACCGACAGCTGCTGGATATGATGTCACATTAAATTGTCTTGGCGCCCCCAGTGCCTTGCTCAAGGACCCTGAGACGGGGATCAAAACTGCGATCAAGGTAAAGACCAGTTAGTAGAGTGGTTCCCAAACTGTGGTCCAGGGCCCTCTACTGCAGGACCCTCTGCAGCAGGACCCTCTACTGCAGGACCCTCTGCAGCAGGACCCTCTACTGCAGGACCCTCTGCTGCAGGACCCTCTACTGCAAGACCTGCAGGACCCTCTACTGCAGGACCCTCTACTGCAGGACCCTCTACTGCAAGACCTGCAGGACCCTCTACTGCAAGACCTGCAGGACCCTCTACTGCAGGACCCTCTGCTGCAGGACCCTCTACTGCAGGACCCTCTGCTGCAGGACCCTCTGCTGCAGGACCCTCTACTGCAGGACCCTCTGCTGCAGGACCCTCTACTGCAGGACCCTCTACTGCAGGACCCTCTACTGCAAGACCTGCAGGACCCTCCACTGCAGGACCCTCTACTGCAGGACCCTCTACTGCAGGACCCTCTGCTGCAGGACCCTCTACTGCAGGACCCTCTACTGCAGGACCCTCTACTGCAAGACCTGCAGGACCCTCTACTGCATGACCCTCTACTGCAGGACCCTCTGCTGCAGGACCCTCTACTGCAGGACCCTCTACTGCAGGACCCTCTACTGCAAGACCTGCAGGACCCTCCACTGCAGGACCCTCTGCTGCAGGACCCTCTACTGCAAGACCTGCAGGACCTTCTACTGCAGGACCCTCTACTGCAGGACCCTCTGCTGCAGGACCTTCGGCTGCAGGACCTTCTCCTGCAGGACCTTTAGGACACTGAGGAGCTCGTGAGAAATATTTCTTAAATTTCAAACATGATTTTTTAGCTACAGGACAGAATTTAGAAGGTTCTTCTTCCCTCAGCAGGACGGACGGATAATTTAACGTGTAGGATTAAATCATCATGGAGTTTTAATCTGATCTTCTTCTAATGAAGTCAACGTTCATTAAACGGGATTATATCGTCATCAGATTGGACTAAACTTTCATCAGATGGTATAAAATCACAAACTAGACTTTTACCAGAAGATGGATGATCTGAAAAGACTTGAGATCCTGGATCTGCCCTAAAGGGTTAAAGGTTTGGACTGAGGGTGGACGATGAACCACGGTGGGATTTACGATGTGTTCGGGGAAACAATCTGAGATTTTGAGAACGAAGTTGATGTATTTTGAGAAAGGTTTGTGAAAAACAATTAATTTTTTGAGAAAAAAAATATATTTTTAGATTAAAATCATCATATGTAGAGAGAAAAGTCAGAAGCTAAGAAAGAAGTTATAAGAGAAAGGTGAAATATTACAAGAGAAAGGTTGCTCCTCTAAATATTACAACCTTTTCCTTGTTATATTCAGACTTTATACTCAAAGTATTTTGACTTTTTACTTGTGATCTTATGACTTTTTTTTCCAAACATATTTCGACTTTATTCTTGAACTCTCAGACTTGTTCACTCTAACTTTCCATCAAAGTATTTTAACTTTGGTCTTAAATCTTCTGACTCACTGACTGCTGGAATGAATTTTAAAGATCCTTGTTGGACTTCAGACTTTGTGGTTCTGGCTGGAAGTGAACTGTTAGCCTTACTGGGAGAACTGGATCTGTCCCAGTTAACCCCGTCTGTTTCTGCTGGATCAGGTTTATATTTTTCTAACCCGCCTTGAGATTTCTATCAAAGACCGTCAGGAATGTTTGTAACGTTACGCCAAAGACGAGCTGGATGAATAATATAAAAGATGCTGTAAGATTCATCTGATCTGATGCTTTTATGTTGAAGGAGAATCTTTTTATGTTTTGCCTTTTACCGGAGAAAGTTTTTCATTACTAGTGTTGATATCAATACTTTTACAACCCTTTAATTCACTGAACAAAAGAAGACGTTCTCAATCGACAAGAACTTTGACTTAATGAATCTAAAAGTCTAAAACTTTAAGAATATTTGATTGAAATCTGGAACTATCTGATCAGAGAACGAGTCAACAACAGAGAACGGTTGGTTGGTTGGTTGGTTGGTTGTTTGGTTGGTTAATTGGTTAATTGGTTAATTTGGTGGTTGGTGGGTTGGTTGGCTGGTTGGTTGGTTGGTTGGTATTCATGCTGTCAGCGTCCCATTGTGTTCACATGTTTGCTGCTAGAGGAAACATCCTCAATAAAACAGACTTTCTACATTATCTCTGCTGTTTGTTCAAGTCATTAACAGGTTGCGTTAAAATTCGTGCTGCGTATTGTTTAAAAATTGACGATACCAGTACCCTTAAAGTGATACCGATACCAATAGAGTACTTCATTTGATACCCATCATGTGAATGGAAGCACTCGAGGTTTTGTAAAATGCTGCCACCACCTGTATTTTTATCAAACGCCACAGGCGTGCAGTACAGCCATACTTCTGAATGTTTTGGTGGCATCTCGGCACACTGAACTGCCCACTCCGTCAAATACGCCTCAATCGTCTTCACCGCATATATCAGACTGTAATGGTTGTAGCTGCTGCAGTAGTGGGCCAATGATAAGTCGCATTAAATCGAAGAACGCTTGCGGTGATTGGCTGTGAGCAAAACACTTTGCTGTCATTATATATAAACTAGAAGCTTCCTCCTCATGTCAGCGACTGCTCTCAGATCAGAAACATGAAACCAGAGTGATGGAGGATGTGAAACCTGATGAATACGAGTAGGGATGTTAATAATTAACAGTTTAACCTTTAACCGACATTAAGCATCTTAACCAATTAACACTATCGGTTAAAACTAGAGGTCGACCGATAGGGTTTTTTTATGGCCGATGCCGATTTTTTTTACAGAATCAGGACAGCCGATGGCCGATATATGATGCAGATTTTTTTTGCTGATATGTTTGGCTGGTTTTCTTTTTTTCCTCAATCTGATAAAATATAAAAGCTTAATAATAACAAATAATACACAAAATTTCTTAACTTAAGTAAACATTTATTGAACAACTCTTATGGTCTGTCTCTCCAATCTGCATTTTGTGTCTGCACTGCAGTGCATATTTTATTTTGTACATGACGGTTAATAGTAGTTATAGTACAGGGCTCAAAACCTTTTAAGCACCTTTCCAAAACTGTCCTAAAGCATGTTTTTTATTTATGTTTGTTGACAGACACTGTTACAAGCTATATGGCCATAATCTAAGTGATCACAAAAACATAATAATAACTTTGTTCACTGGTATTACACAGCCTGCTGCTCATAGACACGTTTAATGAGGAGCTGAACTCTTTGCTAAATGTTTCGACAAATTGCTCGTGTCCTCACACGCAAACTTGCACTTATGACAAGCATTGTCAGCATCAACTCTAGTAAAGTGTAATCACGCTTTATAAGTTTAGTTTTCTCCGTCACAGTTACTAAGAGCAGAAGCTCTGTGTGTCTGCGCCCCGCACACAGTTAACGTCACCTACGGAGAGAAATTCTCCGTTACCAAAAACAGAATTGATAACGTCGGAGTTTATCAATAATACTAGGGGTTTCGGTACCCATCCCTACCTGTAAGATAGCTGGTTGGAGGCTCGCTATCAGTACAGTTCCAAAGTATTTTCTCTCTAAAAGTAACATTTCATATCTAACCAATTAAATATATAGGGCTTTGAAAGAGAAGAATTTAAGCCTACCGGTTTCTCCCGGCAGAATGGCAATTTGCGAGACACACAAGGGGCGGTGTCACACGTGTTCCACAGCAACAACAACAACAACCCTGGGCTGCCCGCAGATGTGCCTGTTTACTAATCGGCTTAATATGCTCAGGCATCGGCCGATGCCGATTATGAAAAAATGTCAAAAAATCGGCCCCGATTAATCGGTCGACCTCTAGTTAAAACGGTCAAAAGAAATGTTAATAATTAATTAAAAAGTTGAGAAAAGCTGGTCCACCTTAAGAGAGTCTGAGCTGGCGTTACAGATACAGGAAGTTGGCGCCCGTCTCCAGCTCGCTTGAGCGGATCGAGTTGTAACCTCGTAGCATTTATTCACCGACAAATAAACTTTACACACACTGTCTGCTATTCTTACGTTCACAGCTATAACGCTACCGACAAACACACACACGGTCTGTCAGAAGCTTGCTGAAGTTACGGCGCGCTGACAGATTGTATCTTTGTGACTACGGGGAGCACGAACACACACACACACACACTGTTTTGTCGGACAATCGCTATCGTTAATCCGGGCAGACACACAGTTGACAACCTGCTAAACTAAACTAAATGTGCGGTGGAGACTTTTACAGGGAAAGTTTGGCTGCATGTCCGACCTACACGAAGCACCGTGGCTGCTAAGTTAAATTTCCCGGAAGTGTGAACTGGGGACTCAAGTTGTCTGTTGTACTCATACACTGCAGCTGGTACACCGCTGCATGCGAGGCAAAAATCTTGTCGGTTAACGGTTAATAATCGGTTAACGAGGGTCGGTTATCGGTTAAGAAATTTTTTAAAAATTAGCATTTCTTTTTTTATTTATTTATTAGTTTATTTGACAGGGACAATACATAGGCATTGTTACACTTAATTAAAGTGCAACCGATGCAACGTATATAGGACTTCTAGCCATAGCTTATTTGCAGACCTTGTCCCTGGTTCCCTAAATACAAGAAATAAAACGTCTCAGAGAAAGAAATTAGTCATTCAGAGAAACTGTCTTCTGTCTCTGAGTGTGAAATCAAACTGTCGGCTGCAGACTGATGGTGATGTTAGCAAGGCTTTCAGCCCTCCTCCCCCATCCTCCGCCTCCTCCGCCCTCCCCTGACCTCGGACCACAGTAAAGAGGAAGCTGTGGTGAGTCCTGCTGAGTGTTTCTTCAGTCAGACTCTGTCAGCGCTGAGTGTCTGTTCGATCAGAGCTGTAGAATCAACACCGAGGACACATCTTCATCGTTATCCGTCCATCAGCTGCTCCTCCATCATGGCTCCATCAGTCCTCCTCCTCCTGGTCCTGGTCTTCGGCCCGCTGAGCTCCGCCGGCTCGCTGCCTCCTCCACGGACCTCCTTCCTCCTCAGTAAGTCCAACAAACATTTTTAATCGATCATCAATCAGTTTGTATCATTAATAATCTGATTAGAGTCACTAAGAACATAAATGTGTTTCTTTTTTACTTTAAAACATATTTGTCATTGTGGTATTGATTAAATGTTTAAGTCTGTGCTTTTATGAATCACATTGTTAACTTAGTATTTTACTTTTTTCATCAGTTAGTTTATCAGTTATATTATTGTTATTATTTTATTTTTCAAATGTTTTTAGGGCATTATCGAGAATCACTTTGTCCATAAAATGTCAGAAAATAGCAAACCAGTTTCACACAGTTCAATGTGACGTCTTCAGATGTCTTGTTTTGTCCAAAATCCAAATATATTCAGTTTATTATAAAAAAAAATGGAGAATATTCACATTTGATGAGCTGGAACAAGTGGGTTTATGTCTTTATTCAGGTGTATAAATACCACGACATTACACAGACATTCTGCATGTCATAGTACACATTTTATCTTTTCTCGTGTCATTTATTCGCCACGCAAACGTCCACAGTTAGGTTCAGGCAAGAAAACCACGTAGTTATGGTAAGGGGAAACGTCATGGTTGGACTTAAAATAAGTACGTAAACTAAGTAAAACACGTACGGTAACAACTAAGGAAAACACGTCACAACGTCAACAAAAAACACGAGACATTCATCACAGTTAAAAGTCCTGCGTTTGTTGGACCCGCCTGCCATAAGTGGTCTTTCTCGCTTTTTATTCTACGTCTCTAACTCTTACCGTAGCATTTATACGCTAATGTGTTTACATTGCAGTCAGTACAGGATACATGGCGTACAAAAGACACGTGGAAATCAAGAAAGGCGTACTTATCGCACGCTAAACACTAAGCGCCTTTCGCATCGTGGCATTTATACGCCTTTTTGTGCGAACGGGCTGATTTATTGCACAAAAACGATGATTAATCAGTTATTAGAATATTTGCAGATACATTACTGATAACATTTCATTTTACAGGTCCACAAATTTCATGGTAATTAGGTGATAATAAGCAAGTAACTTATTTGAAATTTCTTTGGAATTACTGCTAAATTACCCCAATATTTACCTCACAATTGATCAAAATTACTTTATTATTAACATGATTTAATAATTATATTACGCTATTTCCCAATAGCTGGTAATTTATTTAATACATTTCCAGGAAAATAATACAAAGTTAATTGATCTGCTTTATTTCCATGTCTGCTGATAAATAGATAATAATACATGTCTTTAATAACCTCCCTGAATCATGGTTACCAGGTTACATCTGTGGAGACAATCAGTCACCATGGTGATCAGAAGAATCTTCTATTAGTTTTGGTTTTACACCTCCGATGAAGATCAGTCGCTTCTCAAACCTCAGGGCCCTATTTTAACCATTAGAGGATATTTTAGCATATAATTATTAAATCATGTTTATAATAAAGTATTTTAGATAGATTTTGAGGTAAATATTGGGGTAATTCCAAAAGAAATTCAAATAGGTTACTTGCTAATTATCACCTAATTACCATGAAATTTGCAGACCTGTAAAATGAAGCATTACCGGATTTTCTGTCACCCTAAAAAAAGGACATTAAAGCACAAAAACAAAATGAGTTACTGTGATGAAATTAATAATTATAGCTGCTTCACATCTGGTGGCATAACCTCGGATTTACACCCTGACATGTAGCATCAATGTTAAATAAATATAAATAACATACATTAATATACAGACATGATGAGGTGTTGAACATCATGTGACTGGAACAAACAGCTCTGATGTGATGCCACACGTTTCCTGTCTGTGTGTGTGTGTGTGTGTGTGTGTGTGTGTGTTATAGATGCATTATCTCAGAGAGGAAGTTACAGATACTCAGATGCTATCAGAGCTTTGATTCAACCTTAACTTATTGTCTTATCTTATGTTCTAAATGTACCTTAAAGGGAGATTAGTCAAGTTTTTAATACTCTTATCAACACGGGAGTGGGCAAATATGCTGCTTTATGCAAATGTATGTATATATTTATTATTGGAAATCAATTACCAACACAAAACAATGACAAATATGTCCAGAAACCCTCACAGGTACTACATTTAACATAGAAGATATTCTCAAATCATAACATGGCAAACTGCAGCCCAACAGGCAACAACAGCTGTCAGAGTGTCAGTGTGCTGACTTGACTATGACTTGCCCCAAACTGCATGTGATTATCATAAAGTGGGCATGTCTGTAAAGGGGAGACTTGTGGGTACCCATAGAACCCATTTCATTCACATATCATGAGGTCAGAGGTCAAGGGACCCCTTTGAAAATGGCCATGACCGTTTTTTCTCGACAAAATTTAGCGCAAGTTTGGAGTGTTGTTTAACCTCCTTCGCTACAAGCTAGTATGACATGGTTAGCACCAATGGACTCATGAGGTTTACTAGTTTCAGATGATACCAGTATCTTCTCTTTAAACCGTATACTCCTCTGTCCCCAAAGTGAAAAAGAAGTCAGCAGGCCAAAGGGCCTTTTCTTATCGAGCCCCCTTCCACTGGAATAACCTCCATATGAACATCAGACAGTCTGATTCTATGGAGGCCTTTAAATCCAAAGTTAAAACCCATCGTTTTGCCTTAGATTCATCAGGTTTTCTAGTTTCATATGAGACCAGTATCTTCACTCTAGCTTTAAAACTGACAACCTAAAAATCACAAATTGCGTTAATGCGTTAAAGAAATTAGTGGCGTTAAAACAAATTTGTGTTAACGCGTTATTATCACTTTGACAGCCCTAATAAAAATGTAAGAGTTGATTAGATTTTGTTTTGATAATCTGAACCTGCAAAGTAACTAAAGTTATGAAATAAATGTAGTGGAGTAAAGAAAAAAACAATCTTTCCCTCTGAGATGTGGTGGAGTAGAAGTATAAAGTAGCAGAAACTGGAAATACAAGTACAAGTACCTCAAAATGGTACTTAAGTGCAGTACTTCCATCCATTGTTAATATAAAATGTTGATTAGTGGAGCTTGAACTGTGACACACTGACTGTAAACTGTCCTGTAACATGAAACTGAGCTCAGAGGTCGCCGTCCTCCATATTTTACTCCGTTACAGCTTCAACACTCTCATCTACATGAGCTGCATTAAGTGGAAATTCCACATTTGACATCAGCGTTACCGTGGTAACAGACATTCATTCATGGCTGTGGTGAGGCTGGTAAAGAGAAGTGACTCCAACCACTCAAACTGAGACTGATGAGTTCTGGGTATCAGTCTGGATGTCGGGACAAGGGATGGGAGTCTATTGTCATGGGAGTCTATTGCCATCTGCCGTGGCGCTAATAAACCTGAGGGGACACACCTTATCTTTTCCCTGATAATGCGACACTGTGAACAATCTGTGTTGAAATGGGCAAGAGGAGAGCTGGTAGTGGATATCAGTTGTATTTTAGAGCCAGATTCACATTCAAGAGTTAGAAAACCCATCTGGCACACATTGGGTATCCAAGTGGCCAAATGGAGAGTCCTCCTGGTCCTATCCTGACTAAAACCTTTGTAGAATCTATGTGCTTTGTGTTATTTATATCTGCTTTGGCACAGTTGTAGTCAAGGAGTTGCTGAATGAATTCAGTGGCATCTCTGTGCATGGCATCATTGCTATAATGGTGTTATCCACAGTCTAATCTAGAAAACATTTTAGGAGAGGATAAAAATGTAAATTTTTCCTTTCGTTCATCACAGTTTACTCAGCCATAGTAACAGTCACAAGGCCTTTTTTTCAAACATTTTTCGGACTTTTTTTCGAGCATTTTTTAAAACTTTTTTCAGACTCTTTTTTCAAACTTTTTTTTCTAGCATTTTTCAGACTTTTTTCAAACATTTTAGGACTTTTTTTTGGAACATTTTTCAGACATTTTTTAGGACTTTTCTCAGACTTGTTTTTCAGACTTTTTTCGGATTTTGTTTGAGCATTTTTCTGACTTTTTTTCAGACTTTTTTTTCGAGGATTTTTCTGACTTTTTTTTTTTTTACTTTTTTCAGACTTTTTTTCGAACATATTTCATTTCCAGCATTTTTTTTTACTTTTCACAATGTTACTGACACTGGGGATGAATTCTCTGAGGTCTTACCTATCCATAGAGACCAAGATCATGCGTATAGACCTGGTAGTTGTGGAGCTATTCTTCATTTATTTTGGGTATGTCTGTCTAGGAGAACCACACCTTCCAGCACCTATAGGGATTAAGAGGTTAATCAATTAGTCCATTCTGGGCGGCAGGTTACACACAGAGGAATTGCTTTTGCAAATTAATTATATATGAACGTATGGCCGGGCAACATATCGATATTATATTGATATTGTGATATGAGACTAGATATCGTAATATGGCATAAGTGTTTCCTGGTTTTAAAGGCTG
Source organism: Sebastolobus alascanus (assembly GCA_916701645.2). Lineage (NCBI taxonomy): Eukaryota > Metazoa > Chordata > Actinopteri > Perciformes > Sebastidae > Sebastolobus > Sebastolobus alascanus. The sequence goes on from CAKAOJ020000008.1 coordinate 5,653,466, forward strand.
CATTACAGTAAAATGATGTAATTTCCTGAATTTACCAGACTGTTCTAGCTGTTCTATTGTTTGCCTTTATCCACTTAGTCATTATATCCACATTACTGATGATTATTTATTAAAAATCTCATTGTGTAAATGCTTTGTGAAAGCACCAGTTGTCAATCTTATAATATCGTCGCAATATACAGAATCCTCTCTGCAGATCGTGTGAATGAGATGAAACTCTCCTGTGAGACGCTGAATATTTCTATTGTTCTTATTTTAAACTCTTATGTCAGATTCTGTGATCAGAAACAGAAGACGAGTTTCTCTGCAGCTCTGAACCACATCCTCTCAAAACCTGAACCACTTAGTCGGCCTCATCCTCAGAAACAGGAAGTGGTGCCGGTCAGCTGACTTCTGAGGCAGGCGATGTGTTCTTGGTGTTATTTCTCATCTCTCTGCTCTCTCACCTCCTCTTATAGTCTCAGTCTGGTTTACACTTATAACCAAGTCACTAAACTCAGAGGTGAGAAGAACTACACAACATTAATAACCCTCCTTTTTCCACACACGGTGCATTATGGGAAGGCTGGTGAGACCACTGACAGACTGTTTCTCAGGTTAATTAGATCTCAGCGCTAAAGTGGTTCAAGTCTTTATTTGTCATATGAACAACAGTTACAGCAGACCAGTCGTTCTCAGGCTCCCTCCAACAATCTGAATCCAATATCACCCCATTTAAATTCATGGAAATATCACAGGAGCACCAAGACGCTGTTTGCTTGGCAGCTCATCAGAGCTGCATTTCACCCTTTGGTTGTTTGGTTGAGAATTTCTTTTAGTCTTATTTTTGCAGGTTTAGCTGCCGCAAAAGCTGCACAATCCTTTTGTGAATTTGCCCATTTGTCTCTGAAAAACTAAAAAAAGTCTGATAGTTTGTGTAATTTACTTAGAGACTGAAAACTCCATACAGAAATAACCCAGCCAGGTCTGGACCCAGTGCTAACTGCTGCACCTTCGCCTCACTGTGTGCCAAAAAAAAAAAGAGAATAAATAAATGAATGAGTCGATAAATAAATAAATATGCCATTAAAAGTAGCAAAAGTGATATTAAAAATAAATGTATTCATTCATTCATTAATAAAATATGACATAAATTGATATTTCTGTTTTAATTTGCTTTTTTTAATTTATTTATTTACCTTTGTATTAATTCCCTTAATTTATTTACTCTTCTGTTTAATTTCCACTTTTCTTTATTTATGTATTTATTTTTTATGAATTTTTAAATTAATTTAATTATTTTTACCTCTGTTTTTATATATGTATTTATTTTTGGATTTATTTTTTATTCATTTATTTTTAAATGTATGTATTTATTTGTTTATTTATTTCTGCATGATTTTCCCTTTGCATTTCACCCCTTATTTATTTCCCCAAACTTATTACTTATTTATCTCTGTATTCTTTTCTTTATACATTTATTCATACATTTGTTATTCTCTCTCTCTCTCTCTCTCTCTCTCTCTCTCTCTCTCTCTCTCTCTCTCTCTCTCTCTCTCTCTATATATATATATATATATATATATATATATATATATATATATATATATATATATATATATATATATATATATATATATATATATATATATATATATATATATATATATATATATATAGAAAAGAATACAGAGATAAATAAGTTTGGGGAAAATCATGCATAAATGAATAAATGCTTAAACACATAAATAAATGCATACATTTAAAAATAGATATAAAATAAATAAATCCATACATACATTGAAAAATAAATAAATAGATAAAAAATGCAAAAATACATTCATAAATAAAAAATAAATGCAAAAATTAATAGATAAATCTTAAAATTTATAGAAATAAATAAATAAAAGTGGAAATTAAATAGAAGAGTAAATAAATTAAGGGAATTAATATAAAGGCAAATAAAAAGGTAAATTAAAACAGAAATATCAATTTATGTCACATTTGATCAATTAATTAATGAATACATTTATTTTTAATATTATTTTTGCTGCATTTAATGACATATTTATTTATTTATCGAGTCATTTATCTATTTATTTTTTTATTTTAGCAGGATCCGTCCTCCATATCTCTGCTGCCCAGAATGTGTTGTTAACAGTTGTGTTTGTGTCCAGACTCTGCAGACAGACCTCTGGTCCTGTTCAGCCTCCCCGACGTCCACAACACAACCACGCTGTTGCTAAGCGACGATGGATCCACCCTGTACGTAGGGGCGCGTGACACCGTCCTCTCATTGGACGTCAGTCAGAGTGATGTCATCAAACTGAAGAAGAAGGTGAGCTAGAGTCGGTCTACTTAAACTCCCATGATGCTTTGATTTAGCCTGAGTTATTTAGATGTAAAGTCCTCTGATGTCTGTCTATCTGTCTCTTGTCCAGGTGGAGTGGCGTCCATCCAAGAGTGAAATTACCGACTGTCAAAATAAAGGGAAGAACGCAACGGTAATTATGAGCATACCTCCATCCTCATTAAATGAGTTTTAGCTCGTCTGGTGGGAACATTTTCCTCATGCTAAGCTAAATGTTGTTATGAGCGAATAGGTCTCAGTATGCTTCAAATGAAGGCTTGAAACAGTTATAACCTGCCTGCTTTCACACCTCCACACACTGGACCAATCAGAATAGAGAAAGCTTCGAAATAACTAGGGCTGTCAATCGATTAAAATATTTAATCGTGATTAATCGCACATTTTTTATCTGTTCTAAATGTATCTTAAAGGGAGATCTGTTAAGTATTTAATACTCTTGTCAACTTGGGAGTAGACAAATATGCTGCTTTATGCAAATGTAGTATATATTTATTATTCGAAATCAATTAACAACACAAAACAATGACAGATATTGTCCAGAAACCCTCACAGAAACCCTCACAAAAAATATGCTCAAATCATAACATGGCAAACTGCAGCCCAACAGGCAACAACAGCTGTCAGTGTGTCAGTGTGCTGAGGTCAAGGACCACTTTTAAGATGGAGAGTTTTTCCTCGCCAAAATTTAGCACAAGTTTGGAGTGTTATTTAACCTCCTTCCTAACTAGCTAGTATGACATGGTTGGTACCAATGAATTCATTAGGTTTTATAGTTTCATACGATACCAGTATCTTCTCTTTAAACCTTATACTCCTCTGTCCCCAGAGTGAAATAAGAAGTCAGCAGGCCAAAGGGCCTTTTCTTATCGAGCCCTCTTCCTCCGGAATAACCTCCCTATGAACATCAGACAGTCTGATTCTGTGGAGGCCTTTAAATCCAAACCCAAAACCCATCTGTTTGCCTTAGATCCATTAGATTTTCTAGTTTCATTTGATACCAGTATCTGTCTCTCTGTCTGTCTGTCTGTCTGTCTGTCTGTCTCTCTGTCTGTCTGTCTGTCTGTCTGCAGGTCGACTGTCCAAACTTTGTGAGTGTTTTGCAGCCGATAAACTCCACCCACCTCTACGTGTGTGGCAGCTACGCCTACAGCCCCCAAGATGCCTTCATCGTACGTCAATTTCTTTATAATGTCTAATTCTGGCTGATTAACACCAGGGGTGGAAAAGTATATTTACTCAAGTACTGTACTTAAGTAGGCTACAATTTTGATGTACTTGTACTTTACTTGAGTATTTCCATTTTCTGTATCTTCATACTTCTACTCCGCTACATCTCAGAGGGAAATATTCTACTTTTTACTGATGGTCTTCATTTTTCTTTTCTTTGGAAAGTGACCGTGGTATAAGAGGGATAATACCCTTCAGGGGGTCCATTATCAAGAATTAATGGACTTAACGGAGGCAACCTCTGGCCTCCCCGTCGTCCATTTATTCCTGATAATGGACGCCTTGAAGGGCATTATCCCTTACATACTGTATATACTATATACTATACAGTATATATTAAGTAGTTCAGACTAGCTCTACGCTTATAGTAAAATGCTAATTATACATTGATACATCTTTATTAAATATTTAATAATGTCCTGTATAATAATGTTTCAGTCACACGGTCAAAACAAATACTTTTACTTTGATACTTCAAGTACATTTTGCTGATAAAACATTTGTGTTTTTACTTAAGCAGGATTTTGAATGAAGGAATATGGAAGATGGAACCTGCCAAAATAAAAAATAAATAAATAAAAGACCTAATAAATAAATAAATATGTCATTAAAAGTAGCAAAAATAATATTAAAATAAATGTAGCCATTAACTAATTGAACAAAATGTGACATAAATTGATATTTTTGTTTTAATTTGCTTCTTTATTTGTTTATCTTTGTATTAATTCCCTTTTTTATTTAATTTTCCCTTTTATTTGTTTATTTTTATTCATTTTTAAAAATTTATTTATTTATTGTTGCATTTATTTTTATTTATTTATTTATTTTTGCATTTATTTTTGTATTTTGTATTTTATTTATTTATTTATGCATTTATTTTTTATTTATTTTATATTTATTTTTAAATGTATCTTTTTATTTATGTATTTATTTATTTATTTCTGCACGATTTTCCCTTTGCATTTCACCCCTTATTTATTACCATTGTGTCTGATGGTCAGGCTGTCGTTCTTGTCGGCAAGAAAAGAATACAGAAATAAATAAGTTTGGGGAAATAAATAAGGGGTGAAATGCAAAGGGAAAACATGCAGAAATAAAGGCATAAATACATAAATAAATACATCCATTTAAAAATAAATATAAAATAGATAAAACAAAATAAATGCAAAAATAGATAAATAAAAACAATAACAGAAATATCAATTTATGTCACATTTTATCAATTCATTAATGGTTACATTCATTTTTAATATTACTTTTGCAACATTTAATGACATTTATTTATTTTTATTTGGGCAGGTTCCGTCCTCCATAGTTAGAACTTTTACTTGTAGTGAAGTATTTTCACACTGCTGTATTGATACTTTTACTGCAGTAAAAGATATAAATACATTTCCACCATTGATTAACACCTATATATATATTTTTGTAGCTGTTAACGAGGTGAGTACAACAGTTATTATTACTGATAGAGATGATGGACAAAACTATGAAAGTCAAGTTGAAATAAAGTGAAATGTTTTTTTCTTCTCCTTCAGGACGCAGAAAGCTTCTCGATGGTCCAACATGGCGATGCTAAAGCTAAAGCTCGCTGTCCATTCAGCCCCGCCCAGAGGAACACCGCCATCACCGTCGGTCAGTCCGCCCTCTCATCACATGATGATCACAAGTTTATTAATGATAAAAACGCTGAACAAGCAAGAATAATGATGCTTTATGTAACCAAACGAAAGCTTCAGTTAAAGCAACAACACCATCAGCTGTTGTGTTTACTGGCGTGCAGACGGCGAGCTCTTCACCGCCACAACCACCGACTTCAGAGGAGTCAAACCACAGATTTCTCGACACTTCAGCAAAGATGGCCGCCAAGACGTCAGCCAGGATTCGACGTTGAGTTTACTGGAGGGTGAGTGATCATTCATCACAGAATTCATTAGTCAGTCCCCAGAAAGTTAATTGATCGTTTGGAGCTTCTTGTGTGATATACTTTCCCAGAATCCTTCGTGTTTCTGGTCAGACTGAATAAGCAGAAATACCCAGAATGAGAACAGAGTTTTGTGGCGAGTCACAAAGAGGAAGAAGAAATAAAGGTGTCAGACAGAAAAACACTGCTGCAGGAACTGGAAGTATAAAGCAAGGCATCGACCCTGGCAGGACTGCTGGTTCAACTCCCAGAATAAAAGTTCACCCACGGAGAGAAATCTTCCAAATTTCACCTGACGGCCTCACACCAAACCACTTTTCACTGTTGCCAATGGGCTGTCAAAGTTAACGCGATAATTACGTGTTAACGTAAATTCATTTTAACGCCACTAATTTCTTTAACGCATTAACGCAACTTGTGATTTTTAGGTTGTAGCGGCTTAGTTTTAAAGCTAGAGTAAAGATACTGGTATCATATGAAACTAGAAAAATAATTTAAGGAATCTAAGGCAAAACGATGGGTTTTGAGGGTGGATTTAAAGGCCTCCACAGAATCAGACGGTCTGATGTCTATAGGGAGGTTATTCCAGAGGAAGGGGGCTTGATAAGAAAAGGCTCTTTGGCCTGCTGACTTCTTTTTCACTCTGGGGACTGAGTATACGGTTTAAAGAGAAGATACTGGTATCATCTGAAACTATAAAACCTAATGAATCCATCGGTACCAACCATGTCATACTAGCTTGTCATAAAGAAGGCTAAATAACGCTTCGAAGTTACGATAAATTTTGGTGAGGAAAAACTGTCATGTCCATTTTCAAAGGGGTCCCTTGACCTCTGACCTCCAGATATGAGAATGAAAATGGGTTCTATGGGTACCCACGAGTCTCCCCTTTACAGACATGCCCACTTTATGATATCACATGCAGTTTGGGAAGAAGTAGAAAGACTCAAGTTAAGTACAAGTACCTTAAAATTGTACTTTAGTACAGTACAATATATATATACATATCTGCTTCTATACACCCTGTTCTTTGCCTGTTGGCACCTGTGTCCGATCGGACTTGAAACTGTTGTTGGCACTTACTCACGTTGCTCCCTCCTATCTAGATTCTTGCTGGTGTTGTACGAACTCCCAGATGTACGTCGCTTTGGACAAAAGCGTCTGTTAAATGAAATTGTAGAATTGTAAAAGTCTATAATTCTCCTGTTGGTCTCTGACCTTCTGCCACCTTCACGAGAAATTAAAATGCTGATATTAAAAACCATAAAAACCTCACAAACATATTTCTTGTACATCCGAATCACCTCACATACTTTCAACCAAACCACAGCGCAGTGAGGTTTCAAAAAGCAACAACAGGCTGAACTTCCTACTTTCTGTCCCCAATGATTCATTTCCTCTTTGTGTCAAATAGAAATCCCTCTAAATGTCAAGAAGTCCCTCTGACTCCATTATCTACAAACTCTGTACTTCACCTCCTTGTTCAGGACTCAGTTTCTTTATTGATAAATGTCAAGTTACTGAAGCCGGTCATCATCTCTCAGCTCTCAGATCTCCTCATTCAGACCACATGGCACATTTCCTCCTCTGTCATCACTTCCTCTATTTCAGAGCCCACGTTTGTCAGCTCGGCGTCGGACCCGTCAGACAGGAAACTCTACTTCTTCTTCAGCGAAATCGGGACAGAGTTCAGCTTCGTAGACGATCTGCGAATCGCTCGAGTGGCTCAAGTCTGCAAGGTGACAGTGAACACAGATGAGGATGATGATGGTTTTCAACAGTAGTGTGTGCAGAATGTGATGATATATTCTGTATATATACATAAAGTAATAACACTAGACTTTGTCTTGATGTCTCTGTGTTCCCAGGATGACATCGGAGGACAGAGGACGCTGCAGAACAAGTGGACGTCCTTCGCCAAAGCTTCGCTGCTCTGTCACTTCCCTAAACAGCTTCCCTTCAACGTTCTCCAGGACGTGTTCAGCCTCCCGCCAGCAGAGGGCGGCAACGCCTCCGACACGCTGTTCTACGGCGTCTTCACCTCTCAGTGGTACGAAGCCAAACCTCCATCTGGTAAAATGATGGTGAAATGCAAAGGGAAGACCGTGCAGAAATAAATAAATACATAAATAGATACATAGATTTAGTATTATAGAGTATTATCTCTGGTCTGGTTCAGGTCCTCGGGTCCAGAATCGGCCGTGTGCGTCTTTACGCTGCAGGACGTCAAGGCGGCGTTCACCGGGAGCTACCGGACCTTCGACTTGCGGATCCACCAGTGGAGTCCAATACTGGGAATGCACTCCTACCTGGGACAGGTGAGGAGGTCACTGTCACATAAATCCAAACTCAAAACCAAATCTTTTTGCCTTAGATTCATCAGGTTTTCTAGTTTTATATGGTAGCAGTATCTTCACTCTAGCTTTAAAACTGAGCTACAACCTTCAAAATATCAGTTGTGCTAATGCTTTAAAGAAATTCGTGGTGTTAAAACAAACATGTTATTATCGCGTTATCGCGTTAACTTTGACAGCCCCAGTTTTCAGCTAAATCCACATCAAAATTAAGACTGCAACCCGACATAAACAACTTACATGTTCTTTAACACTGAGGTAACACATTAACATAGAATACTGGAACCTTTTACATCCTTAAAAGACTCATTTCGGGCGCCCCGCTAGCTCTGCTGGTGTGTGGGCGCCCATAAGGCTGAGTCCCGCGGTAGGCCCGGGTTCGAATCCGACCTGTGGCCATTTCCGCATGTCGCCCCCTCTCTCTCCCCATTTCTACACTATCCACTGTCCTATAAATAAAGGCATAAAAAGCTCCAAAAAATAATCTTTAAAAAAAAAAAAAAGACTCATTTCACGTTACAATATCACTAAAACACATTATTTTTTTTTACATAAAATCACAAATATATGTGATGTACACCCTCACACCACTGATCAGATAAAGTAAAGTGTAAAAACCTCTTGAAAAACGTGTTACTATGGAAGGAAGGGAAACGGCTGCCCTCAGGGTTTGATTCTGGGCCCAGGTCTGTTTTATTGAAAATCCTGATTTAACAGTGTGACCTTCTCTTCATGTCCTCTTGACAGTGTGGACTGGACAGTGCTACAGATTCTGAATTAGCGCAGGTGAAGATGAGTTTCCTGACCCACGGCAGCGTCAGCAGCAGTCCGATCGTTGTCTCTTCAGGACAGCGGTACAGTCACGTGACTGCGATGAGGACGCAGGCCGCCGATGGCAAACACTATACCGTCCTCTTCCTTCTTACAGGTGAGACGGCGTATAAACTTCATTTATTTTGATGCTGTCACATGGAAATTCATATTCTGTATTAAAAGGTGTTCATCATGTCTCTCTGATGTCTAGAGTCTGGATTCCTCCACAAAGTGGTTTTGTTGGATCAGGGTGCTTGGGTCATTGAGGAGATTCAGGTATTCACACAACCTCAGCTGGTCAGAAGCATCGTCCTCTCCTCCTCCAAGGTAAACCTCACTCATTATTATTATATTTTACTCAACAGTCTCAGTTGACTCACTAGGCTGTATGATCCAGACTGTCCTCCCCCAGAACACTATCCCATAGTTCATTTGTACAGGCAGTGTATTACGACCCATATTTACGTTTATTGTTGGGCGGCGACCTCTAGTGGCCGTAGTAACATAATATGATAATAATAATATATTATAATAATAATAATAATATAATATTTTCCTAAAACCTAACCAAATAGTTTTGTATGAAGGACGGAATCTGCCAAAATCAAAAATAAATGAATAAATGACTCGAATGAATGTAGCCATTAATTGATTGATAAAATGTGACATAAATTGACATTCTGTTTTAATTTGCTTTATTATTTATTTACCTTTGTATTAATTCCCTTATTTATTTACTCTTCTGTTTAAGTTCCACTTTTATTTATTTATGTATTTATTTTTGTGAATTTTTACATTTATTTATTTTGCATTTATTATTATTTATGTATTCATTTTTTCATTTATTTATTTTTATTTATTTATTCATTTAATTTATTTTTAAATGAATGTATTTAATTATTTTTATGTTTATTTTTAAATGTATGTATTTATTTATTTAATATTTATTTTTAAATGTTTGTATTTATTTTATATTTATTTTTATTTATGTATTTATTTATTGGTTTAACTGGTAAATATTTGATGTGTGTATTCCAGAGTACATTTCACAGTGTTTTCTGGTCCTGTAGGGAGTTCTCTACGTGGGGACATCGGAGGGCGTGACTGGCGTACCTGTGGCCAGGTGCTCCGTCTACAGAAGCTGCAGTCAGTGTGTTCTGGCCAGAGATCCTATGTGTGGATGGAGCCGGACCGCCAGCGTCTGCATCAGACTGGACCACAGTCACCACAACATGTACGTCACAGTTATTACTTCATATCTGGGGATAAAATTAACTAAATATAACTTTATTACTCCAATCAGTGGGGGGGTCTGTAGATGGTACCAACAGAAACCAGCAGCCAGCTATGGAGGACGGAACCTGCCAAAATAAAAAATAAATGAATAAATGACTCGATAAATAAATAATTGTCATTAAAATAGCAAAAATAATATTAAAAATAAATGTAGTCATTCATTTATTGATAAAATGTGACATAAACTGATATTTCTGTTTTTTGTATTAATTCCCTTATTTATTTACTCTTCTGTTTAATTCCACTTTTATTAATTGATGTTTATATATATATATATATATATATTTATATATATATACAACTAATTTTCATCAAAATCTTTATCAGAATCTTTATTTATTGCCAGTTGTATCAGGTATACACTAGGAATTTGCTTTGGTTCGTTGGTGCAAATTAGTGATAAAAAATAACAAAAGAATAATTAAAACGTTAGAATAAAATAAGAATAATATAATTGAAATTCCAGCAATATAAAATATACAAATATAAACAATCCCTTGTAATCCCAAGTATTGCAAGTAAGATATAAACAAAAAATAATATAATAAAACAGATCGTGCTAAATCATGTAAACCAATAACACCTTTATGTGGAATTAAAATTTGTGTTTACAGAGTAAGTTTTACGTATTTGCAAATCGCCCTGTATTTTTGTGGATGTGACTTTACACAACACAAATACATAAATACATGTTTGTGGACAGTGAAATATGTGTAGATCATGGATCATTAAAGCCCCCTGAGGCAAATTTGTGATTTGTGATTTTGGGCTATACAGATAAAATTGACTTGACTTGACTTGACTACATACTGTATTTGTGGATTGTCTTCCGTGGATTACAACTATTAAAGTCTAATAAAAAAACTTCCATATGTTGATCTACTCCTCAGGGCTCAAGACCTGAAGGACGCCAACGTGGTAGAACAATGTCCGGGAGAAACCAGGGCCAGCCTGGTCACAGGTAACATCTTCCTCTGTTAGCGATATTAAATCTAAACACAGATGTGAAGCATCTCCAGATATTTTTACAGCCTTACTCAGCACCATCACTGTCTCTCTCTCTGGTATTTATTCTGTAATCTTGCGTCCTTCAGAAGTCAGCGTTCGTTTGAACACAGCGGTGAGACTTCAGTGTGTGAAACCCTCCAACCTGGCCACTCTGACCTGGACCTCCCCTCGGTTCGAACACCTGCAGGAGAGCCTCTTTATCCGGTCAGCCGACGGCAGCCTGAGCTTCCTCGCCACCGCCGACACCTTCGGGACCTACCGCTGCGAGGCGGAGGAAGGCGGGTACAAGGAAGTAGTCGCCAGCTATGATGTCCGGCCGGTTGCTCCTCCTCGCTCCTTCAGCCCCGCTACGAAGGCTGACGGATTCCATGTGGCCAACGACCAAGACGAATCCTACGAGGACATCGTAACTGAGAAACCGATGATACCGTCACCAGACCCAGAGGACGACCCGAAAAAGGATGAAGGTCATACATTCATGACCTTTTTAAAAGACGAGACCGTCTCCAGTAAAGAAGATTCTGGATGGATAAACGAGGGTTTGGGCTCCACGCCGACCTCCAGAAGAGACTCCCTGTCTCAGAAGGAGACGCTCTATGACGCTCGCGTGAAAGAGAACAGTTACTACAGCGAGCTGATTGTAGTTTCCCTCCTACTGGCGACCTGCATCTGCGTCCTGATGCTCGGAGGTCTCTACACGTGGCGCCAGAGGAAGATGGGCCTCAAAATGAGTCCTCTTGTCAGTCCAGAGGACGGAGGCAAAACAAACCAGTCCATGGAGAGGGTTCCCTCCCTGAGCAGCCCAGAGGATGCTGGTCCTGAGCTGAAGGTGGTCGAGTAACGACGTCTCATAATCCTACGTTCAGACATTTCGACAGTTTTGTAAAATCCAGATGTTTCGGATGGATATCAGTGTCAGTACAGATGTTGCCCCAGTTTGTGCCTCTTATCTATTTGCATTACATTTGAGTCACAGTAGAAACCATCTGCTTCTCAGAACGATACCCAGCAGGTGATCTTGAAATGAAAGATTGGTCCTCTGAACGGACGAGAACCTAGTAAATTTATAAAAGAACAACTGCTATAAAAATGAATATGTGCATTTTCGAATTTGCAGCATTATTCGTGGTAAATTAACTCAAAAAGATGTCTTTCGAAAATAATAATTCTTCTGGGATGAAAAAAAATCAAAACAAAAAACAGAAATGTACCATAGTTTTCTATGTATGTATATATATATATATATATATATATATATATATATATATATATATATATATATATATATATATATATAAAGATTTCTTTTTATTAGTGAAAGGCTTCTTTTACAATACAGTTCCAGCGTGTATCAACATTTCTTTTTTGTTTTTAAAACAAATATTGAAACCAGTAAAATAAAATAATATAAGAATTTAATAATTATAGAAAAAATGTGGTATGATATATTATTGATAATGAACCTATCCTTGTATCAAATATACTTTTAACTACATAATAATAATTATTATTATTACTAGTATTAGTATTATTAATTATTATAGACATTAAAATACTTTGTTTTATTAGATAGAAATGTGTAACATTGATGTTTAAATGTTTTAATACATGTTGAATGACTCAACTTTGTTATTATGAATATTTTATTAAATTATCTGTTTATATTCTGTGTTTAAAATCAGGGATTAGGCTGTATGAATATCAAATCCTGTCTTGTGGTGATATATTTTTTTATGTTATGAACACACAGTTAAATGAATGTATGTAAAAAGGATGAGATGTGAAATCTGTGAATGTAAGAAGTTAAAAGTTTATATTTTTTAATAATTTAATCATTAATACATTCTTCTGTTATTTTTCTGTTTAATTGTCTTCACAAACACTGTATCCTCCCGTGTTTCAATTTAAAACTATAAAATGTGAACATGTTAAATATTTATTGTTTTCATTTATTTAGAATCAAAATGTCTGCTAACGCTGCACCCGCACTTATAAAGGTAGGTAGGCAGGTAGGACCAGCATGCACCTGGGTGGGCTTTTTATACCAGAACAAGAGAGGCGGCGACATCCATGTTTTCTTTGTGTTCGTTTGCTTGCTTTTTTTGGCTAAATAAATCATCAAAAACATGTATATTTTGCATGGACTCTTTTGCATGTGTAAACCACATTACCCCTGGTGCATCAGTGGCCCTTTGATTTAAGTTGGATTTTTGCAACAAATGGCCACTACAGTATGTAATGAAATGCAACAAAAATACATTTGAAGTGGGATATATTACTAAGATATGCATGATAATATAAATATATCCAAGAAACATGATAGGATCATGTAATTAAACTGTTGAATTAATTATAATTAATTAATTAGGTTACTGGCACCTTTTGGGGGGGTTTCTTTAATAAAGAGAAGTTGGTTTCAGACGCGTTGCAAGGTGTCGTTCAGTAAATAAAGAGAAGTTGGTTTCAGACGCGTTGCAAGGTGTCGTTCAGTAAATAAAGAGAAGTTGGTTTCAGACGCGTTGCAAGGTGTCGTTCAGTAAATAAAGAGAAGTTGGTTCCATACGTGTGTTCTCGGAAATGATGGTATGAGATCAGATTCACATGCTGCCTTCAGGTGTAATCGGAGTTATCACGATCTAGAAAGGCAGCTACCGCGCTACAGACCGAGCCGAGCAGTTGGAGTCAAAGTAACAAAATATTAGTTTTCAACAGACTAAATTAATTAAGTTAATAGACACGCAAAGGGAAACTTATCACAGCTGGGAATTATTATTATTTCCACTCAAAAGTAACTTCTTTGGCCGGTATTTGAGATTTACGACTTTACAGTAAGCCCCTGAAGGGAGCATCATTTCACCCTTTGAAAGAATCAACAGAAAAGTTCAATCAAGTTCAACATAGAAAACTTCCGTCAGTCTCCGCCTGAAAACTAGGTAGGTAAACTTCTCTAATACCATCACTCAAATATATATTTATACATTCAAAGATACTCAAGAGAATACTTTTACTTCTAGCAGCCTTTATGGTCAGAGTACTTTCACCTTCTAACTACGCCACAAACCTTAACACATGTATCGATAATGAACAGTTCAGCTAGCAGTCTGTTTGTCTGCCTGTTGTTTTTAATAACAAAAATAAATGGGAAGTCTTCTTTAATAACGCGTGTGTGATATTAAAGAGTCAACATTTAATATTGAGTTAAATTAGCTGTCTTTCCTTAGCACTTCCTGGTTATAAGGTATAGATCTCCAGACCAGACTCCCAAAATTCAGTGAATTTAAGATATCTCCTCTTTGTTAGGACATGTGGACTCTTGCTGGAGAGAGTTTGAAGAGCCCCGATGACTCCACATGGTATTGTGGTAAATTCGGCTCATGTATTATAATCTAGTTTATTTTAGCAAAATATTTATTTTAATTTCCACCACAGCTGCTTGGTGGATAATGACAAACAGACCAGCAGGATGAGGGCGTTATAAAGAAGGCAGCCGAAACCTCCCTTTTTAAAAGTAGAATTTAAAGTGGCAGTAGGCAACAATTTTTTCGGCATAATTTGGCAAAAATTCCATAATAACCTCTCAGCATATTGTAATTCAAGTGTTCTGCGAGAAAACTAGACTTCTGCTCCTCATCATGGCTTTGTTTTCAGGCTTTAGAAAAATCTAGCCCGTGACGGCAGATTTTGACTAATCACAGGTCATTTCAGAGAGAGAGAGCGTTCCTATTGGCTGTGCTCCGGTCATGTGACCAGAACTTGGCTCCCTTCAACAGATTTTACAATGGAGGCTGCGTCACAAACTTTCTCATTTTACAGCTAAACAGTAACTACAAGATGATTCTGAACACATTTGAGGCGAGAAATAGGCATTACAGTAACAGAATATTGATTCATATTTGATCAGCGCTGCCTAGTTTGACCGTTTGGTCGGAGCTCGCGAGTGATTGACAGCCGGCTCTCATAGACGGCAGCAGGACAGCGGACCTTTTTTTCCTCCGATAAGTGAAATCCTTCAGATGCCGTTAGGAGCACCGGAGGACACAGTAGGACACAGAGGAACATGATTTTTTTCAGGTTACCTGTTTCATGTACTACTGTCACGCTATAGCAGCCGTTTTCTAAAAATAACTTTTTTAAATCATATTTGCGCCAATCTAGCATACTGCAGCTTTAAGTTTATATAATGTGACAACTGTGACAGTAGAAATATGTCAGTGTTGTTGTTGTTTCATTTAAATGTTCATGTTATGTTGAGCCAAAATACTAGACAGTGTCCATGTTTGTTTGTCCAGAGATCAAAAACTAAAAGAATCACATGTTGAACTTTTGGGTGAATTTGAACGTAATAGAAACACTGCTGGGATTATACTGAAGTACAGTTTTGAGGTACTTTACTTGAGTATTTCTATTTTCTGCTACTTTCTACTTCTACATGGAGGACGGAACCTGCCAAAATAAATGAACAAATGACTAGATAGAAATATAAATGTCATTAAATAAAGCAAAGGTATTAAAAATAAATGTAGCCATTAATTAATTGATATTGTGTGACATAAATTGATATTTCTGTTTTAATTTGCTTCTTTATTTATTTATCTTTGTATTAATTCCCTCATTTATTTACTCAAACTTCGTTTAATTTTCCCTTTTATTTATTTATGTATTTATTTTTATTATTTTTTAGATTTATTTATTTATTTTTGCATATATTTTTTTTATTTATTTTTAAATGCATGTATTTATTTATGTATTTTTGCATTTATCTTATGAACATATTAGAAACACTGCTGGGATTATACTCAAGTACAGTTTTGAGGCACTTAAACTTGAGTATTTCCATTTTCTGCTACTTTCTACTTCTGTATGGAGGACTTAATTAATTAGCTTCTTTATTTATCTTTGTATTAATTCTCTTATTTATTTACTCTTCTGTTTAATTTTCCATTTTATTTATTTATGTATTGATTTTTATTGATTTTTCAATGTATTTATTTATGTTTGCATTTATTTATTTTTTATTATTTTTAAATGCATGTATTCATTTATGTATTTTTGCATTTATTTATTTATTTATGCACAATTTTAACCGTTTGAAGCTGAACTGTTTTGCGGACCAAACGTTAAACTCCTCCCCGAGGTTGAGCTCGTTCAGAGCGGGAACCTCGAGGCCGATACCGCCAAAATACAAAAAAATACAAATACAAAAATAAATACAAAAATAATGCAAATATAAATAAATGAATGTAAAAAAAATAATATAGATAAATAATTAAATGGGAAAATTAAACAGAAGAGTAAATAAATAAGGGAATTAATACAAAGATAAATAAAGAAGCAAATTAAAACAGAAATATCAATTTATGTCACATTTTATTAATTAATTAATGACTACATTTATTTTTTTATATTATTTTTGATATATTTAATGACATATTTATTTAATTATCGATTCATTTATTTATTTTTATTTTTTTAATTTTCGGCAGGTTCCGCCTCCATATTTCTGGGCCCAGTCTGTGACCTCTGAACTCTACCATGACGTCCACGTCCATCACCACCATCGGAGGAGTGGTGGTCGTCACTCAGGTCATTCCTAAAGGGGACTCCGGCATCCCGCTTCAGACTGCTGCCGCCGACACCCACCAGGCTCCGCCTCCAGCCTCACAGGCCCCGCCCGCCGCCCCCGCCTCCAAGGTGGACGACATGACCGCCATGTTCCAGCGGGGGCAGCCACACGGCCTCGGGGTGAGACACTGTTTTATAAAGAGTTATAAAAGTTAAAGCTGCATTTTAAAGTGGATGTAGGTAGTTTATTTTGGCATCATTGGGCAAAAATTCCATAATAACCTTTCAGCATATTGTATTTCAAGTGTTCTGAGAGATAACTAGACTTCTGCACCTCCTCATGGCTCTGTTTTCAGGCTTTAAAAAAGGTAGCCCGTGACGGCAGACTTTGACCAATCACAGGTCATTTCAGAGAGAGAGAGCGTTCCTATTGGCTGTGCTCAGGTCATGTGACCAGAACTTGTTCTTCCTTCAACAGATTTTACAATGGCGGCCGTGTCACAAACTTTCTGATTTTACAGCTTAACCGTTCACTACAAGATGATTCTGAAAACATTTGAGGGGAGAAATAGGCATTATAGTAACAGAATATTGATTCATATTTGATCAGCGCGGCCTAGTTTGACCGTTTGGTCGGAGTTTGCGAGTGATTGACAGCCGGCTCTCATAGACTGCGGCTGGACAGTGGACCTTGTTTTCCTCCGGTAAGTGAAATCCTTCAGATGCCGTTAGCAGCACCGGAGGACACAGTAGGACACAGAGGAACATGATTTTTTTCAGGTTACCTGTTTCATGTACTACTGTACATATAGCGACCGTTTTAGAAAAGTAACTTTTTTTAATCATATTTGCTCCAATCTCGCCTCCTTCAGCTTTAACTGATTCTCTGTCGATGCTTTTATACTCTTATTAATCACTGCAGCTCAGAATAACATGAGGAGACTAAAACTAAACTATCAGTTAGAATAGTAATCCTCACACTGTTAATTATCTCCCAGTTAATTATTAATAAAACAGATAAATTTGATCAGACATGAACTGCTCTTCTTCTTCTCTCTGCAACAGAGACAGTTTTTTTATGTGCATCACATTTTCATAATAGTTTGTTTATCATCAGACAAAAAGTAAAAACACTCCCTGTATACACAACAAACTAACAGGAGAGCCCTGAAGTCCTGAAAACAATTTTTTTCATCTTGTTGCACACAATAATAACTTGCATGTCCAAATTATTATTGTGTGGTACAAGATAGGGCTGGGCAATATATCGATATAATCTCAATATCGTGATATGAGACGTGATATCCTCCTAGATTTTGGATATCAAAATATTGTGATATGGCATATCGTCATATTGTCTTTTCCTGGTTTTAGGGGGCTAAAAGAAAGTCTGAAAAAAAATGTCCTAAAAAATTCTGAAATTAAAAAAAAGGCTGGAAAATGTTCGAAAAAAAGTCTGAAAAATGTTTTTTAAAAAAAAGTCTTAAAAAAGGTCTGAAAAATGCCAAATTTTTTTTTTTTTTTTTTTTTAAAAAAAGGTAAAAAAAAAAAAATAAAAGTCTGAAAAATGTTTAAAAAAAAGGTCAGAAAAAAAGTCAGAAAAAATTCTGGAAAAAGTCAGAAAAAAAGTTAAAAAAAAAGAGGTAAAACTCTGAAAACTGCTAAAAAAAAAACAAATAATAAAAGAAATTTGAAAAAAAAAATGTGAAAAAAAGGAAAAAAAAATCTGAAAAATGTTATGAATAAAAATCTGAAAAAAGACAGAAAAAAAGGTAAAAAGAATGTGAAAAAAAAGATTGAAAAATGTTTGAAAAAAAGTCTGAAAAATGTTCGAAAAAAAAGTCTGAAAACTGTTACAGTAAAGTGATGTAATTTTCTGAACTTACCAGACTGTTCTTGCTGTTCTATTATTTGTCTTTACCCACTTAATCATTATATCTACATTACTGATGAATATTTATAAAAAATTGTTACAACATTGGTATCGAGGTATTTGCTCAAAAATATATTGATAATTAATTTTCTCCATATCGCCCAGACCTAGTACAAGAGAAAAAATGTATAATCTTTCAGGACGTTGGAGGCTCCATGATTTAACGCTCTGAAATGAGCCATTCTGCAGGACTTTGTACTTGTAACTGAGTATTTTTGAGGTATTGTTACTTTTACTTAAGTAAAAGATGTGGGTACTCTATCCACCTGTGTAATAATGTACAGTAATATAGAAGTGTGTGTGTGTGATTTCAGGTTGTTCAGATCATCATCGGCTTGCTGTGTATTCTCTTCAGTTTGACCGCCACCTACTCACAGATCCTGATGCTCCACGCTCCTTTCTGCCTCGCCGTCACCGTACGTAAACTTTACTGATCAATAACTTGTCTGATAGAGTGTTAAAAGTTCAGATAAAGAGTAATAATAAAACGTGTTTCTCTGCTGTCGCCCAGTTCGTGGTGTCCGGCTCACTGGCCGTGGCCGCGGCGAGACGGACTTCAGTCTCACTGGTGAGTTTTAACTCTTCACCATCACTCATATGGAGGGAGACGACTGAATCTGAGAGCACAGCTTGAGTGTCTGCGTCTGCTCTGGGTTCAGGTCTGGGCGACTCTGGCGTGGAACCTGATCAGCGCCCTGCTGGGCCTGGGGGGCGTGGCCTATACCTGCTGGCTGCTGGCTTATCGCCCCGCCTCTAAACGCCTCTGTGACACCTTAACCTCCGCGGGGTTCGTGCCAACGGATCAACAGAAGCGTGAATGCATCAATAAGTTGTTCATTATAGATGTAAGTTTATCACTCTGGTCCTGGTCTCGGGTCCAGACGGTCCAGTACCCCTCAGTTCAGGTCTACAGGTCTCTGCTGTTCTCTCTCTGATGTTATAACGTTATATTGAAAATGTCTGACATCAATAATGAACCTTTATTTACCTGAACTGAAGACCTTTAATTCTATTGTCTGTTTATTGATCATGTATTTACTGATCTGAACTAGTCCTGATAAAGTTGTTATGGGCTCCGATCAGATATTCCTTTAATATTGATTATTATCTGCTGATACTTCTATTTACCGAAATGTTGATTAAACATGTGTCAGCTGTAGATTACTGACTTTGACACACCTGATTTTTCACATTCTAGTGAATTATGGAAGGCGGAAGCTGTTTTTTACATTCATTTATTTATTTTTGCATTAATTTTGTATTTATTTATTTAGATTTGCATTTATTTTTGTATTTGTATTTTGTATTTTTGCGGTATTGGCCTGGAGGTTCCCATTCTGAATGAGCTCAACCTCGGGGAAATTAATGGCTACATTTATTTTTAATAATATTTTTGCTAAATTTAACAACATATTTATTATAAATTTATTTTAATTAATTTTAAAATGTAAAAATGTATTTTCCCATTTATTTTTTATTAATTTATTTCTATTATAAATGCAAAAATAAATAAATAAATAAAAAAAATAATAATGCATGAATAAATAAAAGGGAAAATTAAACAGAAGAATAAATAAATAAAGCAATTAATACAAAGATAAATAAATAAAGAAACAAAATAAAACATTTGATAAATTAATGAATGGCTACATTTATTCTGTGAATCTGTCCTGGTTGTCTCTGGATGTTTCAGGTGGGTGTTTACGGACTTCTCGGTCTCCTCCTGGTTCTGCTCGTCCTGCACGTTTGTGTCGCCGTCACCGTCTGTGTTTTCTCCGGCAGAGCCCTCAGACGCCGCGACTGCTACGTTCCCTTCATGGTGAGACTTTTTACATCAGCTACATGGTATATTTCATAAATAAATATATATATATATATATATATATATATATATATATATATATATATATACAGTATATAACCTAGTAAGTACTGAAAGTTATCTCCAAATTATTACCTTGTTTATTATTTAGCTGTTTTTTATTGAGTTTATCCTGTAAAACAATGAATTATCTAACTAAAGGGAACTCAGAGAGCACAGACCTCCGCCAAGGCCGTTTCCATAAATGAAAGATATTTTGTGTGTCCGCCCCCGTGGGTCAGAGAAGGTCACCTGCACTTTATGCAGTGTCAACCAGGCTCTATTAAGTTTTTAGGTCATTTAGCCAAATATTTCTTTAACAGCTAAAACACTAGAATCCTTTTTTAATAACTTTAACGCTCCTCAGACATGATGTCCACAGTTGGATCCTAGAGTCTAGAACATACAGTCCACATTACAAACTGGAGTTTAAAAGACACTATCCAGGTGCATTATGGGAAATGTAGGATCCAGTGTTTTGGGACTAAAAGTCAGAATATCTCCACTTCTGCTGCTCAGATTTAGAAGTTTCTGTTTTAATCTGTCTCTCACAAGTATTTTATTGAAGTGACGGACTAAAACAGACAAAATAGTTTAACAGCAGATGATGATGATGAGTTTTTGGTTTGACCTTTGACCTCCAGGTGGAGGTCAATGATGGCAGCGCTCTGATGTCAGGTGCAGCGTCGGGGCTTGGCAGCGACGTCGCCCTGTTGGGCAGCGAAGGAGAGTAAAAATCACCTCCAAACTCACCATGAAAGGGGAGGACCAAACCACTGAGTACAACTAATAATACTATAGTAATACTACAAATAATCTGTAATCATCTTTCCAACTGTTGCTCTCTTTCTCTGCTCATCATCAGTTGTTTTTTGATGCATAGTCGTCATGTTACGCTGCATTCTGGGTCATTCAGGGGTTAATCAGCTAAAGTTGTGATTGTGTTTAAATGTGTAGCAAATGATACAGACTCCACTTTTGTGTTTATTTCAAAAATTGTATCTCAGCCATTAACAGAGAGGGAAACATATCAGGACAAACAGGAATCAGATTGTAAAGATAAATAACTGAATTTTTATACATATTATTTTAATGACGAATTCAGCAGAAGACACTAAAAGTAAAGACTGACTTGTTGAAAGCTTTTCACAGGTTATCTAATGTTTGTCCCAAGGAACGCAAAACTAAACGGACACATTTTTAAAGGGAGTTTGGTGTAATTTTAATGCCGAATTCAGCAGAAGGCACTAAAAATAAAGGCTGACTTGTTGAAAGCTTTTCACAGGTTATCTAATGTTTGTCCCGAGCAAAGCAAAACTAAACGGACACATTTTTGAAGGAAGTTTGATGTTATTTTAATGCCGAATTCAGCAGAAGACACTAAAAGTAAAGGCTGACTTGTTGAAAGCTTTTCACAGGTTATCTAATGTTTGTCCCAAACAACGCAAAACTAAACGGGCACATTTTTAAAGGGAGTTTGGTGACTTTTTGCCAGTATCACAAAGGAGCATTATTTAGTTACTGTTTAATAGTCTTTGTGGAAGTTGAAAATTACCTTTATGTCATTGTACATGTAGTTACCTATCATGAATGTATTTTAGTTAAATTAGTCACTTTATTTTACTATGAATTGATTCTTGATGTTTAGGTACTTTAAAACCCACCTGATTGCCACAATTTGTCTCAAACATTGCACTCCCTCTCAGTCAGTCAAGACATGAAACATATTTATAGATTTATTAATTATGTATACTTTGATATTTCATCTGAAAGGTACCAAAAATCTCAGACTGTGTGCACTTTACTAGAAACCACACTACAGCCTTTACTTAACGACAATCCCAACAAACTGAATAAAAAAGGGTGTTCACAGTTTAATTGCTATCTGATGAAAATATGTAAATTTTCCCCAAAAATAGAGCCATAGATTTTGAATATGAGATGAGAACGTTTGCACCAAGAAACTTCTGTGTTTTTATTTGTCTCTGAAAGCTTTTCTGTCTGTTTTGACACCTGTTCAATAAATTGAAGATTTTTTTCCACATTGTTTGTTCGTACTGAAGAAGGTTCATTGTATTGATAAATGTATTAGTTGATCAACAGAAATTTAATCAACAATCATCTTTTAATTGTTTAAGTCAAAACTCCACGTATTAACTGTTTAGTGACTAAATATAATAACTTGACCCAGATGTGTCTCACTTTAAAGAAGTTGCTCTGATGTCCTGAGAGGACAAAAATGTCTGGGTCAAAAAAATTGCCATAAAATGATATATTAATATTATTTCCCTCTTTCACTGATTTAAATCTTTTAACCAACATCAGTCCAGATCATAACTACCAAATATTCGTATAAATGACAGTTTGTTTACATGATGCCACTGTTATTTTTTTTATGAAAAACACAAAGAAATTATTTTCTGTATACTAAATGCTAGGGGGAATTTATACTTTATAATTTATAATTTATAATAATATATATATATACATATAAGAAAATATTTTTGTACTTTTACTTAAGTCAAATTTTGATAGAGTAGAGTGTGTAACAGAGTATTTCTACACTGTGTTATTACTACTTTTACTGAAGTAAATGATCAAAGTACTTTGAGTATTTCACTCACTTCCTGTATGCTTTTAGTTTGAAGTTCCTAACCGGAAGTAGAATCAGGTTTAAAGATGATAGGACGCTAGCTGGTGTCTCCTCTCTGTCAGTAGGTTTCTACTCTTTCTACTGTGTTTCTGATGTGTTTATGTGTACTATTTAACTTATAACGCGGACACTAAACTCTGTCGAGGTTGATGAATAAAACTCTTCTGTTCGGAGGGTTTTATTCCCGCCCAATGAACCTTTATAATGATGTTTAATGTTAGCTAAAGTTAGCTAAAGTTAGCTAAAGTTATATAGCTGTCGGTGTTTGTTGACAGTTCATGTTTCAGTCCAACATGTTGCCTGTTTACAAAGTTAAATAGTTAGTCAGTAGTTAGTAACGTTAGTCTGGTGTGTTAGCAACATGCTAAGTTAATAAATCTTAAACAGCAGACAGAACAGATTAATTAAAGTTACATGTTGAGCTGCAAAATGTCATTAAAAGCTGCAAAAAAGTATCATCAGAAAACTAAAATCTTCAAGATGTTTGGCATTTCATATAGCCATATTTATTTATTTATTAATTTATTTAATATTGACTTAAATGAGATTCCACACAAAACAACGGTCAGGTTTTGTTAAATAAATGAATGACATTTTTTTTCCACTATTTTGACTACACGATTAATTGATAATTAAAAAATAACGGTTAATTTTAGTCCTAGAATAAATGTCTGTGTGAAGACAATGATAATAAATCTTTATTAGCAATCATGTTGAAGATTTTAGATTTTTGATGATACTTTTTGCAGATTTTAATGACATAATACTGAAATAAATAAATGCAAATATAAATTTATATATTTTTTTAAAAAGGACATTTTTCAAGGGTCTACTTTTATTAATTTCATGGGATTTTTATTTAATATTTCCACATTTATTTGCGTTTTTCAGGATTTATTTCATAGCCATACTTATTTATTTCATAGGCATATTTATTTGTTTCATAGTCATACTTATTTATTTCATAGGCATATTTATTTATTTCATAGCCATACTTATATATTTCATAGGCATATTTATTTATTTCATAGGCATACTTACTTATTTATTTATTTAATATTGACTTAATTCTTATCCCACAGATTTATCCCACAGATTCTTATTGTGTATGTCAATTTTAAATATTTAGAAATAACATTAACATACAGTAACACTAATGTATTGTGGGAGTAGACAAATGGAAATGGCAGCAGTCACACTAATCAGCTAATGATGATAATAATAATAATAATAATAATAGGTATTTGTGGGCAGTAAGCTGATCACAGTAACCTGTGTTCCAGGTGAGGACTCAGCATGGATAAAGTGAGGAGGATCCTGGTTCATGTTTGTAAAGACCCATCAGCTCCACAACGAGCTCACTTTGTTCAGGTTAGTTCAGTCGATGTTTTACATTTAACAACATTTTAGTTCCTTTAACCAGCTAACAGCACACTTAACCAAACATCTTTACTGAGTATCAGGAGGTTAAACTTGGAATCAGTTTCTTCTTCTTCTGTTGTCAGAGTATAACGGGTCACTTCAGTGACTGTGGTGATGACGAGGTGGAGGTGAACTGTTCCCTGGAGAAAAACCAGTTTGTCCTTTACAGAGGAGACAGAGGACGAGGGTCACCTCTGAAGGTCAGACACAAAACATTTACCTTCTGTCTTTAATATTAGATTTATGTTATATTTACCCCTCTGTGTTTAACAGTATGGGACATTTAGAATTTCTTTTTTCATACACATGATGTGGTAGGAAGTACAGGTTACAGTTACAAATTCATGATTTTGACTTGAGTACCTTTTAATATCACTTGCCCATCAGTAATATTACCTTTTATATTGTAATATTTACCCTCCATCTCTCTCTTCCCCCTTCTCTCCTAGAGGCCCGCCTTCTGTCCCATCAAACACCTGTCAGTCACAGAGGCAGCTGCGATCCCATTGGACGTTCAGCAGCGTGGAGTAGACGTGGGCGTGGCCATCATCCTTCAGACAGCCAATCAGAGAGTGTTGCTGACACGGCGGGCGAAGGAGCTTCGTGTATTTCCCAACGTGTGGGTTCCTCCAGGTCTGACACTCACTGATGTCCATTAAAGGGGCAGGTGCATTATGGGAAATGTAGGATTCAGTCTTTTTGTATTTTTAACGTTCATGTTTCATGGCTTTGTTTTTTCTAGGCGGCCATCTTGAGCCAGATGAGACGGTAAATCATTTTCTGCTCAGTGTTTCTTCTTCTTGACTGAATATAAAGTGTCACTGACGCCAGAATAAACCTTGTTATTGTGTGTGTGTAGCTGCTGGATGCAGGACTCAGGGAGTTAACGGAGGAAACTGGACTCAAACTGGAACAAGAAGGAGTTTCTCCAAAAATACTGGGACTCTGGGAGGTGAGACAGACACACAGACAGACAGGAAGATTGATACAAAGACATATCAGCTTTAATAAATGAATTAATGGTGATTAAAGGTATATTTGACTTAAGTCCGTCCCCTCTGTCTCTGCCTGTCTCCTGTCTCCTGTGTCCTCTCTGTCAGTCAGTGTATCCTGCCATGTTGTCCAGAGGACTTCCTCTGAGACATCACATCGTGATCTACATGCTGCTCCTGTCCCCCCTCTCTCACCTGCAGCTACAGGTACGCCGTGTCTCCTACATCACCTCAGTGTCTCTGACAGTATAGTAACTCCATGTTGTGTCTCCACCCTGCAGGCGTCTCTGAGTCCGTCTCCTGCTGAGGTCAGTGCCTGTCTGTGGGCCGACAGCCGGCTGGTCAGAGCCGTCGTGTCCGCCGTGGACGGAGAGGACGCCGAGGTTCGACTGCACGACCTGCCGAGCAGCGTCAGGTATTCCAGCTGTGGAGGTCAATGAGCCAGTGTTTTAAATTAAAACCTGGACAGGAAATAAATTATTATTATTACTGTCTTTTAGATGTAGACATGTCCTGTGTCTCAATTTCCGTTCTCCCGTACCTACACTCGCTATTGTGAGTGCAGGACTCAAGACTGACTGTCATCATTTGGTCGCATATGCAACTTTCTTCTTTTATTAGAAAGAGTTTTCTCTTCATGATCTGTTATTTCCCAGTTATTAACTTTTATTAAGGATACAGTTAAAGAGAGAGGAGGAGGGTCTGTCTTTTACACCTTTTACAAAATGTATCATCATTTCCATTCAGTCAGATGTGAGGCTGATAATATCTGACATGAGTTACATCATTTCAATTTTCCCTGAAACATTAAGCCTAATAAATCATTTTTAGTGTTCAAAAGACACAATAATCCTATTGTGGGTTATTAAATTATGAAGGTAGTTTGAGTCGTCTCTGGGCAGGTGAATGATTTCATACCCTGAATGTAACTACAGATGTTTCAGTTCCTCTTTTATACGCGATGTATTTCAGGGACTGAAACTTCTGTTCATATGTACAACAGTCTGAACATAAAACAAATAACTCCACAGTTAAACATGTAATATAATGTCTTCTGCCACCAGTAAGAAAACCTCAGGTTTAATCTGGACTCACTCCCAGAAAAACAGTATTTTAATTTCCTCACATATTTTTGTTTTTGTCAAACATTATTTGAGGAATCAAATCTTTAAAGAGCAATCGCTGAATATTCTTTATGGAGGAAAAACATTTTGGTTCCGACCTCTTTGTGTTTCTTTCTTTCTATAATTGACCTTTTTATTGTCGTGATAATAAAAGCAGGCCTGTTTAGAGTTTATCAGTGATGTGTCTGACTTCCTCCTGACCACCTTGACCTTTGACCTCCTGCTGTGTCTCCAGTGTGTCGCAGGTCTCTACAGAGGGAGCTCTGAGCGACTCCACTCTGCCTCTGGAAGTGTTCGTCAGCCGGGCGCCGGTCAACGGCCCGGACGTGGAGCGGGTCAGCACCGGGACCAAGTTCGCCCTGGAGCTGTGGCTGAGGAGCCTGGAGACCCCTGACCCCTGACCTCTGACCCCTGACACCCTGCAGGAAGCATCAGGAAGTACTACACTGGATCAGAGAAATGTGACTTTTATAATGTTGAATCTCATCTTTATTTTCTAATAAAACACCCCTGAAACAGAGATGTCTCTCTAACTAACAGCTGAGTCTTCAGACCAGCAGGTGGCAGCGTGGACACCTTGAATCCTGGACCTCCATGTGGCCTCCTGACATGCAGCAGGGTTGTTTTCTAAGGAACCAGAGACCTTAGCAACCTGGAGGAATTTATGTTCTCCAGTTAAAAACGTACTCATGGTGGGTATTTAACTGGCTGATTCTGTATTTGTAAAGTCAAAGTATTTAATTTAAGTTTAAATGAATTTAAGTTAATTTTAGTTATTTTTTGGCTGGTTGGAAGCTTCTTTTGGCCTTAAGATGTTTTGTAAATTTGTATGGAGAACAGAACCTGCCAAAATCAAAAATAAATAAATGCCTCGATAAATAAATAACTATATATTTCATTGAATGTATTAAAAATAATATTAGAAATAAATGTAGCCATTAATTAATTGATAAAATGTGACAAATTGATATTTCTGTTTTAATTTGCAGCCTTATTTATTTATCTTTGTATTGATTTCCTTATTTATTTTACTTTTATTTATTTACATATTTTTTAATTTTTAATTTTTTTAGTTTTTATTTATTCTATATTTATTTTTGAAATGTTTGTATTTATGCATTTAATATTTATTTCCCTTGCATTTCTCCCCTTATCTATTTCCCCAACCGTATTTATTTCTGTATTCTTTTCTTTATACATTTCTGTACACATTTCCTTTTACATTTCCTTATGCATTTCTGCCTCATTATGCAAATGAGGGGGCTGTCAATGAACTAAAATAAATTAATAGATAAATAAATAAATGCAAAAATAAAGAAAAATTTAAAAATAAATAAAAGGGAAAATTAAACAAAAGTAAATTGATAAGGGTATTAATACAAAGATAAATAAATAAAGATCCAATTTAAAGCAGAAATATCAATTTATGTCACATTTTATCAATTAATTAAGGCTACATTTATTTTTAATATTATTTTTGCTGCATTTAATGACATATTTATTCATCATGTCATATTAATTATCTTATTTATTTACACTTCTGTTAGTCTAAAGTAATGTATAAAGAAAAGAATACAAAAATAAATAAGTTTGGGGAAATAAACAAGGGATGAACTGCAAAGGGAAAATCATGCATAAATACATAAAATACACACATTTAAAAATAGATAAATATAAAAAAAAAAGAATGCAAAAAATAAATGAAAAATAATAAAATGCAAAGTTTGACATAAAAGCAACATGCACAGAAATGCTTTAAATATTATGTCCTTTCTAAAAGTGAATTTATGGTTACAGGAAGTTTCATCATAGTCAACTTTTTTCAAAGTTAGTTTCTATAAATAGGTGAAATTAAAGCTTTATGTTAGGTAACCAATCAACAGCTGATTTTCCCTGTTCAATCGATATATATGAAGCACATATTGGAGATGATAATTGTTTAAATTAAAATAACGTTATATAGTCCACTGAGCGGTTTCACACTAATCTAAATGATACTATGACAAACTGAGACTCTCTTGACTTGCAAAATTATGTTTTAAATTGACAAACATCATATATGTGATTCATGGCACAATTCCAAAAAATAGTTTTCTTTCTCCATTGACTATCGTTCATATTTTTTCTGAGATAATATCCCATGGTGGTCACCGGAAGGAGCGGGACTTCCCCTCTCTATGTCCAGCAGCTCATGGTGTCTAATGTTAACAAACCTTAGATAAACAGCTGTGCGACTGACATTACTGTGTGAGTTCACTTTATGACTGCTCTCTAGTTGTTACTCATTGCTTTAGCATTTACTGTAATCACCACTCAGCAGAGGTCAGAGGTCAGGTCGACATGTCTCTGAGTTGAAAGCTGTGAATAAAAAAGTAAAAGTCAACAGAGTGTTGACAGAACAGCCGAGCCCTGAAAGGAGTTCCCTTTGAACACATACCTGAGTCACAGTTCAGCTTTAACGGATCACCTGTCAGTCATTCAGAAGCCCCGCCTCTTCCCCTCAGTCACCTGTCGGAACCATGGGTGTAGTAAAAGAACGTCTGGATATATTTTACTGTTTACATCATCAGTCAGTATAAAACCTGAGTGTCTGTCTTGTTTTTTTTTACAGGTTTCTAAAGACAGTGATGATGTCATAATCATGATGGTCACAGAGTGGGTGGAGCTGAGGAGGCGTGAGAAAACATCAACCTGTCAGTCAAGGTAAACATCCACACACAGTGACCTAACGTGGCCCACCTATTTATTTGTTTGTTCCACTTCCTGTTTTGTCTCTTACTTCATTGCTGGTATTAGTTAATACAAGCGAAGAGTCTCTGCTGTACAAGTTAACATTATTTGCATTAATCACAAATAGTTATCCAACTGAACCTGTAGATTCTTGGTTTGTTGGTCTGGAAGCTGAATTATAAACATGAATTTAAGTATAACATCCTATATGGAAGCCAATTATAGAGGACGGAACCTGCCAAAATAAATAAATAAATGAATTGATGAATAATAAATATGTCATTAAATGTAGCAAAAATAATATTAAAAATAAATGTAGTCATTAATTAATTAATAAAATGTGACACAAATTGATATTTATGTTTTGCTGTTTTATTTATTTATCTTTGTATTAATTCCCTTATTTATTTACTCTTCTGTTATATATATAATAATAAATGCAAAAATAAATTAATAATTTAAAAACTCATAAAGATGAATACATAAATAAATAAAAGTAGAAATTAAACAATTTATCTTCCAACAAAAACAATTGTTTTACTATTGTAGAGAAGTTGTGAGTTTTTCTTCCTCTGTCTCGTTAGACAGCAGATACTTATGATATCAGCATTACATGTACGCCTGTAGCAGTGATTCAGCAGGTTTTGCAGGACAAAGACATGAATATAAGATATGTAATGAGATATTGAAACACACTTAAGAGAAAATGTGCTGGAGGGAGATTAGAGATTAAACGTGTTTGATGAAAACAATCAGTTACTTGACATTCACTAAAATAATTGAACATAAAATCGTAAAATGAGTGAGAGTTTCCGTCATGTTGAAGGTGTTTCTCTGTGTTCTGAGTGACTCATTGAGCCAGTAAACGGAGCCGAGCCCGGCCCGGCCCATTCTCTTTATGTTGATATCAGCTCCATCACTCTCATATCTAACACTCTTGACTTCATACATTCTTCAGTTGCTCCGCCTCGTTCCACCCCTCGTCTTCTCTTTCTGTCTTTGTGATGAAAAAAATAAAAAACCTGGATTTTGGTTTGAAAAAGAAGAATCAAACCTGCTTCAACTAGGATCCACTTTCAGACTGGAACGTTCCTGCTTCAAACACAATACAGAACAAACTGGGACACTGACGCTGCTGCCAAACTGAAATATGATTATTAACACCAGCTACAGCAGTGGCAATAACAGCACTTTACAAAAGAAAATCTAAAACATGATAGTTATCAAACATAATATCAAGTTAGTGTTAGTTGTTTTTTTGGTCAAATAATTCCAATAATAAAATGTATACAATAAAACTTGTAACAGCAGTGATTTTAATGTCACTACAAATTTAAAAGAAGCAAAATATAATAATATAGTATAATATATAAGTACTTTTTGTATCAGACAAGTGCTTGAGGTGTACAAAAAATGCTTCATGAATGAAATTAATAGCAGTAACAATAATTTCACACTTGAAATTATAAAACAAATACGGATATTCATAACAGTTGATTTTTATATCAAACACAATGTCAAGTCAGTGGGAACATTTATAACTAATATAATTATGATTCTAAAATGAAATATCGGAAAATATGTAATAAAAAACGGTTTTATTTTTGACAATAAGATATCAAATATAAGTGGTAATTGGATGGATTATAGCATGATATTACACATATTATTAATGTGTTTATTACAATGCATTGATCCTATTAATGATTAATAAGGTCAATATTTTTTTTTCTTCTAAGAATTGAATACGTGATAGTTGGTATAATTATTACCAGTCATGACAATATCCCAAAAAAGAAAGAAAAAAGAAAAAATGAGCTATATTTCTGACTTTAATAAAGAGTGAATGTATTATTATATTAAGCATTTTATGTATTGAACTTTTTTTTAAATAAAATACAAAATAAGAGCAGAGCCAATAAATGGAAATATGATTATTAGTGTTAGTCATAACAGGGGCGGTAATCTGAAAACACTTTAAAAACAAAAATAAAAGAAACACATCATCATAACAGTAAGTTTAATATAAATATAACAATATTATAGAATTGGTATAAATATTCCAATGCTAAAATATATACAAAAACTGAAATAGTTGTGACAATAATCTAACAAACTATACTATATTTAAAAAAAATATTAAAATATACGAATATTGTTAATATAATAAGTGAGATTATTGTAGTATATAAAGCTTTTTGTTTTGGATCAAACTGGTTTTAAGATGTTTAAAGGACCAATAAATGGAAATATGATTATTAGTGTCAATTATAGCAAGGGTGGTAATCTGACAATTTTAAAACAAAAATAAAAAACATAATTATAGTCACAATTGTGGCTGTTGTATCAAACATAATGTCATGTCAGTGTGATTTAAAAGGAGAATTTTAATTTATAATAATTGGTATAATTATTCTAATGCTAAAATATTTACATAACAAAAACTAGTATGTTATGACAATATTTCCACAAACTATATGAAAAACAGAAAGTTTAGAATTACAATAATATCGTTAATATAATAAGAGGAAATATTGTATTATAATAATCTTTTGTTTAATCAAACAGGTTTTAAAGACAATATGATAATAATAATGTACAAACATTATTAACATCAGTTACTTTTATATCATAATAAAGTATGATAAATTAAGAGGTAAACATAAAGTCAGTCTCAATTCTTTTTTTTTTCAAAATAACAATTGGTGTACTTAAAATTCTAAAATATACAGAAAATATGTAATAAACTAATGAAAGCGACAATATCTAAAATAGGAAAATATAAAAATATGATAATAGTAATAGAAGTTATTATTTTATATATCAAGCAATTTATCAAAAAATTTAAGATGTACAAAATAAAACAATTAGCATATTATGATTTTTAAAAAGAACCTTTTGTAATAATAATAGTCAAATTTAGCAGTTTAAATACAGAGCTCCACAGTGCTTTACAGATAATAAATAAAAGCAGCTATGAAATGAATTGTAATTGAGTCACATGTCACATGTACACAAGCGTGTAAAAAAATGTTTGTAGATGTCGATGTTGTCACTATTGGTTGACCGTATACGTCCCCGTCCGGTTCTTCATTGGTTTATCCAGGTCTTCCTGTAAGAGATGCATCACAGAATTAATGCCCGAGTGATTATAAATTATTTACCTTAAAATAACAGTTTGACATGTTGGAAAATCTTGTTTGCAGTCTTAAAGCTGCAGTTGGTAACTTTGAGCAAATATGATAAAAAGAAGAAGAAGAATTTGTTTACTCTAAACCACTGAGCACACACAAAAACACACAGCTTGTCTATTGTTGTTGTTTTTAATTTTATTATTATTATTATTATTATTATTATTATTATTATTATTATTATTATTATATGGGGATTATTTTATTGTACTTGATTTTGTTTGTTTCCTTAACAAAAAAAAATGAAAATGTTTTCCTGTACTTTTGTTTACAAATTGTTTGCTTTTTTAATGTGAAAACTAATAAACAAAGGGGGAAAAGAGAAGAAAGATAACTGTTACTAAGATTTTATTAAGTGTTAATAAGAGATTAAGTAACAGCATACAAATGCTACAACAAAAGGAACCAAACGACAAAGACAGAAAGTAAACTCAAGAAGAGACTAAGATGTTACTAACAAATATTAATGTATAACAAAATATTAATACAATTTTACAAATATTACTAAGATGATGATTTATTACTAATAAGCACCAAGGTGAATCTAGCAATAAATATTATGTTTTGGTAACAGTTACTACAATTAAGTGGTGTTACTAAAATTTTTTTACTAACATGTAATGCCTAATTACTACAATGGTACTTACACTAGTTAAAGGTTTCTAATGTCATAAAGATATTACTAACAAGTACTACTGTGTTACAAATAGTTAACAAAATAACTACTGTTAGAAAAGATGATATAGTTACTAAAATAGAGCAAAAATAGAGAAATTGAGCAAGAAAAACTAAACAATACTTAAATAAGTGGGAATATTTCTTTTACTGTACGTATATACATGTCATTAAGAATATGAAATAGTTTAGTAACGATTAGAAAAGTCTTACAATACTTCTAACCTGTGAGAGTAATGATTAACTAAGGTCTGAATAGGTTATCTTTGACAGCATGCACTAACAAAAAGCTAAAGTAAATTGCTATTTTAACTCAATAAACACTTAGACTCACACCCACTGACAGCTTTTGTTGGTCCATTTCCATGTTGTCATAGTGACAATCACATTACAGCTATTATTCCTTCATATTCCTTGTGTAAATGTTGACTGTGACTCATTATAATACAAACACCTGAATTACAAAAACCTCCCCAAGCCAATACACACCCATTGATATTTAACAAACGTCATCCCGTGTTCAGGACACACCAGATATCTGATGCAGCGCTCTACAGCCTCTGAAAGATTGATTGCGTTAATGCGTTAAAGAAATT
This sequence comes from Sebastolobus alascanus, assembly GCA_916701645.2. Classification (NCBI taxonomy): domain Eukaryota; kingdom Metazoa; phylum Chordata; class Actinopteri; order Perciformes; family Sebastidae; genus Sebastolobus; species Sebastolobus alascanus. The sequence goes on from CAKAOJ020000008.1 coordinate 5,687,177, forward strand.
AGTGGTGTTAAACGAATTTGCATTAACGCGTTAACTTTGACAGCCTTAGTAAATGGATGAACCCTAGAAAGACTAGAACTGACATTGAACTGTTTTCCGTGGTCATGTGACTAGTACAAAAGAAAAAGGCGATTGTTGTTAGTTGTTATGGTGACAACACACGTCAGTGAGGCCGTTAAGTGTGGCCGCAGCTCGCCAGTACCTCGTCCTTCTCCGGAACGGTGGGGAGTGAAGTGGAGGGACCGTTTGTTAGACCCAGCGCTGCTCCTGACCAACAGCTCACTAGCCGGCTGACAGCTAGCTAGCTTGCTAACTCCACCATGCTTTAATGCAACACTGGTTACAAATCTATCTGGCGATAGCACTGTGCTTTCCTACGCTGTGGCAAGAGTGTGTGGATGAAGCATTAAGTTGTTAAATTTTACTCATTTCCTCCAGCTCTCTGTGCTTCGTAACGTTACTCCTCCACTGTCACAGTTTTAGTCGTTACTGCCAAACCTCACCTCAGGGAGTCCATGACTTGCCTAAGTCGGTTTAGTTTAACAGCCGCATTGGCAACGGTACACATAAAAATGGCCACCGCTCTGACCATCCTGCATCGTTGATTTGAATGGGATTGTCTGTTCTACTCTATATTCTATTTCTATGGGATGAACTCTGTTCTGCTGCAGGGAAGAGACTCTTTCCCAGGCGTCACATTACATCACACAAAGACACAACCAACACACACTCTGCAATGTGTGTGTGTGTGTGTTTTTGGTTTAGCTGCGGTTGTGAGGACCAGCTCCTGACAGACCACTGTCCTTATAGGGACACATGCCTTGTAATGTGTCCTTGTGAGGACATTAGCGTTGTGATGTGTACTTGTGAGGACATTAGCATTGGGATGTGGACTTGTGAGGACATTAGCAATGAGATGTGTCCTTGTGAGGACATTAGAATTGTGACTTTTCCTTGTGAGGGCATTAGCATTGTGATTTGTTCTCACAGATGTCTGTATTTAGAGACATTTGACTTACGTATCGTTTCCCGTTGGGCCCGTCGAAGCGGCCGTGCGTGGTATACAAAGGGATGTCATCTTTGTGGGTCAGATGGTCGTAGGAACCAATGTCGTTGTGGCGCCCCTTATAGCAGCACCACCACACCAGCTGCAGAGGAAAAACACTGACTTTATTAGCAATATGACAAGATATTTCAGGGAGTGTAGCCCATTGGTTACCTTAGATAATATCTGAATACAGGAATACACCCGCAACACCTCTGAAAATCAATTAACATGTCAAGAAATAGTTCCAGTACATTAGTCACCCTAAAACAACAAACGGTGGAATTCATTCACAAATTAAATGTAAAAAAACAGTCTTTTTATTTTTGCCAGAGCAGCTCACATATCTGAAGCCTGAAATCCACTTGTGAATGTATAGAAATTAGCATATTTATTGGCAGCTGACTTAATATAATATTTAATAATTATGTTAACTTTCTCAACTAACACTGGTGATCCTGGAGAGTGAGTGACAGTACATATTGAGAGAAACTAGTATTTTCTTCAACTATTGTTAAAAAAAAAATGAGCCAACAATACTTGCTAGCCAGCATTAACTAACTAACTGTGTCAGAGGTCTGCGACGATGTCGGCAACCCACCCAACCCATCTTGAAACACGGACCTTATGACGTTTAATATGCATTGTGGGTGTGACTTTTTGTCGTGTCATCACCATTCCTATCTATACAACCAATTTGTTTATGATTAAATTGTTAACTAGAGGACAATAGTGGGGTACCTACGCTAAAATATTCATAACAATTGTGCACTTTGTGACAAAAGCAACACATATGGCACAGATGTAGGTTAATATGTTTGTATGAAAAGTAGGGCTGTCAATCTATTAAAATATGTCATCTTTGACAGCCCTTATGAAAAGATATAGATAATGGGGCACTGCAAATTTGGCCCCTGACCTCTAATCACAATTAAAGCGTTTTTCTCAGGTTAAAAGCTTTTAAAAAGCATCCTTAAAAAATAAAGAAGGAAACATGACCTCTGACATTTGATCTAATCAGCTTGAACACAACTTGGAAATCATCAAGAGTCATAAAATCAGACTTCTGCAACATTTTGGAATATTTGGCGCCTATTTTGAAAAATGGCCGCAATGGCCCTCAGGGGCCAAATGTGTTGTGCCCTCATCTATTCATAACATATTATCCTACTGTACGTCTGTGCCAAATGTGTTGCTTTTATCGCAAAATTATTATGCCTAACTGCCCAGCTACAAAGTTCTTCATAGATCTAGCCTCTTAATTTTGCTCTCAAAGTTCACCAGATTGACGCATTTAACTTTAAAATGTACAAAATGTTCTTTCTTAATGCGTAATGTTTCCAAAGACAATGAGTAATCATGTTGAATAATCTCAATATTGACCAAAATAATCGTGATTATGATTTTATTGGTGTAGTCGAGCAGCCGGACTCACCAGTCCGATGAGCAGAAGGAACAGCAGCAGCAGAACCAGAGCAGCCAGGACCAGCAGAGCGATCCCCCATCCCGGTACGCCGCCGCCACTGGCCGGAGACGGGGTCGTGCTCTGCGATGTTAGTGGTTTACTCGGGTAAACAGAAACAGGTGAGCTGCTGGCTGTTGTAGTTTTATTTGTTGTTGCTATGGTAACATTAGACGTTGTCACGGTGGATGTAGAGCTGACACGAGTGCTGTTGCCGGGGGAAACCGTCGCCTTGTGTGTGGTGTTGGCGGTGATTGGCGTCGCCGTGATTACAGAAGAACCGTCTGTAGTGCCGTTTGGAGAGGAGGTTGTCATGGTAACGGTTGTTGTGTTTCTGTCGGAGGTCGTCGCGTTGGTGGATCCATGTGTTGCTGCTGCTGTGGTGTTACTGGTGGTACTGGGACTGGACTCGGTGACGTTGGGAGCAGTTGTGGTGTTACTGGTGGGACTGGGGCTGGACTGCATGACGTTAGGACCAGTTGGGGTGGATCCATGTGTTGCTGCTGCTGTGGTGTTACTGGTGGTACTGGAACTGGACTCAGTGATGTGAGGACCAGTTGTGGTGCTCATGTTGGGGTCAGAGGTGGCCGAGCTGACGGTGTGATCGATTGTCATGGAAACCGTGTGTGTAGAAACATCTGGACTGCGGGTGACTGATGAAGTTGTTGTCTTGGCAACAGTCGTAGTGGAAGACGCTAGAGAATAAGAAGAGAAAAACGTATAAAGAGAACGGAGCTGACGGGAGAGCTAGAGACCATCTTGTAAAAGTTAGAGGAAGTATAAACGTGGGACTACGTCTGGTTTTCAAAATAAGGTGTTAACAAAGGGAACTGTATATACAAAATACATATATAGAGATAAGATTGATTGGATAATATTCACCAGAAGTATAAAACATTACATGTCCCTTATAAATTAAAAAGAAAATACCACTAATTTGTGAGGGAAATGTCTTTATTCTTTGATTTTTGGGTTGCTGGAAAAAATGTACTAAATGATTCCTGACAATGACTGATATATTTGACTTCAGGACATCTCTGACTACATACATGCTGAAAATCAATTAATTTAGATATTTTCCAAAGTAAAAGTCCTTTGAAGTGTATGATTCAACATTTTCTCATGGTCTAGTGTTAAAAAAGTTAACAAAAATCACAATAAATCATAATATTGAATCACAATACACAATAATCGGCAACCAAGTATCGTGATAGTATTGAATCAGGAGATAAGCGTATCGTCCCAGCCCTAATAAATACAAATAATTACAATCGTCCTTCAATATCATTACTCTTAGTTGATACAGACATTGCAAGAAAAATATCAATGACCATAAAATGCAGAATTCATTCACAATATTCTTTAGCAAAAACACGTTTTCATCTGAACATATCAGAAAGGTTCAATATCCAACAACGTCATCAGATTTTCATTATGTATTCACCTCCGTCACTCAACATCGATTAATAAGCTGAATCTAATTTCACACTCAGTCTGTGTTTGAACTTCCATCCAACAACTACATTTTCAGTTGTTCAGGAGATATCGATGGACATCTTTCAGTGTTTTCTGATATTTTATAGACCGATTTATTTATCAGTTAGTCTAGAAATCAATCAGCAGCAAAGAATCATTAGTTGCAGCTGTAAGAAGATTTTATAAACCACTTTCTGAACCCCCCCCCACTAGGTGTTTTCCTCCTCCACAGTCTATAAACTGATCTCTCTAATCTCTTTGACCTCTTTAGTTTGAGCTGTGTGGAAGTTTTCTGTCATCTAGAAAGTCAGTTTTCGTTCTAGTTTGAGCCTCAGTTCAACAAACTCTGAGTATAAAGTGTTTTTCTTACCCGAGGCGGTGATGGCGAGAGCGATCCAGAGTGTGAGCAGAGTCTCCATCTTTCTGCAGGAAGTCCAACAGTTTGTGACAAAGATCTCAGTGTGAGCGGCTGCTGGAGTCTGTTTCCACCCAGAGAAAGAGTCCTTTATACACCTGCCTCACCTGCACTCAGGAGGAGGAGGAGGAGGAGGAGGAGGAGGAGGAGGAGGAGGAGGAGGAGGAGGAGGAGGAAGGAGAGGCTGCCTGGCACCCTCCCATCAGTCCCGTCAGGACCAGAGCTCCACTCTGTGGTCACAGTTTGTATGGTTACGGCTAAGTTACAGTGAAGTGGTTCAATTTTATTATTTTCATTTAATTAATCTCTGCAAAGATAAAAATATATTTGTTCGTCCTCCTCACCAAACTGTGTCCAGTATTTTAGATATTTAAGAAGTACGTGAGACCAAAACAGATCTAAAGAAGGACCTCCTGATCGTTGTGGGCAGCTGGAAGGAACTTTTTATTTTATTTGGGCTGTAACTAATGACAGTTTTCATTATTGATTAAATTATTTTTTTTAATTTGCAATATTTAATCTTTTAACTTCCTGTCTACAATGTTTTCTGTTACTTGTGATCACCTTTACCTGCATTTTAACAAATATCTGATCAGTATATGTCAGGGATAATGTACAGCGAGCCGGTCATTGTTGTGAAAGAATCCCCGACAGGGCGCTGCTGCACCCCGACGCGCATAAATAAATGACTCGATGAATAAACAAATATGTCATTAAATGCAGCAAAAATAATATTAAAAATAAATATATCAATTAATTAATTGATAAAATGTGACATAAATTGATATTTCTGTTTTAATTTGCTTCTTTATTTATTTATCTTTGTACTAATTCCCTTATTTATTTACTCTTCTGACTAATTTTCCCTTTTATTTATTTATGGATTTATTTTTATTATTTTTTAAATGTATTTATTTATTTTTGCATTTATTTTTGCATTTATTTTAGTTTATTGACAGCAGAAATGCATAAAGTAATGTATAAAGAAAAGAATACAGAAATAAATAAGTTTGGAGAAATAAATAAGGGGTGAAATGCAAAGGGAAAATTGTGCAGAAATAAATGCATAAATACAAAAATAAATACATCTAAAAATAAATACCAAATAAATAAAAAATAAATAAATAAAATAAATAAATAAAATAAAATAAAAAAAACATACGTAAATAAATAAAAGGGAAAATTAAACAGAAAAGTGAATAAATAAGAGAATTAATACAAAATAAAAACATCAAGAAGCAAATTAAAACAGAAATATCAATTTCTGTCACATTTTATCAATTAATTAATGGTTACATTTAGTTTGTAATATTTTTGCCACATTTAATGACATATTTATTTATTGAGGGTTACCATGGTTACACGTCTCAACCGTCTCAACAGGCAAGGTAGCTCTCAGGAAGTGACGACATAAATTAGTGCTCAGTGCGTCCGAAAAGATCCATACTACTGTTTACTCACACAGAAGTATGTTGAACGATAGAACACCTATTGAGTATGTAGTGCGTAGTATGAGATTTCGGACGAAGTCCATGACAACGTGTAGGAAGCTACAGGTTGCGTGGCAACTAGAGGAACCTCTAGAATGGAACGTTCTAGAACTAGAGGTTAGAGGTTCAGAACTCTAACCTCTAGAATGGACCGTTCTAGAACTAGAGGTTAGAGGTTCAGAACTCTAACCTCGTTTCATTGTTGGCCAATAGGAGGCGCTGTGAGGAACCACAGTCTGTAGTCTGATTGGATTCAGGTGCGTCGCACAGTGTGACTCAGTAACGATGGCGGCGTGACACATTTATTTTACAGTCAGATTTGTTATAGTTAGAAATAAACGGACTGATAATATCATAGCCGAATAGAGCCAGTGGAAGCACTTCAGCGAACAACTAACGTTACCGACGACAACAAACGGTGCGGCAACATGAAGTCAAACCCGTTCTCTGTTTGGGTTAAATATCAACTACGGTGACGGACACCGGAGGTCGGAACCGGGCTGGACTGGACGCGGTTCGGACGGAGATGGACTCTCAGACAGCGGAGGACAGTTTGTTGTGGACCAAAGCTGAGTCATAATAGGTAACTGGTAGCGCTCCCAGTCCGGTACACCGCCATTAAACACGTGTACACACAACATAACTGGAGGAATATCAATGCATTGGTGGTTTTTAAACTTTAATTTTCAAAATAAACCTGTTAAAAGATCCATCTGACAGCTCTTCCATCTGTTATAAAGTACCAAACACAGTCCCAGTTCATTACATTATCGAGCGATTAACAAACTTAATTAAATATAAAGTCATTTTATTACATTTGGACACTTTTGACTCTTATATTATCCAATTATTATATATATATATATATATATATATATATATATATATATATATATATATTATTGCCACATGTCCAGCTGAAAAACTTTAGTAGAGCCTACTAAACTTTTGAAAACACATTTTTTTTAGGATAGCATTCCTATAAGTATAAGACTGGGTATAAATATATGTATGTATACATCTGTTTGTGGATGCACGTGTACATTTATACACATTTATGTATATATATTTGTTTTTATCAACTTGTCCTACCATTTGACCATTTTCATTCTGTTTTAGCAGTTACCATACTTTTTGATTTTATTTATCTGATTTTATTGTCTTGTGAAGCACTTTGTGACATCTGTTTTGAGAGAAGTGCTATATAAATAAATGTATTATTATTATTATTTCTATATGAAGTAAATCTTTGCTGGGATGGTGGAGTGAGTGAAATATACATTTCAGTCTTCTGAAGTTTCTAATCCTTTTGTAAATATAGCCAATATTATCAATCCTGTAGCAAATCCTCATTCAAATACCATTTAAGAGCATTACTGAAGCAGCCGATGGATAGTCCAGTGTTGGTCATGTATCATGTTTTGTCCTTTTTCCCTGATAATGGACCTTGAGGCTAAATCATTATAGATGATGTAAATGAATGTACAATTTATGAATGTTGGGAATGTTGCCATTGGCATCAGATAATGGGGATCCTAAACTAACTAAATAAATAAATAAGATAGCACAATGTAGTCTAATATGTGATAAATGGGTACTGTAGATAGACACAGGAAAAAAAGTTCATGAGTGTTGATTGATAGATGCTGTAAATCTGTATGTTGTCTTTATGTTTTTGCAAACATTACAGCTCCACGTTACACAGCATGACATAGTTTAACATTTTATAAATCTAAAAATGCTGTGTGTTCTATATTTACACCATATTATCCCAAAAACATGCATCATTCTGTGACATTTTACATGTTTGTTGATGATGCCACTATCATCTCCTCTCTAAAGTTAGTTCACAGTGACACGTAATATTAACCCTAAGAGACCCACTTTGACCCGTTTTTGTCTTTTTTTAGGGGGGACAGGGGGTCTCCGGCTGCTGTCATCATCAAAAGTAAGATCATTTACATAATTCAGACTGTATGTGGCCTGTTTCAGTATTATTGTTTATTGGGAAGGCTATATGGTTTTTGTGTAGGCTAGAGTTGGATTTTATGCTGATGTTGCTGTTTGTGCATGTGGTTTATGTGGCCGCCGTGCCTGTGTTAATGTTAAAGTGTCATGTTAACGTTACTGGGTCTGTTGGTGCTGGTGTAAGGAGGACCACAAGAGTCACGTAAATAGTAATAAAGCATTTAATTGATTAGTAACTTATTTACAATAAAAATAGGCATTAATAAATGTGTTTACAATTCATTTATAAATCTATGAATAAATGTATTTCATTATTTGATGTTTTAATGGGCAATAAAAAGATTAATTATGAAAAGAATTTACAAATGAAATATTAATCCATCAATAAATACTACTAAATACTACAAATTAAAAAGGGATTAACAACAACACCATAAAACAGTCAATACGTACATCATTTAAAAATACATTAATGAATTCATAAATAAATAATGGAATTTAAAATTCAATTTGAAAATGCAGTTTAAAAAGAGAAATAAATAACTGGATTTGTAAACGCATTTATTAATACCTATCTTTATTGTACAATGAATAAATGGATTTGTAAACACATTTATTAATACCTATTTGTATTGTACAATTAACAAATTAATTTGTAAACACATTTATTAATACCTATTTTTATTGTACAGTTAATAAATTAATTTGTAAACACATTTATTAATGCCTATTTTTATTGTACAATTAGTTATTAATCAATTAAATGCTCTATTACTATTTACGTGACTCTTGTGGGCCTCCATACTGGTGTTCCTCTATCAGTACACTTGATTAATGATGTTGTTGCATCTGTCAGCTGTGTGTGTGAATATGTCGCCGCTGTAATAGGCTATATGATGCTGTTAAAGTTTGTCTTGTTGGTGCCTATTTATTCATGATTTCTTTAAACATGTTATACTGTTTCAGTCATAATCAGCTGTGATTTTATTGCTGTTATTATTATTATACTTGGGCTATGCATCTTCTGTAGGAGGCCTATGATACTCCAATAGTATTCAACTGGAACATTATAGGGTTAAGGTGGTGTGTTTAGTGCTTTCCTGTGTTATTTGCAGCCTATAGCAGGGTATCATTCAGGATGCTTCTAGATATTATACAGAGACACATTCTGAATTTATACACTAAATAAAAGATACCAGGAAATATTGTGTTTGGGGGTCCTCCCGCAAGACAATTTGAAGGTTTTTGACTTAAAATTATGCAATTTTACATAATTTTGGACCATTATTATCACTAAATTAAAGATCATTTTATTATTTATCACAGCCTTCGTCTGAGCATTTAATTCTTCTGGAAATGTTTGCCCTGTAAAATCATATTCTATAAATCAAATCTTTTAAATAATGTTTCATTAATTATATTTGTTCACAAATAGAAATAGTTATGACGAACAGCTCACTAATTGTTTTACAGAAAAGGACGTGAACATTGTATTGATAAATTACAGCACCCTCGACACCGGAGTTTTGGTCGGAGACGATAACGTAACTCGCTGCGGAGCCCCGTCACTTTACAAGAAACGGGAAATCTCTGTTGGTCTGGAGGAGTGGCAGCATTAATTCTGCACAAACGTCCACTGTATATTCACTAGATATTCTCAGAGCTAAACTAACTCTTCGGCAGTGTGTAGTGTGCGCGCATGTTCGTGGAGGTTGAGCTAGCTGAGCGAGAACGAGCGCTGTGTGTGAGAAGGCAGGCAGGAAGGCAGAGTACAGCAGAGACTCCGTCCCTGTGGACCAAGACTACAGTCTCCCCCGCGTCCTCCGACCACGGCCAACACTGTTTTGCAAGACAGGCTTCACTAGATATAACTGTGCTGTTTTGGTGCTTCTGTGTAGTTTGTGTTGTAGTCTGAGTCTGTACAGTGTAGCCACACGCGAGCGCGCATGGGACACCGACCCGCAATGATTTATACGTGTAAGAATTTACAAACAGTCCCTTTAAAAAGAGGTTGATATTTATTATAAGGTAATTCTACATTTCTGAAAATCATTTTGTTTTCATTTGGAATTCTTTTTTTTGTCTGGGACAGCCATGAACAATTAGTGATCATGTTATAGTATGTCGAAAAGTCCGAAAAAAAGTCAGTATATAGTATGTCAAAAAAAGTCATAGTATAGTATGTTGAAAAAAAGTAATGTAAAAGTCATAGTATACTGTACTATGACATTTTTATAACTTTTTTCGACATACTATACTACGACTTTTTTGATACTATACTCTGACTTTTTCATTGCTTTTTTTTCCGACATACTATACTGACTTTTTTCGACATACTATGACTTTTTTTTCATGAAATGTTTTGACACACTATACTATGCGTTTTTTTCATGAAATTTTTCGACATACTATACTATGAGTTTTTCCACATACTATACTATGACTTTTTTCATGAAATTTTCCGACGTACTATACTATGACTTTTTTTCATGAAATTTTTCAACAAACTATACTATGACCTTTTTTTCATGAAATATTTCCACATACTATACTATGACTTTTTCGACGTACTATACTATGACTTTTTCATTGCTTTTTTTCCCGACATACTATACTGACTTTTTCGACATACTGTGACTTTTTTTTCATTAAATTTTTCGACATACTATACTATGACTTTTTCGACATACTATACTATGACTTTTTTCATGAAATTTTTTGACATACTATACAATGACTTTTTTTCATGAAATTTTTCGACATACAATACTATGACTTTTTTTTCATGAAATTTTGACATATGACTGACAGTCATAGTATAGAATGTCAAATTTTCATGAAAAAATGTCATAGCATAGAATGTTGAAAAACTTTCATGAAAAACGTCATATTATAGTATGTAGATTAAAATTGTGGAAAACAAAGTCATAGTATAGAGTGTCGAAAATTTTCATGAAAAAATGTCATAGTATAGAATGTTGAAAATGTTCATGTAAAAAACCGTCATACTATATTATGTCAAATTTTCATGAAAAAAACATCATAGTATAGTATGTAGATTAATTTTTGTGGAAAAAAAACTCATAGTATAGAATGTTGAACATTTTCATGAAAAAAACGTCATACTATAGTATGTCGAAAATATTCATGAAAAAAACATAATAGTATAGTATGTAGATTAATTTTTGTGGGAAAAAAAGTCATATTATAGAATGTTGAAAATTTTCATGAAAAAAACGTCATACTAAAGTATGTCGAAAATTTTCATGAAAAAAACGTCATACTATAGTATGTCGAATATTTTCATGAAAAAATGACATAGTATAGTATGTAGATTAATTTTGTGGGAAAAAAAACTCATAGTTTAGGATGTCGAAAATGTTCATGAAAAAAGTCATAGTATAGTATGTAGATTAATTTTTGTTGGAACAAAACTCATAGTATAGAATTTCAAAAATTTTCATGAAAAAAGTCATACTATAGCATGTCGAATATATTCGTAAAAAAATGTCATAGTATAGAATGTAGAACATTTTCATGAAAAAAGGCATAGTATAGTCTGTCGATTAATTTGGTGGAAAAAAAACTCAGTTTAAAATTTCGAAAATTTTCATGAAAAAAGTCATACTATAGCATGTCGAAAATATTCGTGAAAATATGTCATAGTATAGAATGTCGAACATTTTCATGAAAAACGTCATCGTATAGTATGTAGATTAATTTTTGTGGAAAAAAAAACTCATAGTATAGAATGTCGAAAATTTTCATGAAAAAAATGTCATACTATAGTATGTCGAAAATATTCATGAAAAAAACGTCATAGTAAAATATGTCAAAAAATGTTCATGAAAAAATTTAATAGTATAGGATGTTGAAAATTTTCATGAAAAACATCACAGTATAGTATGTAGATTAATTTTGTGGAAAAAAAACTCAGTTTAGAATGTCGAAAATTTTCATGAAAGAAAGTCATAGTATAGTATGTTGAAAATTTTCATGAAAAAAAAGTCATAGTGTAGTATGTAGATACATTTTTGTGGGAAAAAAACTCATAGCATAGAATGTTGAAAATTTTCATGAAAAAAACGTCATACTATAGCATGTCGAAAATTTTCATGAAAAAAAGTCATACTATATATAGTATGTCGAAAATTTTCATGAAAAAATGTAATAGTATAGAATGTCGAAAATTTTCATGAAAAAGGCATAGTATAGTCTGTCGATTAATTTGGTGGAAAAAAAACTCAGTTTAAAATTTCGAAAATTTTCATGAAAAAAGTCATACTATAGCATGTCGAAAATTTTCGTGAAAAAAATTAGAAAATATTCCCCAAAAAAATGTCATAGTATAGAATGGCGAACATTTTCATGAAAAAAGATATAGTATAGTCTGTCGATTCATTTGGTGGAAAAAAAAACTCAGTTTAAAATTTCGAAATTTTCATGAAAAAAGTCATAGTATAGTATGACTTTACATGAAAATTGACGAAAATTTAAATTGAGTTTTTTTTCCACCAAATGAATCGACAGACTATACTATGCCTGTTTTCATGAAAATTTTCGACATTCTATACTATGACATTTTTTTACGAATATTTTCATGAAAAAAGTCATACTATAGCATGTCGAAAATATTCGTAAAAAAATGTCATAGTATAGAATGTCGAAAATGTTAATGAAAAAAGGCATAGTATAGTCTGTCGATTCATTTGGTGGAAAAAAAACTCAGTTTAAAATTTCGACATTTTCATGAAAAAAGTCATAGTATAGTATGACTTTTCATGAAAATTGACGAAAATTTAAACTGAGTTTTTTTTCCACCAAATTAATCGACAGACTATACTATGCCTGTTTTCATGAACTTTTTCGACATTCTATACTATGACATTTTTTTACGAATATTTTCATGAAAAAAGTCATACTATAGCATGTCGAAAATATTCGTTAAAAAAATGTCATAGTATAGAATGTCGAAAATTTTAATGAAAAAAGGCATAGTATAGTCTGTCGATTCATTTGGTGGAAAAAAAACTCAGATTAAAATTTCGACATTTTCATGAAAAAAGTCATAGTCTAGTATGACTTTTCATGAAAATTGACGAAAATTTAAACTGAGTTTTTTTTCCACCAAATGAATCGACAGACTATACTATGCCTGTTTTCATGAAAATTTTCGACATTCTATACTATGACATTTTTTTACGAATATTTTCATGAAAAAAGTCATACAATAGCATGTGGAAAATATTCGTAAAAAAATGTCATAGTATAGAATGTCGAAAATTTTAATGAAAAAAGGCATAGTATAGTCTGTCGAATCATTTGGTGGAAAAAAAACTCAGTTTAAAATTGACATTTTCATGAAAAAAGTCATAGTATAGTATGACTTTTCATGAAAATTGACGAAAATTTAAATTGAGTTTTTTTTCCACCAAATGAATCGACAGAGTATACTATGCCTGTTTTCATGAACATTTTCGACATTCTATACTATGACATTTTTTTACGAATATTTTCATGAAAAAAGTCATACTATAGCATGTCGAAAATATTCGTAAAAAAATGTCATAGTATAGAATGTCGAAGATTTTAATGAAAAAAGGCATAGTATAGTCTGTCGATTCATTTGGTGGAAAAAAAACTCAGTTTAAAATTGACATTTTCATGAAAAAAGTCATAGTATAGTATGACTTTTCATGAAAATTGACGAAAATTTAAATTGAGTTTTTTTTCCACCAAATGAATCGACAGACTATACTATGCCTGTTTTCATGAAAATTTTCGACATTCTATACTATGACATTTTTTTACGAATATTTTCATGAAAAAAGTCATACAATAGCATGTGGAAAATATTCGTAAAAAAATGTCATAGTATAGAATGTCGAAAATTTTAATGAAAAAAGGCATAGTATAGTCTGTCGATTCATTTGGTGGAAAAAAAACTCAGTTTAAAATTTCGACATTTTCATGAAAAAAGTCATAGTATAGTATGACTTTTCATGAAAATTGACAAAAATTTAAATTTAGTTTTTCTTCCACCAAATGAATCGACAGACTATACTATGCCTGTTTTCATGAAAATTTTCGACATTCTATACTATGACATTTTTTTACGAATATTTTCATGAAAAAAGTCATACAATAGCATGTCGAAAATATTCGTAAAAAAATGTCATAGTATAGAATGTCGAAAATTTTAATGAAAAAAGGCATAGTATAGTCTGTCGAATCATTTGGTGGAAAAAAAACTCAGTTTAAAATTGACATTTTCATGAAAAAAGTCATAGTATAGTATGACTTTTCATGAAAATTGACGAAAATTTAAATTGAGTTTTTTTTCCACCAAATGAATCGACGGAGTATACTATGCCTGTTTTCATGAAAATTTTCGACATTCTATACTATGACATTTTTTTACGAATATTTTCATGAAAAAAGTCATACTATAGCATGTCGAAAATATTCGTAAAAAAATGTCATAGTATAGAATGTCGAAAATTTTAATGAAAAAAGGCATAGTATAGTCTGTCGATTCATTTGCTGGAAAAAAAACTCAGTTTAAAATTTCGACATTTTCATGAAAAAAGTCATAGTATAGTATGACTTTTCATGAAAATTGACGAAAATTTAAATTGAGTTTTTTTTCCACCAAATGAATCGACAGACTATACTATGCCTGTTTTCATGAACATTTTCGACATTCTATACTATGACATTTTTTTACGAATATTTTCATGAAAAAAGTCATACTATAGCATGTCGAAAATATTCGTAAAAAAATGTCATAGTATAGAATGTCGAAGATTTTAATGAAAAAAGGCATAGTATAGTCTGTCGATTCATTTGCTGGAAAAAAAACTCAGTTTAAAATTTCGACATTTTCATGAAAAAAGTCATAGTATAGTATGACTTTTCATGAAAATTGACGAAAATTTAAACTGAGTTTTTTTTCCACCAAATGAATCGACAGACTATACTATGCCTGTTTTCATGAAAATGTTCGACATTCTATACTATGACATTTTTTTACGAATATTTTCATGAAAAAAGTCATACAATAGCATGTGGAAAATATTCGTAAAAAAATGTCATAGTATAGAATGTCGAAAATTTTAATGAAAAAAGGCATAGTATAGTCTGTCGATTCATTTGGTGGAAAAAAAACTCAGTTTAAAATTTCGACATTTTCATGAAAAAAGTCATAGTATAGTATGACTTTACATGAAAATTGACGAAAATTTAAATTGAGTTTTTTTTCCACCAAATGAATCGACAGACTATACTATGCCTGTTTTCATGAAAATTTTCGACATTCTATACTATGACATTTTTTTACGAATATTTTCATGAAAAAAGTCATACTATAGCATGTCGAAAATATTCGTAAAAAAATGTCATAGTATAGAATGTCAAAGATTTTAATGAAAAAAGGCATAGTATAGTCTGTCGATTCATTTGGTGGAAAAAAAACTCAGTTTAAAATTTTGACATTTTCATGAAAAAAGTCATAGTATAGTATGACTTTACATGAAAATTGACGAAAATTTAAATTGAGTTTTTTTTCCACCAAATGAATCGACAGATATATATCCTGTATTCTAAAATTTGAATTATACTTAAATTTTTACGATATTTTCATGAAAAAAGTCATATATAGATGTAAAAATATTCGAAAAAAATGTCATATATAAATTCGAAAATTTTAATGAAAAAAGGCATATATTTTCGATTCATTTGTCAAAAAAAACTATTAAATTTTGAATTTTCATAAAAAAGTCATACTATACTTTTCGAAATATTGTAAAAAATTTAATAGTATGAATCCACAAATAATCGAAAAAATATATCTGTTTCATAAAATTTTGAATTAACTATAAAATTTTTCAATATTTTCATGAAAAAAGTAGTACTGTATATTTCAAAATATTCGTAAAAAATTCAATATAAATGTCACAAATTAATGAAAAAAGGATAGTTGTTTCATAATTTTGAAAAAAAACTCAGTTTAAAATTTGACATTTTTCATGAAAAATCATATTTACATTTTCATAAAATTTAAAAATTAAATAGTTTTTTTCCAAAATTAACAAGCTATATATTGTTTCTAAATTTGAAAAATATATATGAAATTTTCGAATATTTCATGAAAAAAGTATAATAGCATTTGAAAAATTGAAAAATTCATATATAAATTTCGAAAATTTTAATGAAAAAGCATATCAGTTTCTAAATTTGTGGCAACAAACTATACAATTTTCGAATTTTATAAAAAATAGTATCATAGACTTTCAGAATTGTAAAATTTAATGTTTTGAATTCAAAATAATAAAGAATATTGCTTTTCATGAAAATTTTCGAATTTATACTATGAAATTTTTACATATTTTCATGAAAAAAAGTTACATAGATTTCAAAAATTTCTAAAAAAATGACATAGTATAAATGCAAAATTTTAAGAAAATAATATGTTTCATTATTTGTGGAAAAAAAACTACATTTAATTTCGACATTTTCATGAAAAAAGTCATGTATAGTTACTTTATGAAAATTACGAAAATTATAATAAGTTTTTCACCAAAGAATCGAAGACTATAATGTCTGTCATAAATTGTCGACAATTCTTATATAAATTTTTTTACGAATATTTTCATGAAAAAAGTCATATATAGCATTTCAAAAATTGTAAAAAATTCAATAGTATAATTTCACAAATTAATGAAAAAGCATATATTCTTCATTATTTTGAAAAAAACTCATTGAAATTTGACATTTTCTAAAAAAGTCATAATATACTTACATTGTAAAAATTTTAAAAAGTCAAAATTAATGAAAAATGATTTTATTTCATCAAATGAATCGAAATATATAAACTTTTTCATAAAATTTTCACATTTAAAATTTTTTTAGAATATTTTCATAAAAAATCATTTATTCATGAAATATTCGTAAAAAATTCATAGTTAAATGAAAATTTTAATGAAAAAAGCATATATTTCGATTATTTTGAAAAAATCATTTAAAATTTCGAAATTTTATGAAAAAAGTCATAGTATGAGTGATATTTTCATGAAAAAAATTTAAACTGGTTTTTTTTCCAAAATAATCAAGCTATATATCTGTTTTCATGAAAATTTTCAATTTATACTATGACTTTTTTTAAATATTTTCATGAAAAAATCATAAATAGTTGAATATTCAAAAAAATGCATATATAGAATGTAAAATTTAAAATTAAAAAGGCATAGTATAGATGTCGAATTTTCTGAAAAAATCTAGTATAGAATGAATTTTCATGAAAAAAGCATAGTATACTTGATTTTTTTGATAAAAATAATAATTTGACCATTTATGAAAAATTTAGTACATTTTCATGAAAATTTCGAAAATTTAATAGAATTTTTACAAAATCGAAAATATATAAAAAAAAATCATGAAAATTCAACATTTATAAAAAAATTCAGTATAATTATTTAAAAAAAACATTAATTTAATTTTCAGAAAAAAAATATTATAATTGAATTTTTATGAAAAAAATTATAGTCTTATTTTCTGAAATAATAAATTTAAATGCTTTTTTCAAAATTTAATATATATGCTTTTCATGAAAATTTACGAAAAATATAAACATTTTTTTAATAATTGAAAAAAAGTCATAATAGATGTGAAAATTTATAAAAAATGCATATATAATTTAATTTTATGAAAAAAAGTATATAATTCATTTTGAAAAAAACATAGTTAAATGACTTTTCATGAAAAACATAATTAATATTCATTTTGACAAATTATTAAAAATTCTTTTTCAGAAATTATTTAAAATATACTATACTTTTTAAAATTTTAATTTAAATGAGTTAATTGTCGAAAATATTGAAGAAAAAAGCATAATTGTAAAATTTGAATAAAAAACATAATATTAGAATTTTTATGAAAAAGCAACAATTTAATTAGATTTTCTAAAAAAAATCATATATAGTTCGACTTTTCAAAAAAATGATGAATATAATGTTTTTTCAAAAAATAATTAAAATTTATTTTCAAAAAATCTATATATATGACTTTTCATAAAATTTCGAAAATTTATAAATTATTTCAAGAATATCATGAAAAATATCTTAAAAATGTCGACATTTAAAAATGTGAATTTTAAATTTTCATGAAAAAAGTCATACTAGCATTATTTGGTGGAAAAAAAATTTAAGTATAATTCAAAATTTTATGAAAAAATCAATATAATTATAGTTTTTGAAAATTAATCATTTAAAATTGTTATTTTCATGAAAAAATCAATATATGAATTTTCATGAAAAATTTTATAAAAAGTTATACACTGTGACGAATATTTAAAAAAAGTCATAAATAATCAAAATTTATAAAAAACTTTATAGAATTTAATTTAATGTGAAAAAATACATTTAAAATTTTCTTAAAAGAAAAAGTATAAATTAATTTTATGAAAAAAGCTAGATAGTTTTCGATTTTTATGAAAATAACAAGATTAAACTTCATATTTTCATAAAAAGTCAACTATCTAATCTTTTGAAAATTTTAATAAAATTACATTTTTTTCAATATTATAAAAAATGCTATATAATGTCGAAAATTTTATAAAAAATATAGTATAGAATGTAATTTTATGAAAAAAAACTCATTAAAATTTCGAAATTGTAAAAAAGAGTTAAAATTTTATGAAAAAGATATTATTGATATTTTTAAAATAAGAAAAGTTTAAATGATTTTTTTCAGAAAAATCATCAACTATAGATTTTTCAAAATTTTATGAAAAATTAAATTTGTTTACAATATCTAAAAAAATGTCTTAATGCATTTTGAAAATTGTAAAAATTAATTTTATGAAAATAATATAATAGTTTGAAAAATCATTTAAAAAATTGTCTAATGAATTAAATTTTCAAATAAAATTAATAGTTTATTTTGAAAATAACAAATTTAAATGTATTTTAAAAAATGCATATATATTGACTTTTCATGAAAATTCATATTTAATTTAGATTTTTCAGAAAAATGAAATACTGATTTAAAATTCACATTTAAAATATGACATTTTTAAAATTTTCATAAAAAGTCATATATAGATGAAAAATTTAAAAATTCTTAAAATGTCGAAATTTATGAAAAAATCATAGATATTATATTTTAAAAATATTTAAAATTATTTTCATAAAAAATCAATATAGTTGACTTTTCATGAAAATTCAATTTAAATGATTTTTTTACAAATACGAAGATATACTATGCTTTTGAAAATTTTAATTCATATATGAATTTTACGAATATTTTCATGAAAAAAGTCATACTATAGCATGTCGAAAATATTCGTAAAAAAATGTCATAGTATAGAATGTCGAAAATTTTAATGAAAAAAGGCATAGTATAGTCTGTCGATTCATTTGGTGGAAAAAAAACTCAGTTTAAAATTTCGACATTTTCATGAAAAAAGTCATAGTATAGTATGACTTTTCATGAAAATTGACGAAAATTTAAACTGAGTTTTTTTTCCACCAAATGAATCGACAGACTATACTATGCCTGTTTTCATGAAAATTTTCGACATTCTATACTATGACATTTTTTTACGAATATTTTCATGAAAAAAGTCATACTATAGCATGTCGAAAATATTCGTAAAAAAATGTCATAGTATAGAATGTCGAAAATTTTAATGAAAAAAGGCATAGTATAGTCTGTCGATTCATTTGGTGGAAAAAAAACTCAGTTTAAAATTTCGACATTTTCATGAAAAAAGTCATAGTATAGTATGACTTTCATGAAAATTGATGAAAATTTAAACTGAGTTTTTTTCCACCAAATTAATCGACAGACTATACTATGCCTGTTTTCATGAAAATTTTCGACATTCTATACTATGACATTTTTTTACGAATATTTTCATGAAAAAAGTCATACTATAGCATGTCGAAAATATTCGTAAAAAAATGTCATAGTATAGAATGTCGAAAATTTTAATGAAAAAAGGCATAGTATAGTCTGTCGATTCATTTGGTGGAAAAAAAACTCAGTTTAAAATTTCGACATTTTCATGAAAAAAGTCATAGTATAGTATGACTTTCATGAAAATTGACGAAAATTTAAACTGAGTTTTTTTTCCACCAAATGAATCGACAGACTATACTATGCCTGTTTTCATGAAAATTTTCGACATTCTATACTATGACATTTTTTTACGAATATTTTCATGAAAAAAGTCATACTATAGCATGTCGAAAATATTCGTAAAAAAATGTCATAGTATAGAATGTCGAAAATTTTAATGAAAAAAGGCATAGTATAGTCTGTCGATTCATTTGGTGGAAAAAAAACTCAGTTTAAAATTTCGACATTTTCATGAAAAAAGTCATAGTATAGTATGACTTTTCATGAAAATTGACGAAAATTTAAACTGAGTTTTTTTTCCACCAAATGAATCGACAGACTATACTATGCCTGTTTTCATGAAAATTTTCGACATTCTATACTATGACATTTTTTTACGAATATTTTCATGAAAAAAGTCATACTATAGCATGTCGAAAATATTCGTAAAAAAATGTCATAGTATAGAATGTCGAAAATTTTAATGAAAAAAGGCATAGTATAGTCTGTCGATTCATTTGGTGGAAAAAAAACTCAGTTTAAAATTTCGACATTTTCATGAAAAAAGTCATAGTATAGTATGACTTTCATGAAAATTGACGAAAATTTAAACTGAGTTTTTTTTCCACCAAATGAATCGACAGACTATACTATGCCTGTTTTCATGAAAATTTTCGACATTCTATACTATGACATTTTTTTACGAATATTTTCATGAAAAAAGTCATACTATAGCATGTCGAAAATATTCGTAAAAAAATGTCATAGTATAGAATGTCGAAAATTTTAATGAAAAAAGGCATAGTATAGTCTGTCGATTCATTTGGTGGAAAAAAAACTCAGTTTAAAATTTCGACATTTTCATGAAAAAAGTCATAGTATAGTATGACTTTTCATGAAAATTGACGAAAATTTAAACTGAGTTTTTTTTCCACCAAATGAATCGACAGACTATACTATGCCTGTTTTCATGAAAATTTTCGACATTCTATACTATGACATTTTTTTACGAATATTTTCATGAAAAAAGTCATACTATAGCATGTCGAAAATATTCGTAAAAAAATGTCATAGTATAGAATGTCGAAAATTTTAATGAAAAAAGGCATAGTATAGTCTGTCGATTCATTTGGTGGAAAAAAAACTCAGTTTAAAATTTCGACATTTTCATGAAAAAAGTCATAGTATAGTATGACTTTCATGAAAATTGACGAAAATTTAAACTGAGTTTTTTTTCCACCAAATGAATCGACAGACTATACTATGCCTGTTTTCATGAAAATTTTCGACATTCTATACTATGACATTTTTTTACGAATATTTTCATGAAAAAAGTCATACTATAGCATGTCGAAAATATTCGTAAAAAAATGTCATAGTATAGAATGTCGAAAATTTTAATGAAAAAAGGCATAGTATAGTCTGTCGATTCATTTGGTGGAAAAAAAACTCAGTTTAAAATTTCGACATTTTCATGAAAAAAGTCATAGTATAGTATGACTTTTCATGAAAATTGACGAAAATTTAAACTGAGTTTTTTTTCCACCAAATGAATCGACAGACTATACTATGCCTGTTTTCATGAAAATTTTCGACATTCTATACTATGACATTTTTTTACGAATATTTTCATGAAAAAAGTCATACTATAGCATGTCGAAAATATTCGTAAAAAAATGTCATAGTATAGAATGTCGAAAATTTTAATGAAAAAAGGCATAGTATAGTCTGTCGATTCATTTGGTGGAAAAAAAACTCAGTTTAAAATTTCGACATTTTCATGAAAAAAGTCATAGTATAGTATGACTTTCATGAAAATTGACGAAAATTTAAACTGAGTTTTTTTTCCACCAAATGAATCGACAGACTATACTATGCCTGTTTTCATGAAAATTTTCGACATTCTATACTATGACATTTTTTTACGAATATTTTCATGAAAAAAGTCATACTATAGCATGTCGAAAATATTCGTAAAAAAATGTCATAGTATAGAATGTCGAAAATTTTAATGAAAAAAGGCATAGTATAGTCTGTCGATTCATTTGGTGGAAAAAAAACTCAGTTTAAAATTTCGACATTTTCATGAAAAAAGTCATAGTATAGTATGACTTTTCATGAAAATTGACGAAAATTTAAACTGAGTTTTTTTTCCACCAAATGAATCGACAGACTATACTATGCCTGTTTTCATGAAAATTTTCGACATTCTATACTATGACATTTTTTACGAATATTTTCATGAAAAAAGTCATACTATAGCATGTCGAAAATATTCGTAAAAAAATGTCATAGTATAGAATGTCGAAAATTTTAATGAAAAAAGGCATAGTATAGTCTGTCGATTCATTTGGTGGAAAAAAAACTCAGTTTAAAATTTCGACATTTTCATGAAAAAAGTCATAGTATAGTATGACTTTTCATGAAAATTGACGAAAATTTAAACTGAGTTTTTTTTCCACCAAATGAATCGACAGACTATACTATGCCTGTTTTCATGAAAATTTTCGACATTCTATACTATGACATTTTTTTACGAATATTTTCATGAAAAAAGTCATACTATAGCATGTCGAAAATATTCGTAAAAAAATGTCATAGTATAGAATGTCGAAAATTTTAATGAAAAAAGGCATAGTATAGTCTGTCGATTCATTTGGTGGAAAAAAAACTCAGTTTAAAATTTCGACATTTTCATGAAAAAAGTCATAGTATAGTATGACTTTTCATGAAAATTGACGAAAATTTAAACTGAGTTTTTTTTCCACCAAATGAATCGACAGACTATACTATGCCTGTTTTCATGAAAATTTTCGACATTCTATACTATGACATTTTTTTACGAATATTTTCATGAAAAAAGTCATACTATAGCATGTCGAAAATATTCGTAAAAAAATGTCATAGTATAGAATGTCGAAAATTTTAATGAAAAAAGGCATAGTATAGTCTGTCGATTCATTTGGTGGAAAAAAAACTCAGTTTAAAATTTCGACATTTTCATGAAAAAAGTCATAGTATAGTATGACTTTCATGAAAATTGACGAAAATTTAAACTGAGTTTTTTTTCCACCAAATGAATCGACAGACTATACTATGCCTGTTTTCATGAAAATTTTCGACATTCTATACTATGACATTTTTTTACGAATATTTTCATGAAAAAAGTCATACTATAGCATGTCGAAAATATTCGTAAAAAAATGTCATAGTATAGAATGTCGAAAATTTTAATGAAAAAAGGCATAGTATAGTCTGTCGATTCATTTGGTGGAAAAAAAACTCAGTTTAAAATTTCGACATTTTCATGAAAAAAGTCATAGTATAGTATGACTTTTCATGAAAATTGACGAAAATTTAAACTGAGTTTTTTTTCCACCAAATGAATCGACAGACTATACTATGCCTGTTTTCATGAAAATTTTCGACATTCTATACTATGACATTTTTTTACGAATATTTTCATGAAAAAAGTCATACTATAGCATGTCGAAAATATTCGTAAAAAAATGTCATAGTATAGAATGTCGAAAATTTTAATGAAAAAAGGCATAGTATAGTCTGTCGATTCATTTGGTGGAAAAAAAACTCAGTTTAAAATTTCGACATTTTCATGAAAAAAGTCATAGTATAGTATGACTTTTCATGAAAATTGACGAAAATTTAAACTGAGTTTTTTTTCCACCAAATGAATCGACAGACTATACTATGCCTGTTTTCATGAAAATTTTCGACATTCTATACTATGACATTTTTTTACGAATATTTTCATGAAAAAAGTCATACTATAGCATGTCGAAAATATTCGTAAAAAAATGTCATAGTATAGAATGTCGAAAATTTTAATGAAAAAAGGCATAGTATAGTCTGTCGATTCATTTGGTGGAAAAAAAACTCAGTTTAAAATTTCGACATTTTCATGAAAAAAGTCATAGTATAGTATGACTTTTCATGAAAATTGACGAAAATTTAAACTGAGTTTTTTTTCCACCAAATGAATCGACAGACTATACTATGCCTGTTTTCATGAAAATTTTCGACATTCTATACTATGACATTTTTTTACGAATATTTTCATGAAAAAAGTCATACTATAGCATGTCGAAAATATTCGTAAAAAAATGTCATAGTATAGAATGTCGAAAATTTTAATGAAAAAAGGCATAGTATAGTCTGTCGATTCATTTGGTGGAAAAAAAACTCAGTTTAAAATTTCGACATTTTCATGAAAAAAGTCATAGTATAGTATGACTTTTCATGAAAATTGACGAAAATTTAAACTGAGTTTTTTTTCCACCAAATGAATCGACAGACTATACTATGCCTGTTTTCATGAAAATTTTCGACATTCTATACTATGACATTTTTTTACGAATATTTTCATGAAAAAAGTCATACTATAGCATGTCGAAAATATTCGTAAAAAAATGTCATAGTATAGAATGTCGAAAATTTTAATGAAAAAAGGCATAGTATAGTCTGTCGATTCATTTGGTGGAAAAAAAACTCAGTTTAAAATTTCGACATTTTCATGAAAAAAGTCATAGTATAGTATGACTTTTCATGAAAATTGACGAAAATTTAAACTGAGTTTTTTTTCCACCAAATGAATCGACAGACTATACTATGCCTGTTTTCATGAAAATTTTCGACATTCTATACTATGACATTTTTTTACGAATATTTTCATGAAAAAAGTCATACTATAGCATGTCGAAAATATTCGTAAAAAAATGTCATAGTATAGAATGTCGAAAATTTTAATGAAAAAAGGCATAGTATAGTCTGTCGATTCATTTGGTGGAAAAAAAACTCAGTTTAAAATTTCGACATTTTCATGAAAAAAGTCATAGTATAGTATGACTTTTCATGAAAATTGACGAAAATTTAAACTGAGTTTTTTTTCCACCAAATGAATCGACAGACTATACTATGCCTGTTTTCATGAAAATTTTCGACATTCTATACTATGACATTTTTTTACGAATATTTTCATGAAAAAAGTCATACTATAGCATGTCGAAAATATTCGTAAAAAAATGTCATAGTATAGAATGTCGAAAATTTTAATGAAAAAAGGCATAGTATAGTCTGTCGATTCATTTGGTGGAAAAAAAACTCAGTTTAAAATTTCGACATTTTCATGAAAAAAGTCATAGTATAGTATGACTTTTCATGAAAATTGACGAAAATTTAAACTGAGTTTTTTTTCCACCAAATGAATCGACAGACTATACTATGCCTGTTTTCATGAAAATTTTCGACATTCTATACTATGACATTTTTTTACGAATATTTTCATGAAAAAAGTCATACTATAGCATGTCGAAAATATTCGTAAAAAAATGTCATAGTATAGAATGTCGAAAATTTTAATGAAAAAAGGCATAGTATAGTCTGTCGATTCATTTGGTGGAAAAAAAACTCAGTTTAAAATTTCGACATTTTCATGAAAAAAGTCATAGTATAGTATGACTTTTCATGAAAATTGACGAAAATTTAAACTGAGTTTTTTTTCCACCAAATGAATCGACAGACTATACTATGCCTGTTTTCATGAAAATTTTCGACATTCTATACTATGACATTTTTTTACGAATATTTTCATGAAAAAAGTCATACTATAGCATGTCGAAAATATTCGTAAAAAAATGTCATAGTATAGAATGTCGAAAATTTTAATGAAAAAAGGCATAGTATAGTCTGTCGATTCATTTGGTGGAAAAAAAACTCAGTTTAAAATTTCGACATTTTCATGAAAAAAGTCATAGTATAGTATGACTTTTCATGAAAATTGACGAAAATTTAAACTGAGTTTTTTTTCCACCAAATGAATCGACAGACTATACTATGCCTGTTTTCATGAAAATTTTCGACATTCTATACTATGACATTTTTTTACGAATATTTTCATGAAAAAAGTCATACTATAGCATGTCGAAAATATTCGTAAAAAAATGTCATAGTATAGAATGTCGAAAATTTTAATGAAAAAAGGCATAGTATAGTCTGTCGATTCATTTGGTGGAAAAAAAACTCAGTTTAAAATTTCGACATTTTCATGAAAAAAGTCATAGTATAGTATGACTTTTCATGAAAATTGACGAAAATTTAAACTGAGTTTTTTTTCCACCAAATGAATCGACAGACTATACTATGCCTGTTTTCATGAAAATTTTCGACATTCTATACTATGACATTTTTTTACGAATATTTTCATGAAAAAAGTCATACTATAGCATGTCGAAAATATTCGTAAAAAAATGTCATAGTATAGAATGTCGAAAATTTTAATGAAAAAAGGCATAGTATAGTCTGTCGATTCATTTGGTGGAAAAAAAACTCAGTTTAAAATTTCGACATTTTCATGAAAAAAGTCATAGTATAGTATGACTTTTCATGAAAATTGACGAAAATTTAAACTGAGTTTTTTTTCCACCAAATGAATCGACAGACTATACTATGCCTGTTTTCATGAAAATTTTCGACATTCTATACTATGACATTTTTTTACGAATATTTTCATGAAAAAAGTCATACTATAGCATGTCGAAAATATTCGTAAAAAAATGTCATAGTATAGAATGTCGAAAATTTTAATGAAAAAAGGCATAGTATAGTCTGTCGATTCATTTGGTGGAAAAAAAACTCAGTTTAAAATTTCGACATTTTCATGAAAAAAGTCATAGTATAGTATGACTTTTCATGAAAATTGACGAAAATTTAAACTGAGTTTTTTTTCCACCAAATGAATCGACAGACTATACTATGCCTGTTTTCATGAAAATTTTCGACATTCTATACTATGACATTTTTTTACGAATATTTTCATGAAAAAAGTCATACTATAGCATGTCGAAAATATTCGTAAAAAAATGTCATAGTATAGAATGTCGAAAATTTTAATGAAAAAAGGCATAGTATAGTCTGTCGATTCATTTGGTGGAAAAAAAACTCAGTTTAAAATTTCGACATTTTCATGAAAAAAGTCATAGTATAGTATGACTTTTCATGAAAATTGACGAAAATTTAAACTGAGTTTTTTTTCCACCAAATGAATCGACAGACTATACTATGCCTGTTTTCATGAAAATTTTCGACATTCTATACTATGACATTTTTTTACGAATATTTTCATGAAAAAAGTCATACTATAGCATGTCGAAAATATTCGTAAAAAAATGTCATAGTATAGAATGTCGAAAATTTTAATGAAAAAAGGCATAGTATAGTCTGTCGATTCATTTGGTGGAAAAAAAACTCAGTTTAAAATTTCGACATTTTCATGAAAAAAGTCATAGTATAGTATGACTTTTCATGAAAATTGACGAAAATTTAAACTGAGTTTTTTTTCCACCAAATGAATCGACAGACTATACTATGCCTGTTTTCATGAAAATTTTCGACATTCTATACTATGACATTTTTTTACGAATATTTTCATGAAAAAAGTCATACTATAGCATGTCGAAAATATTCGTAAAAAAATGTCATAGTATAGAATGTCGAAAATTTTAATGAAAAAAGGCATAGTATAGTCTGTCGATTCATTTGGTGGAAAAAAAACTCAGTTTAAAATTTCGACATTTTCATGAAAAAAGTCATAGTATAGTATGACTTTTCATGAAAATTGACGAAAATTTAAACTGAGTTTTTTTTCCACCAAATGAATCGACAGACTATACTATGCCTGTTTTCATGAAAATTTTCGACATTCTATACTATGACATTTTTTTACGAATATTTTCATGAAAAAAGTCATACTATAGCATGTCGAAAATATTCGTAAAAAAATGTCATAGTATAGAATGTCGAAAATTTTAATGAAAAAAGGCATAGTATAGTCTGTCGATTCATTTGGTGGAAAAAAAACTCAGTTTAAAATTTCGACATTTTCATGAAAAAAGTCATAGTATAGTATGACTTTTCATGAAAATTGACGAAAATTTAAACTGAGTTTTTTTTCCACCAAATGAATCGACAGACTATACTATGCCTGTTTTCATGAAAATTTTCGACATTCTATACTATGACATTTTTTTACGAATATTTTCATGAAAAAAGTCATACTATAGCATGTCGAAAATATTCGTAAAAAAATGTCATAGTATAGAATGTCGAAAATTTTAATGAAAAAAGGCATAGTATAGTCTGTCGATTCATTTGGTGGAAAAAAAACTCAGTTTAAAATTTCGACATTTTCATGAAAAAAGTCATAGTATAGTATGACTTTTCATGAAAATTGACGAAAATTTAAACTGAGTTTTTTTTCCACCAAATGAATCGACAGACTATACTATGCCTGTTTTCATGAAAATTTTCGACATTCTATACTATGACATTTTTTTACGAATATTTTCATGAAAAAAGTCATACTATAGCATGTCGAAAATATTCGTAAAAAAATGTCATAGTATAGAATGTCGAAAATTTTAATGAAAAAAGGCATAGTATAGTCTGTCGATTCATTTGGTGGAAAAAAAACTCAGTTTAAAATTTCGACATTTTCATGAAAAAAGTCATAGTATAGTATGACTTTTCATGAAAATTGACGAAAATTTAAACTGAGTTTTTTTTCCACCAAATGAATCGACAGACTATACTATGCCTGTTTTCATGAAAATTTTCGACATTCTATACTATGACATTTTTTTACGAATATTTTCATGAAAAAAGTCATACTATAGCATGTCGAAAATATTCGTAAAAAAATGTCATAGTATAGAATGTCGAAAATTTTAATGAAAAAAGGCATAGTATAGTCTGTCGATTCATTTGGTGGAAAAAAAACTCAGTTTAAAATTTCGACATTTTCATGAAAAAAGTCATAGTATAGTATGACTTTTCATGAAAATTGACGAAAATTTAAACTGAGTTTTTTTTCCACCAAATGAATCGACAGACTATACTATGCCTGTTTTCATGAAAATTTTCGACATTCTATACTATGACATTTTTTTACGAATATTTTCATGAAAAAAGTCATACTATAGCATGTCGAAAATATTCGTAAAAAAATGTCATAGTATAGAATGTCGAAAATTTTAATGAAAAAAGGCATAGTATAGTCTGTCGATTCATTTGGTGGAAAAAAAACTCAGTTTAAAATTTCGACATTTTCATGAAAAAAGTCATAGTATAGTATGACTTTTCATGAAAATTGACGAAAATTTAAACTGAGTTTTTTTTCCACCAAATGAATCGACAGACTATACTATGCCTGTTTTCATGAAAATTTTCGACATTCTATACTATGACATTTTTTTACGAATATTTTCATGAAAAAAGTCATACTATAGCATGTCGAAAATATTCGTAAAAAAATGTCATAGTATAGAATGTCGAAAATTTTAATGAAAAAAGGCATAGTATAGTCTGTCGATTCATTTGGTGGAAAAAAAACTCAGTTTAAAATTTCGACATTTTCATGAAAAAAGTCATAGTATAGTATGACTTTTCATGAAAATTGACGAAAATTTAAACTGAGTTTTTTTTCCACCAAATGAATCGACAGACTATACTATGCCTGTTTTCATGAAAATTTTCGACATTCTATACTATGACATTTTTTTACGAATATTTTCATGAAAAAAGTCATACTATAGCATGTCGAAAATATTCGTAAAAAAATGTCATAGTATAGAATGTCGAAAATTTTAATGAAAAAAGGCATAGTATAGTCTGTCGATTCATTTGGTGGAAAAAAAACTCAGTTTAAAATTTGACATTTTCATGAAAAAAGTCATAGTATAGTATGACTTTTCATGAAAATTGACGAAAATTTAAACTGAGTTTTTTTTCCACCAAATGAATCGACAGACTATACTATGCCTGTTTTCATGAAAATTTTCGACATTCTATACTATGACATTTTTTTACGAATATTTTCATG
Source organism: Sebastolobus alascanus (assembly GCA_916701645.2). NCBI lineage: Eukaryota > Metazoa > Chordata > Actinopteri > Perciformes > Sebastidae > Sebastolobus > Sebastolobus alascanus. The sequence continues at coordinate 5,717,042 of CAKAOJ020000008.1, forward strand.
AAAAAAGTCATACTATAGCATGTCGAAAATATTCGTAAAAAAATGTCATAGTATAGAATGTCGAAAATTTTAATGAAAAAAGGCATAGTATAGTCTGTCGATTCATTTGGTGGAAAAAAAACTCAGTTTAAAATTTCGACATTTTCATGAAAAAAGTCATAGTATAGTATGACTTTTCATGAAAATTGACGAAAATTTAAACTGAGTTTTTTTTCCACCAAATGAATCGACAGACTATACTATGCCTGTTTTCATGAAAATTTTCGACATTCTATACTATGACATTTTTTTACGAATATTTTCATGAAAAAAGTCATACTATAGCATGTCGAAAATATTCGTAAAAAAATGTCATAGTATAGAATGTCGAAAATTTTAATGAAAAAAGGCATAGTATAGTCTGTCGATTCATTTGGTGGAAAAAAAACTCAGTTTAAAATTTCGACATTTTCATGAAAAAAGTCATAGTATAGTATGACTTTTCATGAAAATTGACGAAAATTTAAACTGAGTTTTTTTTCCACCAAATGAATCGACAGACTATACTATGCCTGTTTTCATGAAAATTTTCGACATTCTATACTATGACATTTTTTTACGAATATTTTCATGAAAAAAGTCATACTATAGCATGTCGAAAATATTCGTAAAAAAATGTCATAGTATAGAATGTCGAAAATTTTAATGAAAAAAGGCATAGTATAGTCTGTCGATTCATTTGGTGGAAAAAAAACTCAGTTTAAAATTTCGACATTTTCATGAAAAAAGTCATAGTATAGTATGACTTTTCATGAAAATTGACGAAAATTTAAACTGAGTTTTTTTTCCACCAAATGAATCGACAGACTATACTATGCCTGTTTTCATGAAAATTTTCGACATTCTATACTATGACATTTTTTTACGAATATTTTCATGAAAAAAGTCATACTATAGCATGTCGAAAATATTCGTAAAAAAATGTCATAGTATAGAATGTCGAAAATTTTAATGAAAAAAGGCATAGTATAGTCTGTCGATTCATTTGGTGGAAAAAAAACTCAGTTTAAAATTTCGACATTTTCATGAAAAAAGTCATAGTATAGTATGACTTTTCATGAAAATTGACGAAAATTTAAACTGAGTTTTTTTTCCACCAAATGAATCGACAGACTATACTATGCCTGTTTTCATGAAAATTTTCGACATTCTATACTATGACATTTTTTTACGAATATTTTCATGAAAAAAGTCATACTATAGCATGTCGAAAATATTCGTAAAAAAATGTCATAGTATAGAATGTCGAAAATTTTAATGAAAAAAGGCATAGTATAGTCTGTCGATTCATTTGGTGGAAAAAAAACTCAGTTTAAAATTTCGACATTTTCATGAAAAAAGTCATAGTATAGTATGACTTTTCATGAAAATTGACGAAAATTTAAACTGAGTTTTTTTTCCACCAAATGAATCGACAGACTATACTATGCCTGTTTTCATGAAAATTTTCGACATTCTATACTATGACATTTTTTTACGAATATTTTCATGAAAAAAGTCATACTATAGCATGTCGAAAATATTCGTAAAAAAATGTCATAGTATAGAATGTCGAAAATTTTAATGAAAAAAGGCATAGTATAGTCTGTCGATTCATTTGGTGGAAAAAAAACTCAGTTTAAAATTTCGACATTTTCATGAAAAAAGTCATAGTATAGTATGACTTTTCATGAAAATTGACGAAAATTTAAACTGAGTTTTTTTTCCACCAAATGAATCGACAGACTATACTATGCCTGTTTTCATGAAAATTTTCGACATTCTATACTATGACATTTTTTTACGAATATTTTCATGAAAAAAGTCATACTATAGCATGTCGAAAATATTCGTAAAAAAATGTCATAGTATAGAATGTCGAAAATTTTAATGAAAAAAGGCATAGTATAGTCTGTCGATTCATTTGGTGGAAAAAAAACTCAGTTTAAAATTTCGACATTTTCATGAAAAAAGTCATAGTATAGTATGACTTTTCATGAAAATTGACGAAAATTTAAACTGAGTTTTTTTTCCACCAAATGAATCGACAGACTATACTATGCCTGTTTTCATGAAAATTTTCGACATTCTATACTATGACATTTTTTTACGAATATTTTCATGAAAAAAGTCATACTATAGCATGTCGAAAATATTCGTAAAAAAATGTCATAGTATAGAATGTCGAAAATTTTAATGAAAAAAGGCATAGTATAGTCTGTCGATTCATTTGGTGGAAAAAAAACTCAGTTTAAAATTTCGACATTTTCATGAAAAAAGTCATAGTATAGTATGACTTTTCATGAAAATTGACGAAAATTTAAACTGAGTTTTTTTTCCACCAAATGAATCGACAGACTATACTATGCCTGTTTTCATGAAAATTTTCGACATTCTATACTATGACATTTTTTTACGAATATTTTCATGAAAAAAGTCATACTATAGCATGTCGAAAATATTCGTAAAAAAATGTCATAGTATAGAATGTCGAAAATTTTAATGAAAAAAGGCATAGTATAGTCTGTCGATTCATTTGGTGGAAAAAAAACTCAGTTTAAAATTTCGACATTTTCATGAAAAAAGTCATAGTATAGTATGACTTTTCATGAAAATTGACGAAAATTTAAACTGAGTTTTTTTTCCACCAAATGAATCGACAGACTATACTATGCCTGTTTTCATGAAAATTTTCGACATTCTATACTATGACATTTTTTTACGAATATTTTCATGAAAAAAGTCATACTATAGCATGTCGAAAATATTCGTAAAAAAATGTCATAGTATAGAATGTCGAAAATTTTAATGAAAAAAGGCATAGTATAGTCTGTCGATTCATTTGGTGGAAAAAAAACTCAGTTTAAAATTTCGACATTTTCATGAAAAAAGTCATAGTATAGTATGACTTTTCATGAAAATTGACGAAAATTTAAACTGAGTTTTTTTTCCACCAAATGAATCGACAGACTATACTATGCCTGTTTTCATGAAAATTTTCGACATTCTATACTATGACATTTTTTTACGAATATTTTCATGAAAAAAGTCATACTATAGCATGTCGAAAATATTCGTAAAAAAATGTCATAGTATAGAATGTCGAAAATTTTAATGAAAAAAGGCATAGTATAGTCTGTCGATTCATTTGGTGGAAAAAAAACTCAGTTTAAAATTTCGACATTTTCATGAAAAAAGTCATAGTATAGTATGACTTTTCATGAAAATTGACGAAAATTTAAACTGAGTTTTTTTTCCACCAAATGAATCGACAGACTATACTATGCCTGTTTTCATGAAAATTTTCGACATTCTATACTATGACATTTTTTTACGAATATTTTCATGAAAAAAGTCATACTATAGCATGTCGAAAATATTCGTAAAAAAATGTCATAGTATAGAATGTCGAAAATTTTAATGAAAAAAGGCATAGTATAGTCTGTCGATTCATTTGGTGGAAAAAAAACTCAGTTTAAAATTTCGACATTTTCATGAAAAAAGTCATAGTATAGTATGACTTTTCATGAAAATTGACGAAAATTTAAACTGAGTTTTTTTTCCACCAAATGAATCGACAGACTATACTATGCCTGTTTTCATGAAAATTTTCGACATTCTATACTATGACATTTTTTTACGAATATTTTCATGAAAAAAGTCATACTATAGCATGTCGAAAATATTCGTAAAAAAATGTCATAGTATAGAATGTCGAAAATTTTAATGAAAAAAGGCATAGTATAGTCTGTCGATTCATTTGGTGGAAAAAAAACTCAGTTTAAAATTTCGACATTTTCATGAAAAAAGTCATAGTATAGTATGACTTTTCATGAAAATTGACGAAAATTTAAACTGAGTTTTTTTTCCACCAAATGAATCGACAGACTATACTATGCCTGTTTTCATGAAAATTTTCGACATTCTATACTATGACATTTTTTTACGAATATTTTCATGAAAAAAGTCATACTATAGCATGTCGAAAATATTCGTAAAAAAATGTCATAGTATAGAATGTCGAAAATTTTAATGAAAAAAGGCATAGTATAGTCTGTCGATTCATTTGGTGGAAAAAAAACTCAGTTTAAAATTTCGACATTTTCATGAAAAAAGTCATAGTATAGTATGACTTTTCATGAAAATTGACGAAAATTTAAACTGAGTTTTTTTTCCACCAAATGAATCGACAGACTATACTATGCCTGTTTTCATGAAAATTTTCGACATTCTATACTATGACATTTTTTTACGAATATTTTCATGAAAAAAGTCATACTATAGCATGTCGAAAATATTCGTAAAAAAATGTCATAGTATAGAATGTCGAAAATTTTAATGAAAAAAGGCATAGTATAGTCTGTCGATTCATTTGGTGGAAAAAAAACTCAGTTTAAAATTTCGACATTTTCATGAAAAAAGTCATAGTATAGTATGACTTTTCATGAAAATTGACGAAAATTTAAACTGAGTTTTTTTTCCACCAAATGAATCGACAGACTATACTATGCCTGTTTTCATGAAAATTTTCGACATTCTATACTATGACATTTTTTTACGAATATTTTCATGAAAAAAGTCATACTATAGCATGTCGAAAATATTCGTAAAAAAATGTCATAGTATAGAATGTCGAAAATTTTAATGAAAAAAGGCATAGTATAGTCTGTCGATTCATTTGGTGGAAAAAAAACTCAGTTTAAAATTTCGACATTTTCATGAAAAAAGTCATAGTATAGTATGACTTTTCATGAAAATTGACGAAAATTTAAACTGAGTTTTTTTTCCACCAAATGAATCGACAGACTATACTATGCCTGTTTTCATGAAAATTTTCGACATTCTATACTATGACATTTTTTTACGAATATTTTCATGAAAAAAGTCATACTATAGCATGTCGAAAATATTCGTAAAAAAATGTCATAGTATAGAATGTCGAAAATTTTAATGAAAAAAGGCATAGTATAGTCTGTCGATTCATTTGGTGGAAAAAAAACTCAGTTTAAAATTTCGACATTTTCATGAAAAAAGTCATAGTATAGTATGACTTTTCATGAAAATTGACGAAAATTTAAACTGAGTTTTTTTTCCACCAAATGAATCGACAGACTATACTATGCCTGTTTTCATGAAAATTTTCGACATTCTATACTATGACATTTTTTTACGAATATTTTCATGAAAAAAGTCATACTATAGCATGTCGAAAATATTCGTAAAAAAATGTCATAGTATAGAATGTCGAAAATTTTAATGAAAAAAGGCATAGTATAGTCTGTCGATTCATTTGGTGGAAAAAAAACTCAGTTTAAAATTTCGACATTTTCATGAAAAAAGTCATAGTATAGTATGACTTTTCATGAAAATTGACGAAAATTTAAACTGAGTTTTTTTTCCACCAAATGAATCGACAGACTATACTATGCCTGTTTTCATGAAAATTTTCGACATTCTATACTATGACATTTTTTTACGAATATTTTCATGAAAAAAGTCATACTATAGCATGTCGAAAATATTCGTAAAAAAATGTCATAGTATAGAATGTCGAAAATTTTAATGAAAAAAGGCATAGTATAGTCTGTCGATTCATTTGGTGGAAAAAAAACTCAGTTTAAAATTTGACATTTTCATGAAAAAAGTCATAGTATAGTATGACTTTTCATGAAAATTGACGAAAATTTAAACTGAGTTTTTTTTCCACCAAATGAATCGACAGACTATACTATGCCTGTTTTCATGAAAATTTTCGACATTCTATACTATGACATTTTTTTACGAATATTTTCATGAAAAAAGTCATACTATAGCATGTCGAAAATATTCGTAAAAAAATGTCATAGTATAGAATGTCGAAAATTTTAATGAAAAAAGGCATAGTATAGTCTGTCGATTCATTTGGTGGAAAAAAAACTCAGTTTAAAATTTCGACATTTTCATGAAAAAAGTCATAGTATAGTATGACTTTTCATGAAAATTGACGAAAATTTAAACTGAGTTTTTTTTCCACCAAATGAATCGACAGACTATACTATGCCTGTTTTCATGAAAATTTTCGACATTCTATACTATGACATTTTTTTACGAATATTTTCATGAAAAAAGTCATACTATAGCATGTCGAAAATATTCGTAAAAAAATGTCATAGTATAGAATGTCGAAAATTTTAATGAAAAAAGGCATAGTATAGTCTGTCGATTCATTTGGTGGAAAAAAAACTCAGTTTAAAATTTCGACATTTTCATGAAAAAAGTCATAGTATAGTATGACTTTTCATGAAAATTGACGAAAATTTAAACTGAGTTTTTTTTCCACCAAATGAATCGACAGACTATACTATGCCTGTTTTCATGAAAATTTTCGACATTCTATACTATGACATTTTTTTACGAATATTTTCATGAAAAAAGTCATACTATAGCATGTCGAAAATATTCGTAAAAAAATGTCATAGTATAGAATGTCGAAAATTTTAATGAAAAAAGGCATAGTATAGTCTGTCGATTCATTTGGTGGAAAAAAAACTCAGTTTAAAATTTCGACATTTTCATGAAAAAAGTCATAGTATAGTATGACTTTTCATGAAAATTGACGAAAATTTAAACTGAGTTTTTTTTCCACCAAATGAATCGACAGACTATACTATGCCTGTTTTCATGAAAATTTTCGACATTCTATACTATGACATTTTTTTACGAATATTTTCATGAAAAAAGTCATACTATAGCATGTCGAAAATATTCGTAAAAAAATGTCATAGTATAGAATGTCGAAAATTTTAATGAAAAAAGGCATAGTATAGTCTGTCGATTCATTTGGTGGAAAAAAAACTCAGTTTAAAATTTCGACATTTTCATGAAAAAAGTCATAGTATAGTATGACTTTTCATGAAAATTGACGAAAATTTAAACTGAGTTTTTTTTCCACCAAATGAATCGACAGACTATACTATGCCTGTTTTCATGAAAATTTTCGACATTCTATACTATGACATTTTTTTACGAATATTTTCATGAAAAAAGTCATACTATAGCATGTCGAAAATATTCGTAAAAAAATGTCATAGTATAGAATGTCGAAAATTTTAATGAAAAAAGGCATAGTATAGTCTGTCGATTCATTTGGTGGAAAAAAAACTCAGTTTAAAATTTCGACATTTTCATGAAAAAAGTCATAGTATAGTATGACTTTTCATGAAAATTGACGAAAATTTAAACTGAGTTTTTTTTCCACCAAATGAATCGACAGACTATACTATGCCTGTTTTCATGAAAATTTTCGACATTCTATACTATGACATTTTTTTACGAATATTTTCATGAAAAAAGTCATACTATAGCATGTCGAAAATATTCGTAAAAAAATGTCATAGTATAGAATGTCGAAAATTTTAATGAAAAAAGGCATAGTATAGTCTGTCGATTCATTTGGTGGAAAAAAAACTCAGTTTAAAATTTCGACATTTTCATGAAAAAAGTCATAGTATAGTATGACTTTTCATGAAAATTGACGAAAATTTAAACTGAGTTTTTTTTCCACCAAATGAATCGACAGACTATACTATGCCTGTTTTCATGAAAATTTTCGACATTCTATACTATGACATTTTTTTACGAATATTTTCATGAAAAAAGTCATACTATAGCATGTCGAAAATATTCGTAAAAAAATGTCATAGTATAGAATGTCGAAAATTTTAATGAAAAAAGGCATAGTATAGTCTGTCGATTCATTTGGTGGAAAAAAAACTCAGTTTAAAATTTCGACATTTTCATGAAAAAAGTCATAGTATAGTATGACTTTTCATGAAAATTGACGAAAATTTAAACTGAGTTTTTTTTCCACCAAATGAATCGACAGACTATACTATGCCTGTTTTCATGAAAATTTTCGACATTCTATACTATGACATTTTTTTACGAATATTTTCATGAAAAAAGTCATACTATAGCATGTCGAAAATATTCGTAAAAAAATGTCATAGTATAGATTGTCGAAAATTTTAATGAAAAAAGGCATAGTATAGTTGTCGATTCATTTTCTGGAAAAAAAACTCAGTTTAAAATTTCGACATTTTCATGAAAAAAGTCATAGTATAGTATGACTTTACATGAAAATTGACGAAAATTTAAATTGAGTTTTTTTTCCACCAAATGAATCGACAGACTATACTATGTCTGTTTTCATGAAAATTTTCGACATTCTATACTATGACATTTTTTTACGAATATTTTCATGAAAAAAGTCATACTATAGCATGTCGAAAATATTCGTAAAAAAATGTCATAGTATAGAATGTCGAAAATTTTAATGAAAAAAGGCATAGTATAGTCTGTCGATTCATTTGCTGGAAAAAAAACTCAGTTTAAAATTTCGACATTTTCAAAAAAGTCATAGTATAGTATGACTTTTCATGAAAATTGACAAAAATTTAAACTGAGTTTTTTTTCCACCAAATGAATCGACAGACTATACTATGTCTGTTTTCATGAAAATTTTCGACATTCTATACTATGACATTTTTTTACGAATATTTTCATGAAAAAAGTCATACTATAGCATGTCGAAAATATTCGTAAAAAAATGTCATAGTATAGAATGTCGAAAATTTTAATAAAAAAAGGCATAGTATAGTCTGTCGATTCATTTGGTGGAAAAAAAACTCAGTTTAAAATTTCGACATTTTCATGACAAAAGTCATAGTATAGTATGACTTTACATGAAAATTGACGAAAATTTAAGTTGAGTTTTTTTTCCACCAAATGAATCGACAGACTATACTATGTCTGTTTTCATGAACATTTTCGACATTCTATACTATGACATTTTTTTACGAATATTTTCATGAAAAAAGTCATACTATAGCATGTCGAAAATATTCGTAAAAAAATGTCATAGTATAGAATGAATTTTCATGAAAATTGACGAAAATTTAAATTGAATTTTTTTTCCACCAAATGAATCGACAGACTATACTATGCCTGTTTTCATGAAAATTTTCGACATTCTATACTATGACATTTTTTTACGAATATTTTCATGAAAAAAGTCATACTATAGCATGTCGAAAATATTCGTAAAAAAATGTCATAGTATAGAATGTCGAAAATTTTAATGAAAAAAGGCATAGTATAGTCTGTCGATTCATTTGGTGGAAAAAAAACTCAGTTTAAAATTTCGACATTTTCATGAAAAAAGTCATAGTATAGTATGACTTTACATGAAAATTGACGAAAATTTAAATTGAGTTTTTTTTCCACCAAATGAATCGACAGACTATATTATGCCTGTTTTCATGAAAATTTTCGACATTCTATACTATGACATTTTTTTACGAATATTTTCATGAAAAAAGTCATACTATAGCATGTCGAAAATATTCGTAAAAAAATGTCATAGTATAGAATATCGAAAATTTTAATGAAAAAAGGCATAGTATAGTCTGTCGATTCATTTGGTGGAAAAAAAACTCAGTTTAAAATTTCGACATTTTCATGAAAAAAGTCATAGTATAGTATGACTTTACATGAAAATTGACGAAAATTTAAATTGAGTTTTTTTTCCACCAAATGAATCGACAGACTATACTATGCCTGTTTTCATGAAAATTTTCGACATTCTATACTATGACATTTTTTTACGAATATTTTCATGAAAAAAGTCATACTATAGCATGTCGAAAATATTCGTAAAAAAATGTCATAGTATAGAATGTCGAAAATTTTAATGAAAAAAGGCATAGTATAGTCTGTCGATTCATTTGGTGGAAAAAAAACTCAGTTTAAAATTTTGACATTTTCATGAAAAAAGTCATAGTATAGTATGACTTTTCATGAAAATTGACGAAAATTTAAATTGAGTTTTTTTTCCACCAAATGAATCGACAGACTATACTATGCCTGTTTTCATGAAAATTTTCGACATTCTATACTATGACATTTTTTTACGAATATTTTCATGAAAAAAGTCATACTATAGCATGTCGAAAATATTCGTAAAAAAATGTCATAGTATAGAATGTCGAAAATTTTAATGAAAAAAGGCATAGTATAGTCTGTCGATTCATTTGGTGGAAAAAAAACTCAGTTTAAAATTTCGACATTTTCATGAAAAAAGTCATAGTATAGTATGACTTTTCATGAAAATTGACGAAAATTTAAATTGAGTTTTTTTTCCACCAAATGAATCGACAGACTATACTATGCCTGTTTTCATGAAAATTTTCGACATTCTATACTATGACATTTTTTTACGAATATTTTCATGAAAAAAGTCATACTATAGCATGTCGAAAATATTCGTAAAAAAATGTCATAGTATAGAATGTCGAAAATTTTAATGAAAAAAGGCATAGTATAGTCTGTCGATTCATTTGGTGGAAAAAAAACTCAGTTTAAAATTTCGACATTTTCATGAAAAAAGTCATAGTATAGTATGACTTTTCATGAAATTGACGAAAATTTAAACTGAGTTTTTTTTCCACCAAATGAATCGACAGACTATACTATGCCTGTTTTCATGAAAATTTTCGACATTCTATACTATGACATTTTTTTACGAATATTTTCATGAAAAAAGTCATACTATAGCATGTCGAAAATATTCGTAAAAAAATGTCATAGTATAGAATGTCGAAAATTTTAATGAAAAAAGGCATAGTATAGTCTGTCGATTCATTTGGTGGAAAAAAAACTCAGTTTAAAATTTCGACATTTTCATGAAAAAAGTCATAGTATAGTATGACTTTTCATGAAAATTGACGAAAATTTAAACTTGAGTTTTTTTTCCACCAAATGAATCGACAGACTATACTATGCCTGTTTTCATGAAAATTTTCGACATTCTATACTATGACATTTTTTTACGAATATTTTCATGAAAAAAGTCATACTATAGCATGTCGAAAATATTCGTAAAAAAATGTCATAGTATAGAATGTCGAAATTTTAATGAAAAAAGGCATAGTATAGTCTGTCGATTCATTTGGTGGAAAAAAAAATCAGTTTAAAATTGACATTTTCATGAAAAAAGTCATAGTATAGTATGACTTTACATGAAAATTGACGAAAATTTAAATTGAGTTTTTTTTCCACCAAATGAATCGACAGACTATACTATGCCTGTTTTCATGAAAATTTTCGACATTCTATACTATGACATTTTTTTACGAATATTTTCATGAAAAAAGTCATACAATAGCACGTGGAAAATATTCGTAAAAAATGTCATAGTATAGAATGTCGAAAATTTTAATGAAAAAAGGCATAGTATAGTCTGTCGATTCATTTGCTGGAAAAAAAACTCAGTTTAAAATTTCGACATTTTCATGAAAAAAGTCATAGTATAGTATGACTTTTCATGAAATTGACGAAAATTTAAACTGAGTTTTTTTTCCACCAAATGAATCGACAGACTATACTATGCCTGTTTTCATGAAAATTTTCAACATTCTATACTATGACATTTTTTTACGAATATTTTCATGAAAAAAGTCATACAATAGCATGTGGAAAATATATTCGTAAAAAAATGTCATAGTATAGAATGTCGAAAATTTTAATGAAAAAAGGCATAGTATAGTCTGTCGATTCATTTGGTGGAAAAAAAACTCAGTTTATAATTTTGACATTTTCATGAAAAAAGTCATAGTATAGTATGACTTTTCATGAAAATTGACGAAAATTTAAATTGAGTTTTTTTTCCACCAAATGAATCGACAGACTATACTATGCCTGTTTTCATGAAAATGTTCGACATTCTATACTATGACATTTTTTTACGAATATTTTCATGAAAAAAGTCATACTATAGCATGTCGAAAATATTCGTAAAAAAATGTCATAGTATAGAATGTCGAAAATTTTAATGAAAAAAGGCATAGTATAGTCTGTCGATTCATTTGCTGGAAAAAAAACTCAGTTTAAAATTGACATTTTCAGAAAAAAAGTCATAGTATAGTATGACTTTTCATGAAAATTGACGAAAATTTAAACTGAGTTTTAATCGACAGACTATACTATGCCTGTTTTCATGAAAATTTTCGACATTCTATACTATGACATCTTTTTACGAATATTTTCGAAAATTTTCGTGAAAAAATGTCGAAAATATTCGTTAAAAAAATGTCATAGTATAGAATGTAGAACATTTTCATGAAAAAGGCATAGTAAAGTTTGTCGATTAATTTGGTCGAAAAAAAACTTTAAAATTTCGAAAATTTTCATGAAAAAAGTCATACTATAGCATGTCGAAAAATTTCATGAAAAAATGTCATTGTATAGAATGTCAAAAATTTTCATGAGAAACGTCAGTGTAGTATGTAAATTATTTTTTTTCGAAAAAAACCTTAGTATAGAATGTCAAATTTTCATGTAAAAAAACGTCATACTAGTGTGTCGAACATTTTCTTGAAAAAAAGTCATATTATAGTATGTCGAAAATTTTCATGAAAAAATGTCATAGTATAGAATGTTGAAAATTTTCATGTAAAAAAACGTCATAGTATAGTATGTAGATTAATTTTGTGGGAAAAAAACTCATAGTATAGAATGTCGAAAATTTTCATAAAAGTCATACTATAGTATGTTGAAAATTTTCGACATTCTATACTATGAGGTTTTTTTCCACAAAAATTAATCTACATACTAATACGTTTCTCATTAAAATTTGACATTCTATACTATGAGTTTTTTTTCCAGAAAATTAATCTACATACTATACCATCACGTTTTTCATGAAAATTTGACATACTATAATATTACTTTTTTTCATGAACATTTTCAACATACTATACTATGACGTTTTTCATGAAAATGTTCAACATTCTATACTTTTTTTCACACAAAAATTAATCTACATACTATTCTATGTTAAAAAGCAGCAAATCTTCACTTCACGACTAATTAATGGACTAATCGTTTCAGCTGTATTTGTATAAACTGTTGGGAAGTTAAATTTATAACAAAGCGTCATATTTTACAAACTTTATCTTTCATGTGTAAAAATCTTAATTCGTAAAGTAACAAAAGCTGTCAGATAAATGTAGTGGAGTAGAAGTAGCATGAAAAGAACACTGAAGTGAAGTACCTCAAATGTATATTTAAGCACAGTACTTGAATAATGTACTTTCGTTACATTGCATACCTGTACATACAGTCTACAGGTAGTATGACCTTGGGACGCAGCATCTATTTTTTGGGGTTTTCCCATTCACTTCAACAGCTGATGACAGCAGCATCTAGTGGCCGTTAGAGGAACTGCAGGAGAACACAGAAAGAGTTTAAAATGATTTTTATTGATTAAGACAGCAGTCGTTTTATTTCTACAGTGTTTGGGATTAACATGAATCTGGAGGCAGGACTTTGTAATGATGATGTCATTAATTTAGTTGTAGGCATCTTTCTCAGTCTGTGATTGGCTGGATCGTGCAGTCAATGGGAGCTCAGGGGTCAGCGCAGGCTGGACAGGCTCCACCCCCGAAACACCTGGGGAAAGAAAGACAGACGGGTTAAACTTTTCTTAGACGCAGAGCCACCAAACCCCCATAAAACATGTACAGTATATATATTGTATATATACACAGACACTTTAACTATTAGCGTTAAGTGGAGGCAGAACAATTCTCTGAAGACGTTAGTTAACGCTGGCTAGCAAGTATTGTTGGCTTGTTTTTTAAAGTAGAGCAGGATAGAAGAATAAACAGAGTGGAGATTAGAGTCCAGTAGTATCCTTGTCTCACCGCTCAGACTGGTCAGTCTGGTCCCCAGTTGGCTCCAGAAGGAGCAGGAGCTCTGACTCAGACCCTGATGATGTCGGAGGGCGGGGCTTAGCTGCAGGTAGGTGGGCGGGGCCTCAGAGGACAGGACCTGCTGCCAGCGAGGCAGAGTCGACTCCGCCCAAAGACGTGACGGGTTCGGGTTCCTGAGAAAAAACAGGAAAAATTAACTTCATTTAACGAGCATTAATCTACTTTTTTCCAGAATAGTGAAGAGAGATTTAAGATATTAGAGAGATATTAGATTTAGAGATTTAAAATTCCTTTTCCGAGATTTGACGTTATCTAACGAGCGTTAATATAAAGAGCGTGTTAATCTAACTAGCGTTACTATAACGAGCATGTGTTAATCTAACTAGCGTAAATATAACAAGTATTATGTTAATCTAACTAGCGTTATTATAACGAGCACGTGTTAATTTAACTAGCGTTACTATAACGAGCATTGTGTTAATCTAACTAGCGTAAATATAACAAGTATTGTGTTAATCTAACTAGCGTTATTATAACGAGCATGTGTTAATTTAACTAGCGTTACTATAACGAGCATTGTGTTAATCTAACTAGCGTAAATATAATGAGCATTGTGTTGATCTAACTTGCGTTACTATAACGAGCATGTGTTAATCTAAGAAGCGTTTATCTAACTAGCGTTAATATAACGAGCATTATGTTGATCTAAAAAGCGCTATTTTACTAGCGTTAATATAACAAGCATTGTGTTAATCTAACGAGGGTCATCATTATCTGAGTGGTTTATTAGTGTGTTTATTTAATGAGCTTTAATCTGACCCGGTCCTGATGAAGCTGGAGACGTAGGTCATCATGGCCACAGAGAGGCGTCGGTCAGAGGAAGTGAAACGCTGAGAGCTCATTGGATGATGAGGTGTCCCAAACACAAACTGAACGTCTAGAGGAACAGACACATCAGCCCTGCGCACAGGAAACAATCAATCAATATCTTTGATCAGTACTGATCAGTTCAGTTGATGACACACAGTCACAGCTGCAGAGTCAAACTGAAGCTACAGTTGTGAAAATATCAAGTGAGTTATGGGAAAACAAACAGAAAACGATGTGTGATAGCTCCACAGGTATCAACTGTGCTAACATTACCAAGTGAGCTAACTAAGCACTATTTTGTGTTTAGTGTTAACTAGCAAATGTTGGCATTAGCTCCACAGTAAACAGTCAGTACCTGTCGTGAGAGCTGGTGGCAGGTTGGTGATACAGGAAGACGTTAGCCTTGCTGCTAGCCCAGTGGCTAGCCATCTGCAGACTGGGACAGATGATGAACAGATCTCTGCAACACAAACAGTTCATTTTTTTGTTTAGAGTTTAGTAACCACGGCTGGATACCAAATCTCAGTACTTTTTTGACTCAAAAAGGGTTTTGTGATTGGCAGTAATGTTAGCTGACCAGACGAAGGTCTCTCCATGAATCAATGCTGATCCTAGTTTTGGCTTTTCCTGCTTCAGCCTTCCGACCGCGGCCGGAGAGAATAGGGGAGACACTGACACCAGGTCAGAGGCGATAACGTAACTCGCTGCGGAGCCCGTCACTTCACAAGACAAGGGAAACCTCTGTTGGTCTGGAGGAGCTGCAGCATTTATTTCTGCACAAACGTCCACTGTACATTCACTAGATATTCTCAGAGCTAAACTAACTCTTCTGTGTGTAGTGTGCGCGCATGCACGTGGAGTTGGAGCGAGCTGAGAATGAGCGCGGTGTACGGTACCTGCAGAGCACGGTACAGCAGAGACTCCGGCCCTGTTGACCAAGACTACAGTCTTCCCCGCGTCCTTAGACCGCGGCCAACACTGTTTTGCAAGACGGGCTTCAATGATATAACTTTGTGGTTTTGGTGCTTCCGTGTAGTTTGTGTTGGAGTCTTGTCTGAACAGTGTAGCCACACGCGAGCGCGCATGGGACACCGACCCGCAATGATTTATACGTGTAAGAAGTTACAAACAGTCCCTTTAACCAATACCCAACAGTAATGTACACACTGGATTGTAAAGCTCAGTGAACTGAATGAAGTTTTTATCTGACCTGGTGGCGTTGTTGAGCGCTCTGGAGAACAGGTTGTATCCGGCAGGTGAGGGACCGTGATCCAGAGAGTAGAACCAGGCCGCCGCCTCCTTCAGCAGGTCACTTCCTGTCACTCCGCCCAGCGAGCGACTCAGAGCCTCGTAAAACGCCGTCTTAGCGTCAGCTCGACCCTGCAGTGCCTCAAAGTCCTGAACACAAACAAAATACCCACCAATTTTTGAGTATTGTGATTTGATATTACGATTTATTGTGATTTTTGTTAACTTGTTTAACACTAGACCATGGGAAAAAGTTGAATCATACACTTCTAGGGACTTTTACTTTGGAAAATCGCTAAATGAATCCAGTAAAAATGTTTGATTTTCAGCATGTATGTAGTCAGAGATGTCCTGAAGTCAAATATATCAGTCATTGTCAGGAATTATTTATTACATTTTTTCCAGCAACCCAAAAAACAAAGCATAAAGACATTTCCCTCTCAAATTAGTGGTATTTTCTTTTTAATTTATAAGGGACATGTAATGTTTTATACTTCTGGTGAATATAATCCAATCAGTCTTATTTCCATATATGTATTTTGTATATACAGTTCCCTTTGTTAACACCTTATTTTGAAAACCGGACGTAGTCCCACGTGTCTACTTCCTCTAACTTCTCCAAGGTGGTCTCTAGCTCTCCCGTCAGCTCCGTTCTCTTTATACATCCATGATCAGCTCCATCGGGGCCGTTTGAATGCATTTAACATAAATGTCAGTATATGAGTGCTCTACAGTTGTAGCGTCGGCCCATTTGACCACGGAGATGAGAGCGACGGCCGGCTCGACTGCACGTTACTGCGATACGATAACGTTTCCTGTCCGTGACAGAGTTAGCATGCAGCTTTAGCCGTGATGTCTAGCTCTGCTTTTAATGTGTGAAACCCAAATTGTTTCCATCCTTTACTGGATGTGTAGTGTTTACCACTTTGGATTTAACATGTGAGGGTGCATGTATTTCAAATCTATTTAAAAATCGTAAATACATAGGTGAAACGATTTTTTTTCCCACCCCTACAAAATAAGTACATTCAAAGTCACTAAGATGCTTTAAACGCTTGTTTTGTCTTAATTTACAGATCTTTTTAAAATACTTAGATATTTTTTTTGTCTTAAAGGCAACACACCGCCTGATGACTTTTCAGGCGAAACCACTTTCCTGTACTCCAGTTTCGACACATTTCAACTCTCCAGAAAAGCAGCTATTTCATCACAAACTGGTGAGTCACATTTTAATTTGACGTTTTAGACGTTTCACTTTACAGACTCACAACAACCTGAACAAATTCCGATTTTTTTGTTTAAGAAAATGTAATAAATTCCACATTAAAAGCTGGATATTTTTATTTGACATCATCACCGCTAATTGAAATGTTTCCTTGCTGTGTTTTAATTTCTGTCCTCAACATTAAATATTTTTTTTTCAAGTTGTTTTCTGTGTGACCTCTGACCTTTATCCTGCGAGCTCGGCTGATCAGACCGTCGTGTTCAGATGTTCCCAGCAGCAGGTCGACTCTGTGGAAGGACGACTGAGAGACGGACTGACGGACCGGAGACCAGGACTGAAACGGACCGGTGACCGCCAGCAGCTGCAACACACACACACACACACACACACACACACACACACACAAACACAGGTGAGACATGTAGAAATCTCAACATAACTCTCTTTCAGACCATCGTGATGAACTGGGTTTTAAACTGTACTTTGGTCTGAGCAGCATTGAGGGTGTGCACAGGTGTCGCTCTGAGGCAGGCGGCCATCTTGTCGTCGTCAGTGAGGTCAGAGGTCATGCAGCCGAGCTCTTTGGCCAGATCGACCGCCTGACGTCTGGCGGTGGAGGGAGTCTGAACCAGTGATGGAGAAAACACAGAGCCGCCCTGCAGGAGGAACAACAACATACATATAATTACACATAAATGTCAAGTAAATAAGTCATCTGAACACTGCTGCTGTTTATAATCTAACGATGTTTATTTTCTGTATTGTCTTAAATACAGTTCCATGTTAAATTCTGTTACTGAGGTCTTGTGGCAGTGTGTTTAAGTGCTCTTGTTCTGGTGGGAAATTAAATTACTGACAGCGGTTACTTTGGTTTAATAGTTTTGGTCTTATTCTCTTTCTACCTGAACTAAAAATGTGCTAATCAGTCTAAAATCTGATTTTATCCTCCTAACAGGTGCTCTTTTTATTACTACTGCTAACTTAGTACTGCTACTACCAGACTGAAGGTGAAGAAGAGGAGGAGTTCTCACCATCAGCATCATACGCTGGAACAGAGGAGGAGAGGAGGAAGAGGAGGAGAGGAGATGAAGGCTGGTGATGTCAGCACCACGTCGCTCTGACCCGACTGTCACTCTCATGTTGTCTCCTCCCACCACAGAGATGTGGGCGTTAACCCAACGAATCACCGCTTCCTGGTCCGACAGACCGTAGTTACCATGGAGACCAGACGAACCTGCAGAACGACAGTTTTAAAGTAATTATTATTATTATTATTATTATTATTATTATTATTATTATTAATAATAATATTAATGTTATCATAGCCCAGCTCTTCTGTTAGTACCCATGATGAGGTATTTAGTGAGCGGAGCGTTAAGTGGAGGCAGAATAATTCTCTGAACACGTTAGTTAACGCTGGCTAGCAAGTATTGTTGGTTTGTTTTTTTAACAATGGCTGAAGAAAAAACTAGTTTCTCTCAATATGTACTGTCACTCACTCTCCAGGATCAAGAGTGACGCTAACGCTAGTTAGCTAGCTAGATTATATGTCTGTCTCTAGAATTGGCTAGTTAGCTAGCTAGCTTGTCCAGAGACTGACAAGCTAGCTAGCTAACGCCTGCTCTCCTCCGGTGAAGTAGTCTCCTAGCGTTGAGGAGTGAGGCAGAGGGACCGTGACCCAGCGCTGTCCGCTGTTGGGCTCTGTTTCTGTAGCATGGTGGAATTAGCAAGGTAGCTAGCTAGCTAACTAGCATAGTATTTAGTCTATGTGGCTAAATACTAGAAACATTTACTCTCCATCTCTGAAATGTTTCTCCTATATTGTAGATCGCTAGAGCCTTGAATCACAGTTTGTCATCTCAAATGTATGTGATATCTGGATTCTGGCACCCAACAACACAGCAAGATGACATTTTAGATGTGTAACTTAAGCCCACTGTTAGTGTTAACCTCCAGTCTTTCCTTTGTTTAGCCTCCAGCTAACACCGTGACCTCATCATGACGTCCACACTAAACTATATTTTTACCTGTGCTCAGGAATCCAAGCGCTGCAGTTCTGTAGCTGGCCGTTACCACGACAATATTACCCACAGCAGCTAGGGTGGAGCCATCCAAGAGTCCCGGGTTCTGATTGGCTGAAGGGTTGAAGAAGAAAACCAGGACTGGAGCACGCCCCCTCTGACACACACACAAACATTAATCGTTACACATTAATTAACAACATTAATTCCCTTTTAAAAGTTGCCTTTAATTAAAATTTAAATGTAAAGACATTTTAATTTGTATGCAATTTTTTAATTTGAATATTAAAAGTCTTTATGGTGCCTGATAGGTGGAAGAAATACTCGTTAGATCGTTTACTCAGTAAAAGTCCTGCATTCAAAGTTTGACTGGAGTAAAAGTACAAAAGTATTATTATCAAAGTAAAGGTAATCATTGTGCAGAATAATCTATATTATAGGATTATAATGATTGATCACTTAAATGTTCATTTTAATGACTGTATATGCTGCTGGTAATTTAATCTATAATAATACATCAGTATTCATTAGTTGATTATATTTTGTTTTAATAATCTGCATCTGTAAAGTAACTAAAGCTGTCAGATAAATGTAGTGGAGTAAAAAGTACAATATTTACTCTGAGATGTAGTGGAGTAGAAGTAGAGAGTAGCAGAAAATGGAAATACTCAAGTAAATTACAAGTATCTCAGTTGTATTTGATTAAATGTACTTCTACTTTCCACCACTGGTGTCTGTTTTTTGTGTTGTATGACGTCAGTTTGAATCCTGTGTCACTGTGTTTTTATAAACCAATAATAACTTAACTAGAGCCGAACCACTAATTGATTAGTCGATCGACAGGAAGATTTTCTTTTGATATGTGATGGTAAACTGAATACCTTTATCTCGACGTCACCTCAGACTTTACACAAACATTTTACTGCCTAAATCATTAAACGAGTAAATAATTGGCAGGTTGATCACTAATGAAAATAATCCCCTCTAATACTGACAGAACATATTAGAATAAGTGAAAGCAGTGGAGTGTTGTGAGGACTCACCAGAGCAGCAGGAGTGAAGATGTTGAGGTAGAGACAGTCTTCACTGGAGGTTGCAGACTCTTCATCACCTGGCAGGATACAGCTGGGACTGAAGGACAGATAGACAGACAGCTTGTTTACTGCAGTGTTTTATTGTTTAGGAAGTATTCACATCGTTTTTTTATGTGTAAAAAATACTCCACTACAAGTTAAAGTCCTGCATTCAAAATGTTGCTAATTAGGGCTGTCAATCGATTAAAATATTTAATCGTGATTACTCGCAAATTAATCGCACATTTTTTATCTGTTCTAAATGTACCTTAAAGGGAGATTTGTCAAGTATTTAATACAAATTTTAGCGTAACTTTGAAACGTTAATTGACCTCCTTCGCAACAAGCTGGTATGACATGGTTGGTACCAATGGATTCATTAGAACTGAGTCCGCTACAACCTAAAAATTACAAGTTGTGTTAATGCGTTAAAGAAATTAGTGGTGTTAAACGAATTTGCATTAACGCGTTATTATCAAGTTGTCTTTGACAGCCCTAGTTTATACACAGAGAATCTCAAAACTGATGACGCAGCGTCACGCAAATTTTGCGCTCGAGTTGAAAAATGTACCCACTCGGCGCAAATTTGCATCCATTCACGTTTTTTGCATGAAAAATTAGCTTTGCGTTTGGTGATGTCGTTATAATGAACACGGCAGCCTCTGGGGGGCGCTGACAGCACTGACACACTGATCAACAGTCAGACAGACAGACAGGTAGATGACACAGACAGGTAGTTACCGTGGTTTGGTGGCGTCCCAGGTTCCCGTCCAATCAGCCGGCTGAGCTGCTCCAAAGCGGAGCGATCCTATTGGTGGACGGGCGTACGGGACTCCCAGGAACTGAACGACCGTCTTCCTTTCTGAGCCCAGGGCCGTTTCCACGGCAACGCCCTGCAGGGTCCCATGATCCGGGATGGAGACGGACGTAACCGACGGCAACCGCTCTGAAGAGAAAAAACAGGCAGGTGACTCTGCTGGGATTGGCTGTTCGGCTCTGTGATCGTCTTTCCTCCGCTCTCATTGGCTCACCTGTCCTCAGGTACACCTGGGGGGCGGGCTCTCTGATGACCATCCTGCATGAGGGGGCGGGGCTGGAAGACATGGGGGCGGAGCTCAATCCACAGGCCGTGGTGTCGGGGTAGAAGACGCAGCGAGTGGCAGACCCCGCCTCGCTCAGTGACACGGCAACACAAGACTCCGCCTCCTGACAGGCTGAAACAGGAAGTAGTGATGTTGTCACCTGAAGAAGGTAAATTACATCACAAAGGATTGATTTTGTTGTTAGCAATGGTTACCATGGAGACACCAATCTCTGGTCTCGTCCCGGTCGGTGGCGATGTCACGGCTCACGTGGATGACATCATACGTAGAGACAGACGGGTCGACGAGGACTGATGATTCAGAGAGGAGACGCCACTGGTCCAGAGACACTGAGACACAAATACTACAAGTATTAGATATTACTCTCATGACTTGCAGTAACAGTAGTAGTTTATTAGTAATAGTGGAAGCAGTATTGTTACTAGTAGTAGCAGAAACCACAATCAGGAACTGTAGTAGTACTAGTTGTCTTAGAAGTAGCAGTAGTAGTTGCAGCTGTAGTAGTAATGATGGTAAACACAGTAGCAGTACTTGTGGTAGTTTATTCGTAGTATGTGTAGTAGTAGCAGTGCTTGTAGCAGTAGTTGCTGTTGTAGTTATTGTTATTGTTGTTGTAGTAACAGACTAAGACTGGAAGTCTTAGGAGTAGCAGTAGTAGTTGCAGCTGTAGTAGTAATGATGGTAAACAAAGTTAGAGTAGAAGTGGCAGTTGTAATTATTGTTATAGTTGTTGTGTACTAGTAGTCATAGTACTAGCAGTAGTAGTTTCACTGATGTAATAGTAATAAATAAAACACTAGCAGTACTTGGAGTAGTTGAAGATAGTAGTAGCATCAGTACTAGTTGTAGTAATATTAAGAAAATAGTAGTGGAAACAGTAGTAGTGTCACTTGTAGTAGTAGTAGTTGCAGCAGCAGCAGTACTGACTGTAGTAGTAGTAGTAGTAGTATTCTTACCGTTGTTTTTGGTTGCTGGCAGGCTGAACGGAGGACAGAGAGCCGGAGAGGAACTCCACTGATTCACTGGAAACAACAACACGTCACATTACACACTTCAACTGTGTGTGTGTATTTATACATATGTGTGTAGAGTGTGTACTTGTATATTCAGTACCAGGTTTCTGGTACCAGCCGAAGGGGTCCGGTGTGGTCTTCACTACAGACGGGCTGCAGTCCTGAGTCCTCCAGGTCGTCATGTCGTCCTCACCGCAGGTCTGAACCCCGAGACTGATCAGAGACAGACACACCACGCCTGAACCACCTGCAGCACACACACAGTAACACATCAACACATTAATATCACGTCATGTCACAACAACCAGCAGTCATAAACACAGTAAATATGACATACTGACAGTAGAACAGAAGTAATATGTTCTCTGTTCACCTCTCTTTCAACCAAACCTCACCTCAAAAACACAGATTTTAACCAGTCGATCATTTTAAACAGATTGTTGTTCCCATCCTTTGTTGGTCAGTTTGTTTTTAACAATATTCAACAGTTGTATTCATTTATATCTGGTTGTTTGTTATGAAAAATAAAGCAAAACTACAGTTAATCTATTGTTGTATTGTTTGTTATTCGGGCTGTCAAAGTTAATGCGATAACGATTCGTTTTAACGCCACTAATTTCTTTAGCGCAACTTGTGATTTTTAGGTTGTAGCGGCTCAGTTTTAAAGCTAGAGTGAAGATACTGGTATCATATGAAACTATAAAACCTGATGAATCCATTGGTACCAACCATGTCATACTAGCTTGTCGTGAAGAAGGCTAAATAACGCTCCAAACTTACACTGAATTTAGGCAAAGAAAAACTGTCATGGCCATTTACAAAGGGGTCCTTTGACCTCTGACCTCAAAATGTGAATGAAAAAATATATACATACATTTGCATAAAGCAAGCATATAGATAAAAAATGTGTGATTAATCGCGATTAACTATGGACAATCATGCGATTAAGACAGCCCCATTGTTACATTTCTATATGATCTGTATTCATATTTAACTTGTGTTTTGTCGTTAACAAACTTCTACACCAACAAAACATCGATCAGGAAACAAACAGAACAGTTACTTCAAATGTTAAAACCGCTGGTTACCATGGTTACCTGGCGCTTTGGTGTCCCGCACGAAGCCAATGCCGCGGCAACAAGGATCCTCGTCACAGCGCCGCTCACACTCCATGAATCTGAATACACAGTGGTGGAAAGTAATTAAGTACATTTGATCAAGTACTGCGCTTAGGTAGAATTTTGAGGTACTTTAGTCCTACTCTACTACATCTCAGACAAATGTAGTGCAGTACAATACAATCTTTGCCTCTGACAGCTTCAGTTTTTTATTTACTTGTAAAGGTAAAAGTAGGACTTTTACTGGTCATGGAGTAGATTTACATTGTTGTATTGGTACTTTTACTTAAGTAAAGGATGTGAGTACTTCTACCACCAATGACAAAACATCAACATTTAAGGAACTATTATATCTGTCTAACAGCTTTTCTTATTTAACTGAAATAATAAAAACTCTTTTAAAGCAGCGTTGTTTGGGCCGTTGTTCTGAGGTTTCGTCGTTGTAAAGAGGTCAAAGTGGGGTCAAAGTGGCACTCTGTCAGGGGGGCCGCGAAATAATTTGCTACAAATTGTGCTGTATCATTAAAAAGTACATATCTACAGATGGGGAGCATTTGCGCCACTAAAAAAAGCATATTGTGTTTATTACTCTCACCAAGTTAGCTTTGTTTGGTTTACCACAGCTAGCTGGTGAGCATGGAGGAATATTTGAGTCAGTCCACATCGTCAAGAGACGCTAAAACCAAACTAGCTAAATTGAGAAAATATGAAGACAGTTATATCGAGTGACAGCGATGGGAGACCAAAATGCGTCATGTGTCTTCAGGTGTTAGAGAACGAAGCCATGAAGCTGGCCAAGCTAAAACGATATCTGATTACAAAACAGCCAGAATATCAGGACAAAACAAAGTTGTGTTAAGGTGATTCCAATTGAAATGTGTTTCTGTTTATCACTGTCAAATAGGTCTGAAGTATTCAGGTTGAAACGTTTTAGAATACCAATAGTTCCAATGGCATCCAAGCGTACAAATGGTAGTAAGCATTATGGTTTAATCAGTGTTACAGTTATGCGGGGTCCTTGGAAAATTTACTCCATTTAAGGGGTCCCTGGCCCAAAAAAGTTTGAGAACCCCTGATTTATATAACTGGATTAAATCTGAAAATGTGAGTGTTACCCCTCAGGCAGCGGTGTGTTTTCTCTCAGACTGACTCGGCTGCGAACGGAGTAAGAAACCATCTTCTGGAAGGAAACTCTCTCGTAGAAACTCTTCACCGGTCCGGAGAGATCAACTGAAAACACACAGTAAGAGGTAAACCTTTAGAAAACCCCCTCTTAAAGCTCCAGGATAATAACACTATAAATGAGCCTCAACATGTTTTTGCCTGATCTTATCTGGATCTCTTTATGCTCCTGAGGCCTGTACTACGAAGCGAGTTCAACATACCCTGGGTATGTTCTCGTTATCTGGCTTAACCAACCCTAACAAACGAGTTCCCGCTAAACGGTCCTACGAAGGTGGTTATCAACTCGGAAAGTCAACCCAGGGTTTCTCTATCTGGCTGTGAGCGCGTTCACGTGAACGGGGCGGTGTTTGCAGCATCTGACCAATCACTAACATGGACAAGTCTACTGACAGCAGACAGACAGGCAGACAGACAGACAGAGCGGCACATTTTACAAAGGAAGAGTAAACTATATTAGACAAATACGAAGAAGTTAAACACTTAATCCAGACTAAAGGTAACACAGTGGAAGCTGCCAAATGCAGGAAGGACATCTGGCAAAATAAAAAAACTCCCGATGTGTGAATGCGTCAATTAACAGATTTAGTAATTTAACGGAACACTCAAAAGTCGGATAAAGTCGTCGAGTTATAAATAGCAATAAGAAATTATAATGATGGCTGGATGGATTACACGTCATTATACCCATTATTAGACAAGAGGCGTGTATAACTATTTGAACCTTCTCTCAGGTGCGTCCCCGTTTCCTGCGGTGTGAAACGGACTCAAGAGCAACTAAAAAAATAAATATAAAAATGTAATTCAAAGCGGTAAACACCCGCAGCATAAATCCATCTGTCCTTCCTGCATTTGTCAGTTTAAACTGTGTTGTTTTTAGCCTGGATTATGACTTAAACTTCTTCGTATTTGTGTAATATTACCATACGATCAGCGCACTGAGCTCTGATTGGTCAGTAGGAGGTGTTTTTATACGAGTTGATCTCTTATCTGGAACATAACCTGCTCCGGAGCAGGTTAGCCGTTCAGCGTAAGTTACCATGGAGATCTACCCCGGTAAGATGTGATCCACCTTCGTAGGACGGAAAACCCAGGGTTAACCCTGAAGTTACCTCGATAACGCCAAATCCTGCTTCGTAGTACAGGCCTCTGGTCACTCTCTCTCTCTTTATGGTGTTAAAAGCTAAACTGACCTAAACAACAACAGCAGCACCAGAAGAGAGAGCCACAGGCAGTGATGTTTACCCTTCTTGCTGTAGGTGTTGTTGGGCGGTCTGTCCAGCAGGGGGCGGCAGGGGCGTCTCAGAGGTTTGTCATACGCTCCACAAACTCTGCTGTCCAAATACAACGAGCAGCTGAAGAAACCCGCTGAGTTGGCGTCTCTGAGGTCGGCGACGGAGCACTGCTGCTCTACATCACAGCCTGAAACACAAACACATAATATCTGTTTATTTTCATCCTCTGTATCCATCCTTCATCTCTGTGGTCCACAAGTTCTCCATTGTTTATTGGAATGTGTGACGTACGTGTGAGACACCAGAGCAGTGCCTGCTGGGAGTTGTAGTTCTTCTTGTTGAGCCAGAAGGAGAGCGTGGGGAGTTTTCTCTGAGGATCCACGAGGACGTCGTCCGCTGTCAGAGACTCAAACTTCATCTCTACGGACACTGAACACACAAATACACATAATCAATATCTGTATCAACTTTATTAGGGCTGCAACCAGTGGTGGAATGTAACTAAGTACATTTACTCAAGTACTGTACTTAATTTGAGGTACTTTTCATGCCGCTTTATACGTTTTACTCCACTACATCTCAGAGGCAAATATCATACTTTTTACTGCACTAAAATTATTTGACAGCTTTAATTACTTTACAAATTCATATTTTTGCATGAAAAACACGTGAAAATGTACAAGTTCAGAGGTGATACAAACCGTCCAGAGGAGGACTGAGTTCTGCTGCTGCACAGGGAGAAGAACCAGAACCACCAGATGCCGACTCAGCATCTGACAGACAACAACAACACCAGTGAGAAACAACAATCACACTAATGTCAAGGTGCAGCTGAGCCTCAGGGCTAATGCTAACATTATCATGCTAATGTCAAAGTGCAGCTGAGCCGCGAGGCTAATGCTAACGTTATTATGCTAATGTCGGGGCTAGCATCGTTATAAAAGGCCATAAACATGTCCAGGTACCGGTGTTCAGGTAGACGGCCTGGAAGCTGATGATGGAGGCCTGGTAGTCCTTCTTGTTCTTACTGTCAGCCGGCAGAGACGAATCAGCTGGACGACGAAAAATCACAAACAAACAAAATATCAGAAGCATGAAACAGATGTTTGTTCCTTGCTGACAATTCAGACCAAACGCAAAGTTTTTCGTGCGGCACGATTACATATGAAGTCAATGCAAAGACGCAAATACGTGTGACTGTTGTGGAGGTCCCAGATACGCCAGAAACACCGTCATGTCTGGGACTTCCACAACAGGTACAAGGCAGTGGAATAGTGGTTATTTCGGTCATGGTTGATGGCGGAAATAAACTTTGCTAAGGTATGTGGTATCTAAGGAGGCAAGCCCCTCTTCCTTTCCGGAAGGAGTACTCCCATTGGCTGTTAAGGTGGAATATTTGCAAGTTGCGAAATAAAAACCCTCCATATTCACACGAGTAATGAGAGGTAAAAATTTGCTTGCCATTTGGTCTGAACACATCTTAAGTTGTATTTTTGTTGTTCACAGTAATTTAGTTTCTTACTGATGGTGAACTTTTGTCCCCCGAAGTCGAACACGAAGCTCCTCTGCTGCTCGTTGTAGGTTAGCCCCGCCCCACAGATACGATTGGCTGTTCCCTGTCCAATCACATCCCAGTCCTGGTCCCCGCACATCAAGACTGACGGCGCTCTCAGCCAACCACAGAGCAGAGAGCCTGAGAGGGGGAGGAGGGGCAGAGGAGGAGGTGAGCTTATTCATTCATACATACATTCACTCAGGTGTCTCCATGGTACTGTACCTCCGTTCAGGATGTTCTGGTTGAGGATGAATCCGTCGCAGCAGGCGTCGCGGCTGCAGCCGTCCTGACAGAAACGATGAGCGTCAGAGAGAGAGGTCCGTATGGAGGAGAACACCTGAGTCCTGAAAACACCTGAGACCGCCTTCCTCATCCTCATCCTCTCGAAACTCTGCTGCTGCCGCGAGGAAAACTCAGCACCTGAAACACACACACATACACCTGAACAGGCAGGTACACACACCTGAACACACATTCACCTGAACAGGCAGGTACACACCTGAACACGCAGGTACACACACCTGAACACACATACACCTGAACAAGC